>OZ002728.1:31936429-31979094 GCA_963924305.1 Polygonum maritimum
ATAGCGTCCCAACAATTTCCCCCTTTTTGATGATGACAAACTCTTCAGCAAAAAAAGTTTTGACAGACATTTGAACTTAGCATGCATGAAAACTTAGAGGCGTCCTCTAATACTTAGAGAAATTTTAATGAGCACAAGTTTTCAATCTTTGATTCTCTAACATTTGGATTTTAAGGAGAGAGTCGCGTCCTAGAAAACTTTCTAAGCGTCCTCTATTATTCTAGCATGAGCGTTCTTTAGACCTTTCACTTAATAGTTCGCCCTTAACACTTGCTTATTCTAGATAACTAATTTATAGCGCATCTCTGCAAAACTACACTTCCCCCTTTTGGCATCATCGAAAAGGATAACAAGTGATAAGGACGTTAGCATAAACACACAACTATAAGCAGTGGAACGCTTAAACAAACACAATGCAAGCAAACCATGTAATTGCCATTCAAACAAAAGAGAGTACGTGTCATTACAGACCGAAGTGTTTGAAAGATAAAAGAAGCAAAAGCAAAACAATTTAGGCATAAAGGGGTTGAGGACGGCGATCACTAAGGACGGCTTTGATCTTGGTAGAACTTGAGAAGCTTCTCTTGAAGTTCAGCCGACTTGGTGAATGCCGAAGATAAGTCTTTGAGAGAATTTAAGATCAGGCACTGGTTGTGAAGAATAGCACCCATGAGTTCTGCCGGAGGATGTCGTTCGGGATTTGCTGGGGCAGGAATAGGCGCTGGACCAGAGCTGGAGGAAGGAGCGTCCATGTGAGGCAAGGAAGGAGGTGAAGAGGTCATTAACATCTGATCAAGAACGTCAAAATTCACAGCTTGCTCTTCTTCATTGAGGAGCTCTTGATGCAAAGAGGCAAGGCGTTCCTGTTCAGCTTCAGCTGCTAGGCGTTCTTGCTCTGCTCTTTTCCTGGCTTCCTCAGCTTCAGCCTCTAACTGCTTCTTTATTGAGGGTAGTTCCTCATTGTGCCTTATCTTGAGCAGTCCTTTCTTTTGATCCCAGTTGAGTCCCAGCAATTCAGTAGGAGCAGACTCATCATAAGCGTTTTGGGACTTTAGGATCAGCTTGACTAGCCCAGGGTATGGCAAAGCATGTCGCTTCCTCCCACACTTAGCCATATGTTGCATTGCAATTCTGGCAAGATTGATGGGACGGCGTTCGAGAAAGGCGTCTATTAATATGATGTCATGTGTTTGAACTATACAACGCTTCTCTTGCCTGGGAAGGACGGCGCGGCAGATAAAGTAATGTGCAATGGCGCCGACTTTGCTCAACACGTGAGCCACCCTGTCAAGTCCATAGGGTCTTTTACCCTGGAACACTCTTTCAATCATAGCAACTTCTTCGTCCTCTGTCATCTCAAAGCCGTTCTCTGGAAGAGAGCTTAGTGTGTTGGACGGAGGCTTTTGAGTGCTCAGTCCCATGAAAGTACGGACTTGGCGTTCATTGACAAAGGCTTTCTCGTCCTCTATCTTGAAATGGAGAGAGCTGTCCTTGGACTTGTAGCGCAAGCTTTTGTAGAACGCTCGGACCTGTTCTTTGTCAACTTCAGTAGGGGCAGGTCCGACGTTCAGCCATCCTTGAAATCTGAGAAGCTCAAGAAACTCCAGAACTTCTTTTTCCTTGGTGAAGGAGGCAAGCCATTGCTCAGAATAGACTAAGGGGCCTAGAACGTTGACAGTTGCGCCATCGTCCTTGCGCTTCTTTTTGCCTTTCGGCGACTCAGAGTCCTCATCATCTGAACTTTCATCAGCACTGTTCTCGGACTCGTTCTTAGCATCGTCCGGGCTAGCAGCGTCCTCAGTGCCTTGTGCATTTTCATTATTACCACCAGCTGTGGCCTGATCGGCATCGGAGGGAGCTCTGCCTTGGGACGTGTCCTCAGCGTCCTGAGCTTCGTCTTGATTTTCAGTTGGAGGCTCAGCGTCCGCAGGGACATGGTGGGATTCTGTTTGGATTGTGGGGGAGGGGTTTTCTTGAGGAGTTGGGAGGGGATTGAGGAGGGGAAGGGATTGGTTGTAGGGTGGGATTTCTTGTGCATCACGCTCGAGCTCATCCGATAGTGTAGGCTCGGCGTCCTTGTGAGCGACCTGGTGCTCGCCAGCGTCCTCAGCAACCGTAAGAACTTTTGCCTCTTTTGCAGCAGGAGCACTTTCAACACCTTCTGCCTCGTCGTTGGAGTCCCCAATTATATCAACAAAGGGTGAGGACTCTCCGGCAGGCGTTCCTTGTTTGCTCTTTGAAGAAGAGCTTGATGAGGAGGAACTGGAGGTGGAGATGTGCTCCGGCTCTGTAGCTGCTTGGACCAGTAGCACCTTGGGAGATTCACCGGCTTTGCGGCGTTTAAATGTGTGCTCAAGCGCTGCACGTTTCTCGACGTCCTCTGGACCACTTTCGGATGAAGGACGGCGGGACCGGGGAGTCTCGGGGTCCTTTGGTGGGGAAATGTGGGCAGGGGCGGATGGGAATTGGGCGAAGTTTATTGGAGAGGGGCAGAAAGGAATTAGAGCGTTTTCGTTTGAAGGCTTAGGGGACGGTGGAGGGGTTGGGAGTTGTTTGAGTTGAATGGCCTTTTGAGGAGGAGGAGGAGTGGATTGCTTTGAAAGTTTGGAGGGGCCTTTTATGGAGGTTGGCCGTTTTGTGGAGGAGGGGACGCTTGACGACTTGGCCTTTTTGAGGGGCCTTGGGTCATGGGTCTTTTTGGAGCGTCCCTCCTTTAAATGGGGTGGAAACTTGTCCACAATTTCGGTGGGTTTGGAGGATTTAGAGAGAGGGGACAATGGAGCTGGACGTTTGAGGAGCTTCTTGGAGGTGACGGTGGGAATTTGAGGAGGTGGGGGAGAAGGACTGGGTAGCCTTTTTTGTAACATTTTATAGGCGGGGGACTCTTTGGGATACATGGGGAAGTCAGGTAGGACGGCATTATGCATGTCGGGAATGAGATCGAGTAAGGGAGCAAGATTCTCACCACCGTATTGCGAGAAGAAGAGCACGTCCTCTATCCGGCCAGGCAAGTCATGATAGTTGTTTTTGTGGAGGCCGTGGATGACGAAGCGTTCGAGGAACTTCTCATAATTTCTTGTTTTGACGGCGTCCCTCTTGACATCCGGCCTGTCCATGCGTTCCCGTATCAACATGTACAAAGTTTTTGGCTTCTTGTTGATGAAGTCCACTAGAGATTCATTGAGAACAAGCTGTTTGGGCTTCTCTATAGTGTGGGACTTCACCAACCGTCTTCTCTTACCACCGGTAGAAGATCCGGCAACGTTCCCTAGAAGCTTAGACATGATTCCGCTGACTTGTAGAGTGAGAAAGTCGTCGGAGTTCTAGAGAGAGGGCAGAGCAAATTTGAGAGCGAGGAAGTGGTTGAGAGCAATAAACTTTTGATAGCGACTGTTACTGCCTTATATAGAGGAAGCGGTGGCACAAACTGTAATTACCACTGTTTTACTGTGTGACACGTGGCAAAGCTTCCCCCTTAAGAATTGAGCAAGAGCAACTGTCACTGTTCAAACTTTCAAATATTCAAATTTCAAACTCTTCAACTGTTTCTGCAAACCTGAACTGGCGTTCTCCCTTTCAAACCACAGCGTTCTCTCATACTTGGCAAAATTTACCTCAGCAAGAATTTACTTCTTCAAGCAAACCAATAACCAACCGTCCTTGTGATCACCTTGCGAACCTTTTGAGAACAAAGCAAGTACGTCCCGTAAAGGAAAATAAGAAGCTCATAGGACGCTTTTGCAGAGTTCTTGGCTAGGGTAAGCTTAGAGTTCCCATCATTTCGGCTTATAATGAGGGTTGGGTGATCAGGGATACTCTTTTCAAGACACAATAGAGAAAATTTGAATGGCGTTCCAAAGTAGCAAACACATGAAGTTTTAGACTAGCGTCCTTGCAAATATGAATTTAGTGCATAACAGTCCTTAAACACTTAAAATCAACAAAACATAGCCAATCATTGAGGGAATAGTAGAATGGGACTTGCTACTTAAAGGTTATCATCCCCAAGAGCAACCTTAGATGCTCATAGGGACGTCTGTCAAGTGCCTTAGTGAAAATATCAGCTATTTGGTCTTCAGTCCTTACATGCTCCATACTAATGAGTCCTAGTTCAACATTATCACGCAAGAAATGATGCCTTATATGAATATGCTTTGTGCGTGAATGAAAAACAGGATTCTTTGAAATTTCAATAGCACTTGTGTTATCACAACGAATGGGAATAGTTTCAAGATTGATACCGTAGTCCTCTAGTTGATATTTGATCCAGATAACTTGTGAACAGCACGAAGCAGCAGCAACGTACTCGGCTTCCGCAGTTGAAAGCGCCACAGAGTTCTGTTTCTTAGACCCCCAAGAGACTAAGCATGAACCAAGGAACTGTGCCATTCCAGAAGTGCTTTTCCGATCAATCACATGACCTGCATAATCAGCGTCCGAGTAGCCAACTAGCTTGAAGGACGTCTTCCTGGGGTACCAAAGGCAAAGATCGTCGCGTCCTTTGAGGTAGCGAAAGATCCTCTTGACTTCTTGCATGTGGGACTCCTTTGGGTTCGCCTGGAAGCGTGCACACAAGCAAACGGCAAACATAATGTCGGGACGGCTTGCGGTCAAGTAGAGCAAAGAGCCAATCATCCCTCTATAAAGCTTTTGATCAACGTCCTTTCCCTGTTCGTCTGCGTAAAGACGCGAGTTTGGAGAACAAGGGGTTGCAACAGGTTTGGACGTGTTCATCCCGTACTTCTCAAGCATTTCACGGACATATTTTTGTTGGTGAATGCGCGTTCCGTCTTTGAGTTGATTGATTTGAAGTCCCAAGAAGAAATTGAGTTCTCCAATGAGGGACATCTCAAACTCACTACTCATTAAGGACTTGAACTCATCTACAAGTTTCATGTTAGTACTACCAAAGACTATATCATCAACATAGACTTGGGCAATTAAAATGTCCTTGTGAACTTTCTTTATGAACAAAGTTTTATCAATTGAACCTCTAGTGTACCCATGAGACAAAAGAAAGGACGCAAACCTGTCATACCATGCACGAGGGGCTTGCTTGAGTCCATAAAGCGCTTTGTCCAAGTAGTACACATGATCTGGGTGAGAGGCGTCCTCGAAGCCAGGCGGCTGAGCAACAAAGACTTCCTCCTTTAGCTTTCCATTGAGAAAGGCAGTCTTGACGTCCATCTGAAATAACTTGAATCCTTTGTGAGCGGCGAAGGCAATAAGGAGACGAACGGCCTCAATTCTAGCAACAGGAGAAAAGGTCTCATCATAGTCTATGCCTTCCTCTTGCTTGAATCCTTGAGCCACCAGTCTTGCCTTGTTCCTTGACACACGTCCACTCTCATCAAGCTTTTTTCTGAACACCCATCGCGTCCCTATGATATTTTTGCCTTTGGGACGTGGGACGAGAGTCCAAACTTTGTTCCTTTCAAACTGATTAAGTTTTCATGCATGCTAAGCTCAAACGCCAAAACTATTTTGCTGAAGAGTTTGTCATCATCAAAAAGGGGGAAATTGTTGGGACGCTATCAAGGACGCCCTCGTACTTGGTAGCGCGCCCACAACCGTCCCTTAGTTTTGATATGACAAACTCACTTTGATTCTAATAAAGATTGTCCAAGTGTTCAGGAACACTAGTGACAAAAGGACAACAAGTGTGTATGGGCGTCTCATAGACTTTGGGACGCGGAAGTAAGGACCGACCAGAGACTACTTGAGCAAGGATGCAGTCCCAAGCAAGTAGGAACGCAAGCAGAGCGTCCTTATTCTATAGCCGACAGGATGACATCACTCGACAATATTTGATCATCCAAGGACACGTGGAGACCGATCCTGTAGCGGAGTCCAACACTACGTGGCGGACGATCCTGTTGCAGAGTCCATCAACACGTGGCGGCCGATCCTGTAGCGGAGTTCATCATACACAGCTGGATACAGGAAGCTTCCTCATCACCGCCCTACTACGTGGAGGAAGATCCTGTAGCCACGTCCTCGAAGGGCATGATCGTCCCAGGAGAAAGACGCCCTTCCCCAAGTCCTATAAATAGCCCCAAGGCATTTATTGTGACGTTAACGCTTTCAGGAATATTCAGAGAGAATTAGAAGAAAGCGGCTCACTCAAGAACACGAAGAACTAGCACAAGAACTCAAGAACAGTAACTAGAACTTGTGTTAGATCGAGTGAGAGTTGTAACCAAAAACCAAAAACTCCAGAAAACACAAAAGAGAGAAAGAGAGTCCTACTAAGTACTGTAGGACGTAGGGATAGGAGTTCTTTATAAGATTGAACAAGGTTGAGTTGTAGGCTTAGAGGAGTTCCTTACTAGTGGACTTAGGGAAAAGCTAAGTACCAGAGAACTGTAAGGGCTCGCCAGTTCAACTGTAAGAACGTTCAATATAAAGAAAAAGCTATTCAAAAATCCTCCAAGGAGGTAGAGGTTTACACTCAAGGACTACTTGGTCTTGAGTGGTTCCTCTATAAATATCAACGTTCACTTTCACTTGTTTAGTATTTTATTCCGCTGCATTTCTTAAGGACGCCCCTACACCTCGTAGGGACGCCAGACCAAAGGACGCCTTTACTCCAGTAAAGGACGTCCCTCAGTACTAACGATCCAACATTATGAAATCGTGAAATCCTGGTAACTTATTTATCGTTAGGTCATTATTGATACTCTTGTGCTTCATCCCATGATCTTTGTTTGATTTTATAAGCCTGATCACCTTGTTTGATTGACTTATAAGATCTATAGTTTGAATTAGGACTAATTGATGTCTATGCATCTTTCCTATTCTTGAAACAACTCTTATCTACGGTCTATGCTATGATGTGAGCCACCCCACCGACCAATGCCCACCATCCAGGAGCCTGAAGCATCGGTGAATGCTATTGGGAATTATGGTGTGCCCCAACCCCGGAATGACCCGTACTCCTACTCCTACAATCCGGGGTAGGTGAACCATCCTAACTTCCGTTGGAGCAATCAGCAGCAGCCGGAGCAACAACAACAACAACAATTCGCTCCTCAGGGCCAACAACAACAACAACAATACAGGCGTAATAACTATGCGTCGAGAGCCCCTGCACCGTCTCAAGATAACAATCCTATTAATGCTCTTATCAGAGAAAATCAAGAGACGAAGGTTGTTGTGAAGAATCTAGAGACTCAGCTGAGCCAATTTGCCACCATGATCAACCAGCTTGAGGTTAAGGACTCCGGGAAGCTCCCTTCTCAACCTCTCAACCACAAGGAGAATGTGAGCGACATGCAGCTAAGAAGTGGACGGGATGTCGCCGGACGAGAAGCACGTTCTGAAGAGAAACCGTGCTCGCACTCACCTAGCCGAGCCCGCAGAATCTCTCCAGAACTTGAAGAGCCACATTTTGTTGACAAAGAGCGCCCGCGGTCCTCAAACGTGCCCGCGGACACCTTTAGGAGCAAACTTCAAGGCTTTGCTCGAGCGCGCTTTCAAGAGCCGCGACCACGACTAAGGAGCTGACGAACCGCGCCCGCACTCTCCAAAATGCGCCCGCGGTTTAGCCCCAAAGAAGGACGATGGCTACGTGCGACCCAACTTTCCGCCCTTGAACTCATACAAGCCTCCACACCTTCATTCCCGGAGGCGTTACAAGACATAAGGAAGCCTGCTAATGACAAGGAGATCTTCGAAACATTCGTCAACTGTTAGGTCAATGCTTCTCTCCTTAATCTCATCAAAAGCAAACCTAGGTTTGCTAAATTTCTTAAAGAGCTATCCACAACAAAAAGGAAACAAAGTGAAAAAAGGAAAAATCAAAGTAGTTGCTGTAGTAGAAAATAAGAACTTGAATAGCAAAACCGAGAATGTTAATTCTTTACTCCAAACTCAATTGCCCAAAAAATGTGGAGATCCAGGTAGATTTACCGTTCCTGTCACGATAGGAGACACTAAAATTGATCATGCTATGCTAGATTTAGGTGCTTCTATTAATGTCCTCCCTTCATGCATATATGAGAAGTTAGGCCCTTACAAGACACTAATATCACTATTGAATTGGCAGACCACTCTAATGTGCACCCGAAAGGGTTAGTTGAGGATGTTCTAGTGCAGGTGGATGGTTTAATCTTTCCTGTAGATTTTTACGTCATGGAGATAGGTGAAGGGCATTACGACCCAGTCTTGTTGTTGGGTCGCACATTCATGAGAACCACTAAGGCGGTGATTGATGTTGCCAAGGGTATGCTTTTAATGGCACATGGTGACAAGGAGGTCCAATTTCATCTTGATGAGGACCCATTCTGAGCTGAAGGACGTCGAGCCGTCGACATTAAACAAAGGCGCTGTAATATCCGCAATTTTATAAGATGGATTATGCAATTATTCTTAGTTTTATGACTCAAATTCGTTTTTGGAATGATAAGAATAAGGATAAAGGTCACCCAATTAACCGTGTAACGTTGGATAACACTAAACGGAACCCTCAACTTCAAAAATTCATAAAACCTTCGTTAGAGATCGGAATTGAGTGATTCCAAATCTTAAAGGTAGATAAAGGAGTCTAGTTTCATCCCTCAAAATTTGAGGCAATTTGGACGAGTATCCAGAAAGTTATGCCAATTTTACCAAAATGTTGCCCAGACCCGGGGGGCCAGCGACCGCCGCCCGGCAGCGATCGCCGCTATGAAACTGGCGGGCGCCGCTTTACTGCAGACGCAAGAGGCTCGACGGGACATTTTCTTTGTGGGCGCCGTGGTTTTGATTTTTGCAATGGTTTTGCTTGGAGATCAATCCTAACACCTTTATACAATGTCAACTTCATCAAATGTCAACCTCTTTCGGATTATTAGGCTCAAAGTCAACCTCATTTGGATCATTAGAGAGGTTTTGAACCCTATAAATAGGGGGTTGGAGATGATGGAAGAAGGCATCCGAAATGCTCTTCTCTCCCTCTCAAATCTCTCTCAATACAAAGTGGAAGTGTCAGTCTCGCTACTATTGGCACCGGTTTCTCAAGAAGTGTTCGGAATCGATCGGAGAAAGCTTGCGAAATCCCGCCGTCGACACAGACGCAGGCAGAAACCGCCGCCAAGGGGCAGCGCACGCCAGCAAGAGCCTTTGCTTGCGTCTTCTTCCAGGCCATTTCCTAGCCGTTGCTCGGGCCGTTTCCTAGAGGTTGCTTGGGCCGTTCCTTGCTTTTGCCTTGCGTCTTACCTTGCCTTAGGCCTCGTCTGGGGCCTTGCTAGCCTCGACTCCACACCTCAATTAGCGCTCTTAAGATCGTCTTAAGGCAAGTGGATGGTTCTCCTTTCTTCCCTACTCGATAATCATGAAATTGCTTTCTGTTATCAAAATAATAGTTGGGAACAACCTTGTTTGCTAATAGTCGGATTAGGATTATTATGCTTAGAATTAATGACCATTGTTTTTCATATCGCACGCGCTAGTACATGGACTTAGGACCGTTGATGTGTGACCTTTGATTGTTTCAAGTCTCTTTTCGAGACTTTGTTGTGGATTAGTCTAAGACTAGGAATGTGAGTTTTAAGACTCTCGTAATTTTTAATAACTCATGTTACGAGGTGTAATTAATGCATGCTCGTAATATTAAGGTCATATGACTAATGCTCGTTCCTTAAAATGGGCTATAGCACTCTAGCTAAGTGCTCAGGAGACGTTTGCTTTCCTATTCATCCGTGGCCAAGCTCCGATGAGCCGTCACTTAAAATTTGTTAAGTAAATTGCTCTGTTTTACGATTTAATAAGATAAGTGCCCAATGCGCATTAATTAATGAATGAGGATGGTTAGTACAACTTGGAAAACCATTCTAGCTCCCAACTTTGAAAGATTCTATTTTCCACTCTGGACATGCACAACACGTATGCTATGAGGGTGGTTATAGATCTGATTAGTCGACGGAGGCTTTTTCACTATTGCTTGAATTAATTAAGTTCCTAACAAATCTTAAACACATATCTTTCTTAGGTGTTACTTCCATGTAGTATCATACTTCCGAGAAAACTCATTTGTCATAAGCCTCACATCTCATAAAGCCTCAAGCTAAAGCTATCATTTTCTTTTGAGTCTTGCTCGTCTAAAGCCTCTCGCTCAAAGAGCCATATGCGATCCGCATTAAAGAACCTTTGACTGTTGGGCGTCAGCCGATTTTCAATTGGTCTGTGATGCCCTCATGTCTAAACCTTTTTGAGAACCGAACCCTATTCTACCACTTGTTTAGTATCTCGTTAGACTAACATCCCTTCTTTCTTTCCCAATTTTATTTGCTGGTATTCCTTGCCTTAATGGGGATATCAGATTAGAAAGGGAAGCCTCTTCAAAAGGAAGCCGAAGACATCAGGATCTTCAGGAAGGAAGAAAGAAGTCTTTAATGTCTTTTGTTTGACCATGTTTTTGGGGTCCCACATGCTCTTACATTTTAAGAAATGTCTTTTAAATTCCGCTGCAACTCTTTTAAATGATTATTGTAACATTACGGGAAGTTTATCCCACTTGTAATCCGATTTACATTAATGAAATAGAGTTGATTATTCTCGAATCATCTCGTTAAGTTACCTTTTTAGCCTTGGGTGACTTTGGACGGTGAAATCCGAGGTCACTGGCGGTAATACCCTTTGGCTTTAAGAAGGGGTGTTACAAGCGCTTCTTAAGAGGCAGCCCAAGGATTGTTAGTTTCTTTTCCCTTACCTGTTTTTCCATTCTTAGTGTAGATTGTTTTTCATTTTATTGACTAACATGCAGGTACTAGGTCCGAAAGGACAACCTGGTGTGAAACTGCGCCCGCGGTTGATCACCAGAGCCATCCCGACCATAGCACCAAATGTCGGGAACTATACTGCGTCCCAATTTGCTCGTATGGTCCTCTTGAAAAAAAAAGTGTTGATCCCATTCTATCATCTTTCTATCATCCACTACTAGAGAATTAGCCCCCGATAGAAGCCTATTGACAGTCAAGGTTGTCGGGAATACATCGATGGACATGTATGATTGTCTGTATTACTGTCAGGCTTGATGCCAACATTCACAAATGTCGGGTATGAGCAGACCTACTACATCCGACGAAACCAAACGATAGCACCAAGTGTCGGGAATGTACCGTTGGGTACAATTATCGGTATAGACGTCAGATAACATTCCGACGTGTGTAAAAGTAGGGTTCCATGACGCTAAATAATTTGTGCAAGTCTATATTTAACTAGTTGTTTATATAGTCTTTTATAAAAAAATAAAGCTTGTTTATACAGTAAACGTTAATGTACACTGCATATAACTTTCCTATCCTAAAATCATGGTATATCAGATTAATTTGTTAGACCTTCCTATATTTTCGATAGAGCTTCCTAATTTTGAATATTAGTTACGACAAAGAAAATTTTTGAAAAAAAATTGATTCTTAAATAAAAGAAGACTAATTGGCCACCACTTATTTTCAAAAAAGCTCAACATTCAAAAAATCTCAAAAGTTCACAAACCAACATATACTTTTTTTAAAAATAAAACACGTGGCCAAAGTAATTAAACTTTCATAGGACAACAAATATACTTATATATATATAACTAACCTTGATTGTATCCCTTCAATTCCTATCTTTCTCATTAGACACTCTCTTCTCCCTCTCATATTGCAAATCACTTTCTATTGGTGTTCGTGCAGATGCAGTACGGTTTCATCATCAAATATTGTTAATTAAGAGGTGATTTTGTTTCCCTTTACACCATCCATCAATGTCACATAATTAAGGTATGCATCAGATTTTAGCATTCATAATTAGTTGTTTGGTTTCTCTCGTTTTTGTTGCTCTCTCAGTGCACAGGACAAAATTCTAATATATAAACATTTTAATTGAAAAAAGCTATGCATCATCTATCCCAAAATTCTAATTTGTCTGATAAAAAAAAAATCTAATTTGCATATATATATATATATATATTCTATAATGTATTGGTAATTTTTTCTTTTAGTAGCAAGCAATGTATAGGTAATATTAATCGTACATTATTTAATAGTGGTAATATTGTATAGGTAATATTTGTTTAGAGACAAGTTTAAGTGGTTGTTTAACAAATTTGTTTTCTTATAATTAGCATTTTGGGAGGACTTGAAAAACATTGAAGGAGGACTTGAAAAATCTGGGAGAAGGTGTTGATAATGGATGTGTAGTAGATTTTGATGGAGATTCCCTTAGAGTTAATGCTAACTATTAGCAAAAACCCTCCATGGATGTTTTTTCATGACATTATTCTTGTGGGTCATCCAATCTTTGATATTATAAATTCAACAGAGCCAGAGGTAATTGTTCTTCTCTTCTTAGTTTTTGCTTCATTTGCTAAGCAATATGGTGTTCTAGACTTTTTTTTCTTCCTTTTTTTGCTTAGTTATGTTTGGATATTGAGCTTTGACTAAAGAGTATTTGCACATCAACTTGGAGTTAGATCATGGGGCTTGATAATTTTGTTTACTGATGGATCGGTTTTGATCATGCATCCTCTTTCCCCTCTATTTTCATACTCTAATATGTTGCACTATAAAAAATAGTAGTACATAAATATAGTGAGTTATTCCTATTATTAAATTAATTTTAGTATGCTTCTCATTAGGCTTATATAGGGTTTATATATTTACATGACCCATAGAGTCTATCGCCCATCAAAGTTTTATATGGTATGACCATTGATGTCATGCTTTTTAGTTTAGATTTCATAGGTTATTTTCTAGGTTGTTTTGCATATTTTCCTATTAGTTTGTGTGTTTTGCATGAGATTTCAACTCTCTTTCGAGGGTTGGAGTCGTTTGTGTTTGTTTTTGTGTTTTGTAGGTGTTTGGAGCATCTTAGAGGAGTTTTCGAGCTTTTCCGAGCATTCTAGGAGATGACGGTGTTGCGGTGTTCGTAGTGAAGTCAAGTGGAGTCTTTTCAAAGATTTCAAGGATGGATCTTTGATGTGAGTCTACCCATAAGCGATAACAAGAGTATGGAAGAGGAGGCCGAAGCGGCCAAGGTGCCCATTGAGGCCATGACACCCATGGAGGCCATGATGCCCATTAAGGCCACGACAACCCGTGAGACCGAGCAATCCTTCTTTGGCCCAATGACTAGGTGTCATGCTCGGCTTCTCCAAGATCAACTCCGGGCTGGCTTAGCCACGTTAGGCCCACCACTAGGTGTCAAGGATGAGGCCTTTACATTCCTTTGTAGGATTGGTACAATAGACAACACAAGTGGGCTTGGGCCGAACCACCTCCAAGAAGCCCATCAAGACACCTCCATTAAAATTACACCAACTTTATGACAAAATGCCTTGAGGCGCAAGGAAGCCACTTCTGCCACTCATTCATTGCTTGGGCAGCAAGCACAATCAAGACCCTCCACTCTTCTTCGCTTTCATAAGCCTATATAAGGCACACTTGTCTCCAATTTTTGGGTAGCTTGAGTTGGAGAATAATTTCCTTTCCTTTAACACTATGTTTTTCATTTCTTTTCAATTCAATCAATGAGTCGGCCATTGGCTAGGCTCGGTCTTCCTCTCAAGTTCAATCCCTTGAGTTTGTTCGAAGACTACGTTTGGTGAGTCATATCCAAACCACAATCTTTGAGCCTAGTTCGCTAAGCCTCTCGGTGTGTCATATCCGAGGAGTGAAGTGTCCATATCCTTGTCCTTCTCCACCTTCCATCCCGGAAATCCCTTGCACCTTCTCAAACCCCAACGATCCTCACATCAATCTTCAAGCCAAAAAGTGTCTTAAAAGGAGCTACACGAAGTCTAAAAGGAACCTAAGAAACATCGAGAAAGAAACCCCGAAAGAAGGCTAAGCAATGGGGCAAGTTCGAGCGAAAACAAGAAGAAAACAAGGGTGATGAGGGAGGTCGGCCATGACCTGCCCTGAGCCATGGATGGAGAAGGTCGGCCACGAACTCCATAGGTCGGCCATGAGCTCCATAGGTCGGCCACGACCTTCCCGAATCCTAGGGCGGACGAAACCTTGCCACCTAAGTAATTGTCCTTTTTTGGATGTTTCAATTATGGAAAGAGCTTGTTTCCTTTTTAGAACCCTTGTACCTCTATATAAGGAGGCCTTAGGGAGCCTTTTCTTTCATTCATCACATTAAATCACACATTAGAAGAGAAGGAGGAGGATTAGGAGAGGGATTTTGTAAGACAAGTTGAGAGATTTCTAGAAGGATTTGAGGCTTGCTTAAGTTGTAAGTTTGGATTTCTTTTCTAATACAAGTTGTTTGCTTTTTATCATGTCTTCTTCTTCTCTTATGTTGAATGTTTGAATGATGATGAGTGAGTAGTCACCTTTTCTAGGGTTGGGGTGAAACCCAACATAAGCATGCATGATAAAACTTGAATCTTTGATCTATGCTTGAGCTTATAATATCTATCTTTTTAATCCAAGTTGTATACTTAATTCCTTAATGACAGTTGAGGCATGTTCTTGTTTGCAATTAAATTGAAAGATAAAATTGTGAATTTGAATAACAATTCGGGTTTGAAGCGAAAGTTAAAACCTTTAGATAACAAGTAGGATTGCATGTCAATATCTTTATGAAAGTTGAGATTTTGATGTGTTTATTTGCGGTGAAAGTCATACATGAGATTATAGGTTAAGTTGATCATTGATTATTGTTTTAATGCATGATTATGTTGTGGTGAAACCTTAGTCCTAGATATTTTTCCCATATTTTTGCAAAGTTAAAATCGTGCCTAGTTATAGGTCGGCCCCTACCCTCTTAGGTCGGCCACGACCCCTCTGGTCCTTGTGTACGTTGTGTGTTGCGTGATTGTGTTAGTCTTGGTCGCGGACGACCTACCTCAGGTCGGGTTCGACCGTTTCATGAAACGTGTGATTCGTGTTTGTTTGCTTTGTTTTGTTTTGTTTTGTTTTCATAGTTTAGATTGCAAGATAATAGATTCTTCTAACTCCCGTGGATGATCCTGACTTCACTATACTCGGCAGGGTCTTGACAAATTTATTTGTTCAAGAATAAACCCTTCAACAAATTGGCGCCGTTGCCGGGGAGTTAGTTTAGTTTCTTTGTCTTGCTTTCTTTCGGGTGAGGGACTAGCCCAAACCCTTTGTGTGTTTTTGATTTGTTTTGTTTTGTTTTCGTTATAAGGTTAATTGTAGCCATGACGAACTTTGAGTCCCTTTTCTAGAGAGTTGGCCGATCTTCGTCTTCGAGTGCTAAACCTCCAAAGAGAAAGAGATGCCGAGGCTTATGCGAGTCAAAGAGAATGGGAAGCCCAAGCCTACCCCAACTGGGGTTATTATGAACCACGCCATACTTATGCAAGTCAATTTGAAGAAGCCAATTATACTTGGGATCCCTATTGGAGGAGTGATGATTATCCCAACTGGGGTAACTATGAACCTCCTAGCTATGAAGAGCAACCACTGGCTTGGGCACAAAGTTTCTTTGAAGGAGTCAACAACAAGATTGATGGAATCCACAACTAGGTTAATGATCTTTGTGCACAAATCGGAGAGTTTGAATCATGGAACGACAACTCCCAACTTGGTGATCTAGCGGCTCAAATTCCACGACCTCAAGGGCGATTACCGGGCCAAACCGATGAGAACCCGAGAGGCCACATTGTCGCAGTTCACCCAATGAGCGGAGAGAAGTTGCCAGAGCAAGATGCGAGCAAGAAGACGGCGGATGAAGAAGACCAACCCAGCCCAAGGGAGGTCGTGTCCGACCCCCACATGGTCGTGGCCGACCCCCTCCTCACTATGAAGAGGTCGAAACCGACCATCCTCAGGTCATGGTCGACCCTCTTCCGGAAATTCCAAAGTCCGTTCCTTCTTCTTCGATAACAAAGATGCTTCTTTTCCCCTCTTCTAAGGCCAAGGAACCTTCCGTTGTGCATATTGAGCCTCTATCCGAGTCATGCCCTCCACTCATTCTAAGCCAATCATTCCTCATCACAACCGGAGCTATCATAGATGTTAAGAAAGGACTCGTATCATATTATAATGGTGAACAGAAAGTAGAGATCCGCTTCGACAATGCTTTGAAAGAGAGCCGTGAAGAGGAGATGAAGAATTTGGAGGATGATTCAGAAGAGAGTTTCTTGCTAGATGAGGTCGAGAAAAACCAAGTCCAGACCCAAGTTGAGGATTCAAGTCTCTTGCTAAGTGAAACCAAAATTGAGGAGGTTAAGGCCCAAGAGGATGAATGATGGACGGGGTCTTTGCTGCCAATGTTGAAACCAAACCCCCGTGGAGGAAAGTGAAGAAAATGTGGTCGGGTTTGGACCTTCATTGACCCCTGATGCTAGCAAAGAGCGGGCCAAGCATGAAGAGAAGAAGATTGTCACCGTGGTTCCGTCCAACTTTCCAAAGTCAATCATGGTCCATAGGCTTGAAGGTGCCTACAAATTCTATCATTTTCCCTTTAAGCTAGGACGCAAGAAGCTATGAACCTACAAGGATCCCTTTGTTGAGTATTGTGAGGCGCCACCACAACCACCAAATTGGTTAGGATAAAACAATATGCTACTTATGCTTTCATGAGGTTTCTTCACAGTACTTTGACATGTTACTTAGAGCTTTGACGATGTCCGATCATAGAGATTGAGCATGGTACTTCTCTCTACATACCTTCTTCCACCCTCTCTTCTCATTCTAAGTATGGGGTGGAGATGAGGACATCCGAGCCACCTTGGCACTTTCATCCTCCAACTAGTTGAGGTACTTCTCGTCTAGCTAAAGACGTTAAAGAAAGCGCTTTTTGGGACGCAACCCACTCTTTCCCTTTTCTTTTCTGTTTATTTTGGACTTTTTAAGCTTAGATTAATTTGATTGTTCTTAGTTTAGACTAGATAGGTAGCTTGTCTTGCATCTCCACTAACCTTTTGTAGGGACCCGAGGCAAGGGAAGAACATAAGAGGACCGGGACGAACGACAATGCAAAGGAGGCCCTCTCAGAGAAAGGACGGCGGCGACCCCCCTATGGTCGGCCCCTACCCTCGATAGGTCGACCACGACCCCCCCCCTGCGGTCCAAACTCGAGCATTGATGAGAACGACACTTCTCCGCCACTTCACCTCAAAGATGAATCTTCTCCAATTAAAACGCTCCAAGACCAAGTTAGTTTCTCTTTTCCCTCTCTTTACTTTTTAAATCAATGGGGACATTGATGTCTTAAGTATGGGGTGGTTTGGGGAAATTATTTGAATGTGTCACTTGCATGCTTGTTTATGTCATGTGTTCGTTTGCATATGTGTTTGTGTGTTTGCATGTTTTTGTGTGTGTTTTGAGTTTTTTCTTTTGATTTTTATGATGGAAAAATTCCCTTGTTAGATGTCCTAGGATAGTGATTACTTGCTTCATCATGTAATTCCTTATAGCATGCTTTTTAAGATTGCCTAATCATGACTTTGCTTTTTGAGTTTTGAGCATATAATGGATGTTGAGTATGCATTATTCTAGGTAAAAACAATCCAACAAATTTTACCCTAAGTGATAAATCTTTTGGCCCCAAGGAATGTATGTGTTATTCCTTGATTTTTCATGTGTGATTTTTACTCTTCCATATGCACTAACCACTTGATAATGGCATGCTTATTCTAAATTTGAAACCACTGGAGACATATTCATTACTTGTTAGATCAAATGATATTGAACTTATTTTCATTAGCCTATTTCTTTTCTTTTTATCCTACCTATACATGATCCTTTGTTTGAAACCTCTTGTTTGAGCTTTAAGCCTTATTTCTAGCCCCACAAAAATATCCTAGCCATGATAAGCTTGACCCCATTAAATCCGGGAATTAGCACTTAGAATGGATTGTGATGTTGTGGATAAGGGGGTGAGGACGGAGTAATTATAAAGGTGGAGATATAGGAATTGTCTTGAGAAAAACATGGAAAAAAAGTAGTTTTGGCTTGATAGCACAAGTGTAGTTGTGAGAAAGCTCTCAGAGAGAGGTCGGAGGCGACCACTATTAGGTCGCAGCCGTCCATAAACAGGAAGAGGTCGAGCACGACCAACACCTGGTCGGCACCGACCATGCAGAGAGGAAGAAAAAAAATTGTGTCGTGAAAAATAAAAAATAAAAGAAGTGAAAAAAAAGAAAAAAAAAAGAGAGAGATTTGTGTGAATAAGTGCAAGAGCTAAAAGCTTCTACAAAAGAAGGAAGACAAAGAAAAAGAGTAGGTGAAGTGAAGAAGTGAGCTTTGATAGTTAAAGTGTTTGGTGTTTGGAGAAAGAAAGATGAGTTGGTTGAAGTTGTTGTGAAGTCTAGGTTCCCGGATTTGGTAGCACCACAAGACCAAATTATTCCACACTCTTTGAAATACAGAGCCCCGTTACAACCCGGCCGAATGAAACTTCTTTGAAGTCTTCATTGAGCCACTTAAGTTCTTTTGATGATTTAACTTGTTTTGATTTCTTCGGTGGAGAATTTTGAATATAAGTTCCATTGACTATGAGGTTTTGCATGTTGGATTGAGATTGAGTGATTATTGATATACCCTAAACACTTGAAAGTGAGTGAGCCACATTACCCTTGTGAGGTTGGATTGTGATTGCTTAGAATATATACATGTGTGCTATGATATTGAAATTGTTTGCTCATCCTTCTATCTTGTGCTTACCTTTTCTTAGAGGCATTCTTGGGCTTGTTATTTGGTGTTGATGCATGTCAATTAATGCTTGAGGATAAGCAAGTCTAAGTATTGGGTGTTTTGATGTCATGTTTTTAGTTAGATTTCATAGGTTATTTTCTAGGTTGTTTTGCATATTTTCCTATTAGTTTGTGTGTTTTGCATGAGATTTAAACTCTTTTTCGAGGGTTGGAGTCGTTTGTGTTTGTTTTTGTGTGTTTGGAGGTGTTTGGAGCATTTTAGAGGAGTTTTCGAGCTTTCCCGAGCATTCTAGGAGATGACGGTGTTGTGGTGTTCGTATGAAGTCGAGTGGAGTCTTTTCAAAGATTTCAAGGATGGATCTTCAAGCCAAAAAGTGTCTTAAAAGGAGCTACAAGAAGTCTAAAAGGAACCTAAGAAACATCGAGAAATAAACCCCGAAAGAAGGCTAAGCAATGGGGCAAGTTCGAGCGAAAACAAGAAGAAAACAAGAGTGTTGAGGGAGGTCGGCCATGACCTGTTGAAATTAGGGTGTACTAGCATGGAAAATGATATAATATAATGCATTTAATTAATTTGTTTTGGTTGAAGGTAACGGCCCTTGTAGATCCTAAAAAGGATAGTCAAGGTTATATGAGTAGACCCATTTAAGGGTAGTTTCGTGGGTAGACTCAATGAAGAGTAATCACTTATGTGTAGACTCCATCGGAGTAATCACCACCGTTCCTTAAATAATAACTTGACCTAGATATCGGCAACGAGTCGTGTACAAGGCACTTTCCTTCAACGTTATTTGCCCCTATTCCATGCCAGGGTACGTATGCAAATAAGTTGTGAGATAAAACGTTCCGGAGAAACCCGAGGAATGGCGGCAAACCCAAACCTCGATGTAAACACAGACCTGGTTCATCCTTGACTCATGTGGTAGAGAATTTCATAGAAGATAACGCTTTTCCTTCCATTCTTGACTTGTCTAATGTCTCCTTATCCTTGGATAACGACCTTGAACTTTGCAAGGCAAAACCGAACCTCTTACTTGCCCTTGGCCGACAATACACACAAACAACGGTGTGCTGTCTTCCTCAACTTCTACACTACGAGAGATTCCCTCTGAATCTCAGGCTGAAATTTTGTGGATTTCGTGGGAAATATGTCTTTTGAATTGTATCCAAAAATGGGCGCAATCCAAGCCTTATAAAGGCCAAAGAGGGGCGGTTAATTGACGGTTACTAGAGGATAACTTCTCCTTAATTTTAGGAGTTGGTTACAAGGGATAACCACCCTTTTTGTGCCTGGAAGGGGCAGGCCCTCATGGCCATCTTATAGCCCATCTAATGCTCAAGAGAAGGCCCAAAAATCAGCCCAAAAGGGGCCCAAGGGAGCCGGCTAGGTTAGGCCCAAAACTAGACTACAATGCAGTCCATACAAGGCCCATACCAAGCCCATGTAGGCAGCACACGTGGGGCCCAAGACAAGGCCCATGGGCCCAGCCCATTGGGGGCCCATGCTAGGTCCCTCCCTAGGTAAGGTAGCTAGGTACCAAGCTAGTATAGGTAGCTAGGTAGTTAGCTAGCTCAGCTAGACAGCTTAGCTAGTACATGAAGCTAGATGGCGAGCAAGCATATGGAGCTAGCATCTTAGCTGTTGGGACGCTATCAAGAACGCTTGCGTACTTGCTAGTGTACCACACAACCGTCCCTTAGTTTTGATATGACAAACTCACTTTGATTCTAATAAAGTTGTCCAAGTGCTCAGGAACGCCAGTGACAAAAGGACAACAAGTGTGTATGAGCGTCCCTCAGGCTTAGGGACGCTAGCTAACAGGAAGTAAGGACTAGTTAGAGACTACTTGAGCAAGGACGGAGTCCCAAGCAAGTAGGAACGCAAGAAAGGAGTCCTTACTCACTAGCCAACAGGATGACATCACTCGACAATGTTTGATCATCCAAGGACACGTGGAGACAGATCCTGTAGCGGAGTCCAACACTACGTGGCGGACGATCATGTTGCAGAGTCCATCAACACGTGGCGGCCGATCCTGTAGCGGAGTTCATCATACACAGCTGGATACAGGAAGCTTCCTCATCACCGCCCTACTACGTGGAGGAAGATCCTGTAGCCACGTCCACGAAGGGCATGATCGTCCCAGAGAAATGACGCCCTTCCCCAAGTCCTATAAATAGCCCCAAGGCATTTATTGTGACGTTAACGCTTTCAGGAATATTCAGAGAGAATCAGAGGAAAGCGACTCACTCAAGAACACGAAGAACTAACTCAAGAACTCAAGAACAGTGCTGGAACTTGTGTTAGATCGGGTGAGACTTGTAACCAAATCACAAAAACAGTTTGTAACAGAAAAACCCAGAAAGAGAGAGAATTCTGCGAAGTACTGCAGAACGTAGGAATAGAGTCCTTTAGTAGATTGAACTAGCTTAAGTTGTAGGCTTAAAGGAGTTCTTTACAAGTGAACTTAGGGAAAAGCTAAGTATCAGAGAACTGTAAAGGCTCGCTAGTACAACTGTAAGATCGTTCAATAGAAAGGGAAGAACTATTCAAAAATCCTCCAAGGAGGTAGAGGTTTACACTCAAGGACTACTTGGTGTTGAGTGGTTCCTCTATAATTCACTGCGTTCATCTATTATCTGTTTAGTACTTTATTCCGCTGCATTACTCGAGGACGCCCCTACTCCTCGTAGGGACGCCTAACCAAAGGACGCCTTTACCAAAGTAAAGGACGTCCCTCTGTACTAACGATCCAACAATTGGTATCAGAGCAGGCGCTCTAGATTCTTACTGAGTTGCAAGTAAAGATGGACATGGAACCCATTGGAATCTCTTTTGTGAAGCCTCCGCGCCTGACGGACGGCAACTTCAACCGCTGGAAGACAAGGTTTGAAAATTTCTGCAGAAGTCAAAATTATTAATGCTGGAAGGTCATTATGAAGGGCGATCTCAAAGTTCCTGCTGACAAAGCTGATAAGGAGGACGAGTGGGGTCCTGACGAGTTTAAGCTGATGGAAACAAACGCAAAAGCTATTTGCTTCCTTCAAGCGTCCTTATGCGAAAGGGACGCCACTCGAGTTAGCAACTTGCCAACAGCGAAACAACAGTGGGAAGCTCTTGAGAAGTTCCATGTGGGAACTGCTGAAATGAAGGAGGACATCCAGCTGAAAATCAAGAAGGAGTTCTATGCTTTTAGTATGCTGCCAAATGAAACGGTGAATGACCACTCGTACCGTTTTGAGGCCCTTGTCACCAAAATGAGGAACTTGGGCATCCTAGAAACAGAAATCTCCATGAGGAATAGAGTTCAAGTGGTCATTGATGGTTTGACCGGAGTCTGGAATTTTGACAGGACAACGTTCAAAGAGAATACAGCCAACAAAACTCTAGATATGGAAGAAATCTATGGGAAGCTCAGGCAGTACGAAGAAAGAAGGATCTCTGACATGGCTCAACTAGGACAGAATCCTCAAACTGATCTTGCTTTGGCGTCCACAACACCAGAGTACGCTGAGTATCTTCGTCGTCAACAAGAAATCTCCTTAATGGTGGAAGCCAATAAGAATGAGAACCGCGAAAGGATGCGTGTTCAAGCCTTAAAAGAGAAAGAAAGCGAGACTAAGGAACAGCTTGAAGAAGAGGAAGGACTTGTTCTCTTTAACAAAATTCTGCGTTCTTTTGGCAAAAGAAACAAACAATTCAACAAACATAAGATGCCTTACAAGAAGGAGAGTCCCAAGTATACTGAGGCAGAGATGAAAGAACTTACTTGTTATAAATGTAACAAGAAAGGACACTTTGCCAAAAGGTGTACAACGGGAATGTCCGCAAAAGAAATGAAGACAAAAGCACTCATCGGAGCGTTCGCATCTGCATGGGATAATGGTAGTTCTTCCGATGATGATGATGATGAAGAACCTGATGAGTAAGTGGCGTACATGGCCATGGAGGACGCCACAGTTGTTGAGGAGGACACTTCGAAATCCGAAAATGAGGTAACCCGTGAGTCTATGATGAGTTCTTTAGAAAATTGTTCTAAAAATTGTTCTAAATCCAAAGTCATTAAACTTATTGGAAGAATCATGGAAGAAAGTGTTATCATGCAACATAGAATGGATGAACTTGAACTTGAAAATGAAAATATTGTGGTTGAATGCGAAAACTGTAGTTCTATGACCATTCAACTAGAGTCCTCATGTGAAGAAACTAAGTCCCTAAAAACTGAAATCATGTGTCTCAAACTTGAGAACACTAAGCTTAGGGAAGAAGTGAAAGTGATGGGTAAGAGTCCCATAGTTGAAGAAGTTAGACCGATGGTTTTCGTCCCAGCTAAGAGAGGTCTAGGTTATGAATCTGACACTAAGAACTCTCTTCCTAGTGACTTTGAGGCAAGTAAAACTTCAGAACTTGAACTTGAAAGGGAGAAAACCAAAAATCTTCTTGAAAGAATTAGAGTTCTAGAGAGTGGAGAATTAGGAAAGGAAGACTACTACACTAACTCCACCAGTTATAGGATCTACAAAAAGATTGCTAAAGGGAATGGTTCAAAAGTTTGTAATCCTCAAAAGATGAAAGAAAACAAGATTCAGCGTCCCAATAAGAAGTACTATCTTGGTACTTACTATAGGACGTGTTGGTACTGTGGACAAGGAGATCATTTCAAATATGATTGCTTAAAACTGAAGGAAGATGTTGAAAATGGAAAAGCTGCTAGGACTAACAATGAAAATGATAAGTCCGTTCCTAAGGCTAATCCTAGGCGTTCTAGACGCTCTAGGAATTCTTTCCGCAAGCATGCTATTTCAAATGATGTAAATTTAAATGACTACATGCCAGAACCAGAGTTCTATTTCTGTAACGAATCAGGTAAGGAACACCTTGCCTGGGTCGCCAAACACTAACTTTGTTATGGCAGGTGGAAGTGAGGGGACGCCCATGGATCATTGATAGTGGCGCCTCAAATCATATGACAGGAAGCCAGATCCATCTCACTTCTATCCAAAGTAGTGCCACGGGAGGAACTGTCTCGTTTGGCAACAAGGGCAAAGGAAAGATCAAAGGAACGGGAACTGCTATTCTCAATCCGTCCATCAAAGCAATAAATGTCAGTCTTGTTGAAGGACTTGGCTTCAATCTTCTTAGCGTCTCCCAAATGTGTGATCAAGGTGAAAATTTAGTGACATTTGACTCAAAGGAGTGCCTTGTCATCAACAAGAAATCAAACAAAGTCGTTCTCAAAGGAGTACGCCAGAACAATGTCTACATCTTTAACCAGGAGTTCAAGCCTAAATCAGAGTTGTGTTTATCTGCTTCAAAGGAGGACGCTGATCTCTGGCATCGCCGACTTGGCCATGCTGGACCAAGCACAATCCTCAAGCTACACCAGCGAAATCTTGTGAAAGGACTTCCCCGAATTGATCCTGAGAAAGTTGAACAGTGTGACGCTTGTATTAAAGGGAAGCAAACAAGAACGTCCTTCAAATCCAAGAACGAAGTAAGTACACACATGGATCTTTGTGGACCAATGAAGACGTTGAGCTACGGTGGAAAGAGGTACATTTACGTTCTCGTAGATATTTTTCTCGATTCACTTGGGTTCTTTTCTTAGTGTCAAAAGAAGATTGTTTCAATGCGTTCAAAGTCTTCATCAAACAAGTGGAAGTTGCCCTTGAGACGCCTCTCAAAGCCATTAGATCAGACCATGGGACGGAGTTCCAGAACTCAAAGTTCTTGGCCTACTGTGATCAACATGGTGTCTCGCACAACTTCTCAGCTCCAAGGACTCCTCAACAAAATGGAGTTGTGGAAAGAAAGAATAGGACGCTGGAGGATATGGCAAGGACTATGCTCTTAGCTAATAGCGTTCCCAAGTACTTTTGGGCGGAAGCTATTGCTACAGCATGTTATATCATCAATCGTGCCATGATCCGTCCTTTGCTTAAGAAGACGTCCTATGAGCTGTTGCATGGAAGGAAGCCTCGCATTGACTATCTCAGAGTTTTTGGATGCAAATGTTTTGTCCACAACAATGATAAAGAAAAACTTGGAAAATTTGATGCAAGGAGTGATGAAGCCATATTCCTTGGGTACTCTCTTACTAGTAAAGCATACAGAGTTTTCAACAAAAGGACTCTAAAGCTTGAGGAGAGTATTCATGTTGTGTTCAAAGAAAGTTCTTCTCACAAAGAAAAACCAAGTAAGAAAGAACGCTCTACTTCACAACAGCAGGACGACTCTGAAGACGAAGCTGAAGATTGGACTTCTGGAAAATACTATGTCTCTAAGGACGCCTTTCAAAATCCTGAAGAAGTCTCAGTGGACGCTCCCAGTGTTGTTCAAGGAGTTCCCTCTCGTAGTGAATCTCCAGTTCAACAAGATATAGCTGAATCAAGTCAACACGGCGAGCAACGTTAAGGTGTGGATGCTATCTCTGAGCGGGAATACACTGAGGACGCTTGTCAAGAAAACAGTGATGATTCAGACGATGAAATTGATCCAAGATTTGCTCAATTATTTCAAAGAGAGTCCCGCTTTTCAAAGGATCACCCAACATCTCAGATTATCTCAGATCCTTCTCAAGGAGTTCAGACAAGGTCAGCTGCAAGTAAGTCCCAGAGTGCAAATTTAGCTTTCTGTGCATTCAATGCCTTTGTCTCAATGGTGGAGCCAAAGAATATCAAAGAAGCACTCCAGGACGCTGACTGGATTCAAGCGATGCAAGAAGAACTCAATCAGTTTGAAAGGAACAAAGTTTGGACTCTTGTCCCACGTCCCAAAGGCAAAAATATCATAGGGACGCGATGGGTGTTCAGAAATAAGCTTGATGAGAGTGGACGTGTGTCAAGGAACAAGGCAAGACTAGTGGCTCAGGGATTCAAGCAAGAGGAAGGCATAGACTATGATGAGACCTTTGCTCCTGTTGCTAGAATTGAAGCCGTTCGTCTCCTCATTGCCTTTGCCGCTCACAAAGGTTTCAAGCTATTTCAGATGGATGTTAAGACCGCCTTTCTCAATGGAAAACTCAAGGAGGAAGTGTATGTTGCTCAACCGCCTGGCTTCGAGGACGCCTCTCACCCAGATCATGTGTACTACTTGGACAAAGCGCTCTATGGACTCAAGCAAGCCCCTCGTGCATGGTACGACAGGTTTGCGTCCTTTCTTTTGTCTCATGGGTACACTAGAGGTTCAATTGATAAAACTTTGTTCATAAAGAAAGTTCACAAGGACATTTTAATTGCCCAAGTCTATGTTGATGATATAATCTTTGGTAGTACTAACATGAAGCTTGTAGATGAGTTCAAGTCCTTAATGAGTAGTGAGTTTGAGATGTCCCTCATTGGAGAACTCAATTTCTTCTTGGGACTTCAAATCAATCAACTCAAGGAAGGGACGCGCATTCACCAACAAAAATATGTCCGTGAAATACTTGAGAAGTACGGGATGAACACGTCCAAACCTGTTGCAACCCCTTGCTCTCCAAACTCGCGTCTTTACGCAGATGAACAGGGAAAGGACGTTGATCAAAAGCTTTACAGGGGAATGATTGGTTCTTTGCTATACTTGACCGCAAGCCGTCCCGACATCATGTTTGCCGTTTGCTTGTGTGCACGCTTCCAGGCAAATCCAAAGGAGTCTCACATGCAAGAAGTCAAAAGGATCTTTTGCTACCTCAAAGGACGCGACGATCTTTGTCTTTGGTACCCTAGGAAGACGTCCTTCAAGCTAGTTGGCTACTCGGACGCTGATTATGCTGGTCATGTGATTGATAGAAAAAGCACTTCAGGAATGGCACAGTTCCTTGGTTCATGCTTAGTCTCTTGGGGATCTAAGAAACAGAACTCTGTGGCGCTTTCAACTGCGGAAGCCGAGTACGTTGCTGCTGCCTCGTGCTGTTCACAAGTTATCTGGATCAAATATCAACTAGAGGACTACGGTATCAATCTTGAAACTATTCCCATTCGTTGTGATAACACAAGTGCTATTGAAATTTCTAAGAATCCTGTTTTTCATTCACGCACAAAGCATATTCATATAAGGCATCATTTCTTGTGTGACAATGTTGAACTAGGACTCATTAGTATGGAGCATGTAAGGACTGAAGACCAAATAGCTGATATTTTCACTAAGGCACTTGATAGACGTCCCTATGAGCATCTAAGGTTGCTCTTGGGGATGATAACTTTTAAGTAGCAAGTCCCGTTCTACTATTCCCTCAATGATTGGCTATGTTTTGTAGATTCTAAGTGTTTAAGGACTGTTATGCATTAAACTCATATTTGCAAGGACGCTAGTCTAAAACTTCATGTGTTTGCTACTTTGGAACTCCATTCAAATTTTCTCTATTTTGTCTTGAAAAGAGTATCCCTGATCACCCAACCCTCATTATAAGCCGAAATGATGGGAACTCTAAGCTTACCCTAGTCGAGAACTCCGCAAAAGCGTCCTATGAGCTTCATATTTTCTTTTACGGGACGTACTTGCGTTGTTCTCAACTGGTTCGAAAGGTGATCACAAGGACGGTAAATTGGTCGTTGGTTTGCTTGAAGAGGTAAAATTTTTGCTAAGTATGAGAGAACGCTCAGTGTTTGTTGGAGAGAACGCCAGTTCAGTATTTGAGGAGAAGTTGAAGAGTCAGAAATTTGAACTTTTGAAAGTGTGAACAGTGACCGTTGCTTTTGCTCAAATCTTAAGGGGGAAGTTTTGCCACGTGTCGCACAGTAAAACAGTGGTAATTACAGCTTGTGCACCGCTTCCTCTATATAAGGCCAGAACAGTCGCTATCAAAATTTATTACGCTCAACCACTTTCTCGCTCTTAAATCTTCTCTGACATCTCTCTAAAACTTCGACAACTTTCTCTCACTAAAGCTCATCTGAAAAATGTCTCAAAGACAGCTGAACGTGGCCGGATCTTCTACCGGCGGGAAGCGAAGAAAGCTGGTGAAGTCCCACTACATCGAAAAGCCCAAGCCCATAGTCCTAAATGAATCGTTAGTGGACTTCATCAACAGGAAGCCAAGAACCCTTTACAATTTAATAAGGGAACGCATGGACTTGCAAGAGGTCAAGAACGATGCAACGAAGACTAAGAACTATGAAAGGTTCATTGAGCGCTTCGTCATGCCATGTCTTCACAAAACCAACTACAAGGACTTGCCGGGACGGATGGACGACGTTCTCTTCTTCTCTCAGTTTGGAGGTGAGAATCTGGGTCCTTTACTTGAACTTATACCCGACCTCCACAACGCAGTCCTTCCTGAATTCCCAATGTACCCTAGGGACTCCTTGGCCTACAAAATGCTCAAAGCAAGAGTGCCAAGTCCATCTCCTCCTCCTCCTGCCGTTCCCACCATAACCACCAAAAAATTGCTAAAGCATCCTGCCCCATCCTCTCCCCTCTCCAAAACTTCTCAACCCTTCTCCACTTTAAAACCAACGGAGATTGTGGATAAGTTTCCTTCCCATTTCAAGGAGGGACGCTCCAAGAAAATTCACGACCCAAGGCCCCTCAAAAAGGCCAAAACCTTAAGCGTCCCATCCTCCAAACCCTCAAAAAAGCCTAACACTACAAAAAGGCCATCCAATCTCTCCAAGGAATCCACTCCTCCCCCTAAACCAATCTCAATAGTCCAACTTCCCACTCCTCCTCCGTCCCCTCAACCTTCAAAAACAAATGCCCTCATTCCTTTTCCTCCCAAACCCTACTCTCCCCTCAATCTTGCCAACTTCCCAAATGCCCCGGCCCATATCTCGCCCCCAAAAGATCCCGAGACCCCCAAATCTCGCCGTCCCTCATCTGAGAGTGGACCAGAGGACGTTGAGAAGCGTCCCGCCCTTGAGCACACCTTCAAACGCCGCAAAGCTGGCGAATCTCCAAAGGTGCTCTTGGTACAAGCTGCTACAGAACCCGAGCACATCTCCTCCTCCTCCTCCTCTAGCTCATCTGAGAGCCACAGAGGAACGCCTCAAGAAATTGCTGAAGGAGTCTCCCCTATTATTGATGTCGTTGGGGACTCTGATGATGAGGCTGAAGGAGTTGAGAATGCTCCAGCTGAGAAACAAGTGGCTGAGGACGCTGGCGAGCACCAGGTCCCTGACAAGGACGCCGAGCAACCTCTTTCTGAAGAGCTCGAGCGTGATGCTCAAGAATTCCCACCCTACAATCAATCCCTCCCAATCCTCAATCCCCTCCAAACTCCACAAGAAAACCCCTCCCCCTCAATCCAAAAAGAATCCCACCAAGTCCCGGCGGACGCTGAGCCACAACAAGAAATTCAATCAGAGGCTCAAGACGCCTAGGGCTCGTCCCATGGAGTTGCCCCCTCTAGATCAAAACAAGCCACATCTGGTGGCAATGCCGAAAAAGAGCAAGGCAGAGAGGACGCTCCTTCCAAGGACGCTTCTGACAGTGAATCTGAGAACGCTGATGAAGAGTCAGATGATGATGAGGACTTATAGTCCCCCAAGGGAAAGCGCAAAAGAAAAAATGCAGATGTGCCCGTCAAAGTTCTCAACCCGCTAATTTACTCAGAAGAGTGGCTTGCCTCCTTCGATGATGAATCCGTTCAGGAGTTCCTCGAGCTTCTGAGATTCCAAGGATGGTTGAACGTTGGACCTGCGCCGACTACTGTTGACAAAGAACAGGTGAAGGCGTTCTACAGGGATTTGCGTTTCAAATCAAAAGATGGCTCACTCCACTTCAAAATTGAAGGTGAGAAAGCCTCAGTAACAGAACGCCAAATCCGTTCCTTCATGGGACTAGGTCCTCGCAAGCCTCCGTCCGACGCTCTTAGCTCACTTCCTGAAGGCGGCTTTGAAACGACAGATCAAGAACTGCCTCTTGTTGAGCACATCTTTCAAGGCAAAAGGCCAATGGGACTTGACAGGGTATCTCACGTTCTGAGCAAGGTTGGCGCCATTGTTCACTACTTCATATGTCGCGCCATACTTCCAAGGCAGGAGAAGCGTTCAATAGTGCAAGCACATGACATTATTCTCATTGACGCTATCCTAGAACGCCGACCAATCAACCTAGCCAGAATTGCTATGCAACACATGGCCAAGTGTGGAAGAAGAGGCATGCCTTGCCATACCCTGGATTGGTGAAGTCGATCTTGCAGTCCCAGGACGCTTATGATGAGAGCGCTCCATCTGAAGAACTTGGCTTGAAATGGAATGCTAAGAAGGGACTTGTCGAGATAAGGCACAATGAAGAGCTTCCGTCTGTGCTAAAACAGTTAGAAGCTGAGGTTGAGGAAGCCAGACTGAAAGCTGAGGAAGAACGCTTAGCTGCAGAGGCAGAGGACGCAAGGCTCAATGCTATGTCTCAAGAGTTCCCTCAGGACCAAGAGCCAGCAGTAGACCTTGCCACTCTTGATCAAATGCTCTTGGGTACTTCTTCTCCTCCAGTTCTTCCAACGGACGCTCCCTCTTCGAGTACAGTTCTTGTGCCCCGTTCTGCCCCTGCAAACATTGCCCAGCATCCTCCCGCAGAACTCATGGGTGCAATAATGGACAACCAGTGCCTCATCTTCTCCGCTCTAAAGGACTTGTCCTCTGCATTCTCCAAGGCTGCTGAACTTCATGAAAAACTACTCAAGTTTTATCAAGACCAGAGCCGTTCTTAGTGATTGCCACCACCCCTTTAATCCCCTATTATGTTGCTTTTGCTTCTTTTGAACTTCAAACACTATGATCTTGGTTTGTAATAACCGTACTCTAATTTTATTTGAATGGCAATTCCACTGTTTGCTTGCATGTGTTTGTTTAAGCGTTCCACTGCCTTTAATTATGTGTTTGTGCTAACGTTCTAATCACTTGTTATCCTTTTCGATGATGCCAAAAGGGGGAAGTGTAGTTTTGCAGAGATGCGCTATAAATTAGTTATCTAGAATAAAGCAAGTGTTAAGGGGGAACTGTTAAGTGAAAGGTCTAAGGAACGCTCATGCTAGAATAAAAGAGGACGCTTAAAAAGTATTCTAGGACGCTACTCTCTCCTTAAAATCCAAATGCTAGAGAATCAAAGGATGAAAACTTGTGCTAAATGAAATTTCTCTAAGTACTAGAGGACGCCTTTAAGCTTTCATGCATGCTAAGTTCAAACGACAAAACTGTTTTGCTGAAGAGTTTGTCATCATCAAAAAGGGGGAAATTGTTGGGACGCTATCAAGAACGCTTGCGTACTTGCTAGTGTACCACACAACCGTCCCTTAGTTTTGATATGACAAACTCACTTTGATTCTAATAAAGTTGTCCAAGTGTTCAGGAACGCCAGTGACAAAAGGACAACAAGTGTGTATGAGCGTCCCTCAGGCTTAGGGACGCTAGCTAACAGGAAGTAAGGACCAGTTAGAGACTACTTGAGCAAGGACGGAGTCCCAAGCAAGTAGGAACGCAAGAAAGGAGTCCTTACTCACTAGCCGACAGGATGACATCACTCGACAATGTTTGATCATCCAAGGACACGTGGAGACCGATCCTGTAGCGGAGTCCAACACTACGTGGCGGACGATCCTGTTGCAGAGTCCATCAACACGTGGCGGCCGATCCTGTAGCGGAGTTCATCATACACAGCTGGATAATGGAAGCTTCCTCATCACCGCCCTACTATGTGGAGGAAGATCCTGTAGCCACATCCACGAAGGGCATGATCGTCCCAGAGAAATGACGCCCTTCCCCAAGTCCTATAAATAGTCCCAAGGCATTTATTGTGACGTTAACGCTTTCAGGAATATTCAGAGAGAATCAGAGGAAAGCGACTCACTCAAGAACACGAAGAACTAACTCAAGAACTCAAGAACAGTGCTGGAACTTGTGTTAGATCGAGTGAGACTTGTAACCAAATCACAAAAACAGTTTGTAACAGAAAAACCCAGAAAGAGAGAGAGAGTTCTGCGAAGTACTGCAGAACGTAGGAATAGAGTCCTTTTGTAGATTGAACTAGCTTAAGTTGTAGGCTTAAAGGAGTTCTTTACAAGTGAACTTAGGGAAAAGCTAAGTATCAGAGAACTGTAAAGGCTCTCCAGTACAACTGTAAGATCGTTCAATAGAAAGGGAAGAACTATTCAAAAATCCTCCAAGGAGGTAGAGGTTTACACTCAAGGACTACTTGGTCTTGAGTGGTTCCTCTATAATTCACTGCGTTCATCTACTATCTGTTTAGTAATTTATTCCGCTGCATTACTCGAGGACGCCCCTACTCCTCGTAGGGACGCCTAACCAAAGGACGCCTTTACCAAAGTAAAGGAGTCCCTCTGTACTAACGATCCAACATTAGCTAACATATGGAGCTTGCTTCCAAGCTAAACTCTTGAGCCAGGTTATCGGTACCGAGCTTGCTTCCGAAGCTAGCTTCCCGGTGCCCGGTGCCAAGCAACTCACAAGCTTGGAGTCCGACAAGGACGTTCCATTAGTGCAAGGAGAAGCTTTCATACTTGCGTATGAGGTTGCACCAAGCTTTCGTATACCAACTTTTTCACTCAAACCATATACCAAGCTTAAGCAAGCTTCCAATGAACCATCGTTGCTTATGCCACGGCCTAGGCACACCCAAGCGCGCCCTGTAGCCAGCCGAGAGCTAGAGCTCATCGCTACGGCCTAGGCACGTCACCACTCGAGCTACGCCCGAGATAAGGTGCACCCTAGTCAAGCTCCAAACTTGTGCCTTACCATGCCACTCTCACCTTTAGAGGTTCCCCGAGTTTAGGCACGAACACTACAAGCTTCAAGATTAGTCTCGAAGCTACCCTTAGCTATCCTTTTTCATGGTTTCTCTTCTTCTTTACCTCTTAGCACACCAAAGACAAGTCACCACATATCCGAGCTTCCAAAGTCGCTCAATGTGATCCTTATTCTCAACCATCAAGACGTATCAACAACCAGGGGGACCGGCGACTGCGCAAATCACCAACATTCCTCCCCCATTTGCGACATGTCGTCAATAACAACCTATAACCAGCTCTATGTTATAGAAGTGAATATCCCAAGGATTTGAATTCACAACTTGTACCACATGGTCATACACCCAAAAATTATGAGAATTGAACCACTTCTTCTTGTCCAGGTGCACGCCACATGGCACAACATGAGCTACCTTATGTTGCTTACATTTGTGACGCTTTTAAAGGCTCTTGCGTCCATATCTATTTCACATATGCTTATAGATGAGCAATCCTAGCGCTCTCTTAGAAGAAGCCTGGCACTTCCGCATATGCTTAGTTGAGACTTCTAGCATGCACCTTACGAATGCACTTCACCAAAGTCCCATTAATGACACACTCATGAGTAGTGTTTTCCAGACACTTGTGACAAATGAGTCAATACTCCTTCTTTTATGTAGGCTAGAGCATCTACCTTGATGGGAGTTTGTTATTCTCTCAAGACTCCATGTGTTCGACTTACCACATTGAATTCAGCCCTACACCTTTCGGTAAGGGGGAATTGGGCGTTCAAACCATAGGCCTTATTTAGGATTTTATCTCCATCCCTCAAGTTGATCGAACACAAGCCCTTCTGCCAAAATCCCTATGAGGGAAGATGTCATCCTTGTTGTGCTATTTAACGATACAACCGAGACGACTCTAGGAGTGTATATTCCTTAGAATAATTCACCCTCACACCTAAATGTCGCATTTCGACCCAAAGTCGAACTTATGCAAGTTGCCTCTTTGGAAAAACCAAGATTAATATTGCGCGCCTATCATCCAAATAGGAATTACCAACCACTCGTCGACTAGTGGTCTTCCACATTTGGTGATCCAACTTGCATTCTTTCCAAGATGGAAAGACATTTCCACACATCAAATGCCTTTAGCATCAATGTATTCCACCAAGACACATAGACATGCCATGGTCCAAGCACTCTATCACTTTAGAGTACTCAAGTATGGACACACTCTTCATGAGAGGTATTCTCAATGGATCCGTAGGTGCTAAAAAACATATGTAGAAATAAACCAAGCATTACAAACCTTCCAATGTCATTGCATGATTTGAATGAAGCGTCCTTGTTCATATCAAAGTTTTGCTAGGACTGTGGACTAGTGAATAATTAAGAAAAGGATTGGAATTGACCTAGGAATATAAAGAAGTGGATGAATTGATGATCGATTGATTATAAATGTGGAATTGTTTGAATGAACTCTGCTTTCCGAATATTGATAACAAACCTTTCTAAAATCCGTCTAATTGTGTGCTTTGTGATTGAACTGGAACTGCGTAGGAACACTAGATTCTCTTGGGTTCAACCCCTTACTTGGATGCTATATATACTAGTCTGTGAATTTGGGTTTTTATCTTTGATCTTGACACGACGACTTTAGCCGAGTCAGAGTTCTATCTCGACTATCATGGATTTTTCTGTCCCCACAACCGCGATCGCGGTTAGTGTACCTGCAATAACGGGTGGTCTCTTTATGAGGTTTCTCTTCTATTGCTTCAAACCCGCTGTCACGGATAGTTTTGCGCAATCGCGGTTCACTCTATCTCGTCTCTAGTGGACTGCCCTGTTATAACCAACTTCCATAGAACACAAAACTTCTTCCCAAAGGCTAAGGTTTGTCCTAATCATATATAGTCGTAAGTAATGCTCCAAGGGTACGATTCGTGACCTCGGTTTGCCCATCTATTTGAGGATGACACGAAGCAAATAAAAGTAACCTTATTCCTAACTTACATTAAAGGGATTTCCAAAAGTAGTGATACGTGATTGCTTAGCGTTGTTGGATTACTACCAATCTCGTATAGTAGCCCACAAGTCCACAACCTTGTCTCTTCCTTCCTTGTTCAAACCTGCTTGCATACGAAAGAGAAGACACAATAGAGGCTCACCCTTGGATTGGTGTAAACCAACAAGGATTGAAACCTAATAGATGTAGATCGAATGCATCCAAGAGAAGAGAACTCCTCTCGGTTCACCTACGAAACACACCAGAAAATGAAGTTAATTAAATTCGAAAATTCCACAAATAAATTGAAGATCGAGAGAATAAATTGAATCAAACTCAAGAATTTTCGAGAGGGAAGAGAAGGGAGGATTGATTGAAGATCAAGAGAGATGAAGCTGAAACGACCAAGAGAGAGATTGCAAGAACTCGAGTATGTTGGATTTAAGACCCAAGGAACAAACTTCTCATAAGTTTATTCTTAAGGCTCAAATATGATTTGTATTGAATGAATGATTGATTTTAAATAGACAAAGGTAAGACAAATAATTCTATCTTTTCTAACTAGCTTATCCTACAAAAGAGATAGGATTAAGACTTAAGATAAAAGCCAAGTCTAGAAGATATGAAATAGAATAGATACTTCTTGCCTTCCAACGAATAGATTCGGCCCACATGCGAGAAGGGGGTCGGCCGAATGCTTGGCTAAGGAACGACATCCACTTCTAAAAATGGCAAGTGACAAAAGCAAATAAGACTAATATAGAAAGTTTCCAATTATAGTAACTAAGATAGGCATGTTCAAAATCAGCCTTGAACATGAGTGATTGATGTCGTCCATCGTAGCTCACTTTGCTCCCTCATCATGGCCGGGATCTAGGCTAGAAGATCTCTCATGGCTTTCCTCAATCTCTTAGCTCGATCTCTTGTAATGGGTCCATTGAAAGGAACATTAGCTAAGTTCTCGATCTCTTTCGGAGTCATGGGTGCATGGGTTGCATCATGTAGCTCAAGAATTATGCATCATAACCAGAAACAATAGACAATGGAACACCATGCATGTGAGCAACGTTTTTAAAGAACAAAGCAGCAACCATGGAAGCATCATTGGTAGTATGACAAGGAATAAAATGAGAAATTGTAGAAAATCGATCAATTAACACAAAGATGCTATCCCTATCTTTTCTAATCCTGGGGAATTTAACAATAAAGTCGATAGAAATATCATGCCAAGGTGCACTAGGAATAGACAAAGTTTGATATAAACCAAAGGGGTTCAATCTAGACTTAGCTTTACCACAAATAACACAACTTTTGACAAATATCTGCATATATCAACTTATGTTAGGCCAAAAGTAATGTTCTTTTAATCTACTCAAAGTCTTATCAACTCCCCTATGTCCACGACTCTCATGCACTTCCCTAGTCAAGAGCCTACAAATTGAAGACAATGGTATGCATAATTTTCCACTTTTAAAAAAGTATCCATCATCCACAAAGTAAGCATTAAAAGATCCCTTAGTCATGCATTGATTAAAGATTACACTAAATAAAGGATCACTAGAATACAATTCCTTAATCAAAGTAAAACCATGTATTTTAGCATCACAGCTAGAGAGTAAGGCATACCTCCTTAAAAGGGCATCGACAATGATGTTATCTTTGTCTTTCTTATACTTCAGCACGTATGGAAAGGTTTTCATAAACTCTACCCATCTCGCATGCCTCCGGTTCAACCTTGCTTGGCTTTTGAGGTACGTCAACGCCTCGTGGTCCAAATGGATGACAAACTCTTTGGGTCATAAGTAATGTTGCCATATCTTGAGGCACCTTATTAAGGCAAAGAGTTCCTTGTTTTGGCGCCCCTCTTGTGATATACTTGGCTTCTTTGTTGAGCAGCTTGCAGCTTTCCCCTTGCATTCTATAGTATATGAAATAGGCAGAGCCAATGCTTAGTCGCCAAGAAGACCTTTTCAAATGCCTTATCGATGGCTTTGCACTGTTCGATCAATATTGCAGTAAGGGAACCTCTTATACATTTCACTCAACAATTGAATAACCACATAAAGGCATCCACATCTTCATTCAGAATTAATCCACAAGCAAGGACTATAAACAACCCATATGATATCCACACTAAAAAAGGGTGGGAAAGGTATGTCGTAGCTATTCGTATTATGCGTCGTGTCAAAAGTCACAATATAATCGAAGTCCTTGGCCATTTCTCGACATCTTGCATCTGACCAGAACACCTTCATCGTTCAATCTTTCACACAATATTAATGCATTCCTCATATCGGTTTCACTAGACAGTAGATTCTCATGACCTCCACTTTCAACAACAAGAGAATTAAAATTCTTAGTCACTAGAACACCAACTATATCATTCATAACCATCCTCCGCTTCTGGTATTCAAACATGTACAGTTAACAAGCGCATGACTTCTACTAGGATATAACAGATGGTAATGTTCCAAATTATGTGTGTTGATTGTCATCCAATTATCAATCATCCATGCCTCAACATATATTGAGCAATTGGTTGATTGAGATTGCTTGTACTTATTTTCTTTTCCAACCTTCACACACTTTAATTCGGCCACTTCATCATTTAATATTGAGCCTCCAAACACTAGAACTCCTAGTATAGTTCGTTTAAACACGTATGTCCTTGACAACCATTCTAATACCCGTATTTATGACAATATTCTGCAAATTCTTGTGCGCTCTAATAGTACGTACATCCCCTATTTAGAAGGTGCTAAAGAACCATCTGCATTGTCGCTTGTGCCGCATTCCTGATCTTTGTTTCCAACTTTCTCGTTTTCATAATAATCTTCATTCATTTCCAACTCCATTGATACAAAGTCTGCCAAGTAGTGGCAGACAATAGTGCAAATTAAACTCTAATCAGGCATGTATAATGCAATGCACACTATCAAATTGCAAATTGCAAATTGCATACTCATGTCTTCATCTTCACCAATTACAAGACCACTACAATTGATGTTAACATCTTTCCGACAACACATTCCATCTGATAATTTCAACTTCCAAATATAATAACTATTAGTATTCAATTCAAGTCATCTAACATAGTTTTCATCAACTATCTAATATTCAATGCCTCCATTGTCATTACATTGTATCATTTAATGAATCAAATTGGATCAAATCCATTACAAAAATTTTTTAATTGGCCGAATGGAACCTCAGGTTCCTCACAATACTTAATTGTATCCTACTACAATCACTAATCTTGAATTGCAGACTCTAACAATTAAAAAATCCACACTGTAACTAGTGACCTACAACTGCAAGTCCTTCAAATGTAGCATTATGACCTTATCCCTCTAAATGGTTTCAAAATCACATTCAATACACTAAATCAAACTATGCACATCCAACTCTGACGACTACCTGTCTCACAATATTATGTCTTTCAATCGAATTCAACTATGATAACCTAATTTTCAGTAGCATTCCATTCTCTGGCCTACTTTCCAACCTATTCTCTGGCCTACTTTAGAGTGTGGAGCAAGCAAAGAAAGGTGCGCAGCAAGCCGCAACCAAGAATCAAATGGTGGCGTCTATCAGAAGATAACGGTCAAAGTCTGAAAGAGAAGATCTGCGATGAAGCTGAAGCAAAAGGAGCATGGCATGAGAAAGGAGATACAAATGAGATGTGGGGTAAGATGGCAGAGTGCATTCGTAGAGCAGCTTGCGGGGTGTTGGGCATGTCGAAAGGCGGTTCTAGGCACAAGAAGTCGGTATCTTGGTGGAGTGATGAGGTGCAGGAAAAGGTCAGGACCAAGCAGCTTGGTTTTAGAGCTTGGGTAAGGAGCAGTGATCCGGACAGGGAGTGAGATTAGCAGAGTACAGAGCGGCGAAGAAGGAAGCAAAGAAAGCAGTGGCGTTGGCTAAGGAGAAAGCGTACGAGTGCATTTACAAGGCACTTGACGATAAAGGTGGAGAGAAAGTTCTGTATAGGCTTGCGAGGGCAAGAGATAGGGAGAGCTCAGATTTGGACAGAGTTCGTTGTATCAAAGATGAAGATGGGAATGTGCTAGTGGATGATTTGGAAGTCAAGCAACGATGGGAGAGGTACTTTTGCGGTCTCCTTAATGATGGTTCGGAATCAGCGGAGGGTCATCGCCGTTCAGTTGGTCCGATCACTTGTCTTCCCTTTAGGCGCTTTTCTGTGACGGAATTCAGTGATGTGATCCGCAGAATGGGCGGTAAGAGAGCAGTGGGCGCGGATGAGATCCCGGTTGAGGTTTGGAAATTGTTGGGTGTGAGAGGCTTGAAGGGAAAGTTCTACAGAACTGTTATAAGGTCTGCGATCCTCTATGGAGCAGAATGTTGGCCAACGACTAAGGCTCAGGAGCAGAATCTTGCAGTCTCAGAGATGAGGATGCTCAGGTGGATGCGTGGGCACACGAGGATGGACAGGATTCGGAATGAGGAAATCAGAGGCAAGCTTGGGGTGGCGAGTATAGGAGACAAGCTGCGGGAAGCGAGACTGCGTTGGTTCGGACATGTCCAGAGACGAAGCCCAGACGCAACAGTTAGGAGATGTGAGCGGTTGGATTTAGGAGCTTATCGGAGGGATAGAGGCCGCCCGAAGAAGCGTTGGATGGACAACATAAGACAGGACATCAGGATGTTAGGGATTTCGGAGGACATGGCGCAGTGCAGGGAGAGGTGGAGGGAGAAGATCAGCGTGTTAGACAGCTAGTCAGCTTTCTAGTGGAGTCGTGTATTCTTTTGGTGGCCGGCGGTTTAACTTAGTTTGCTTGCTTAGTGGGTTTGTTTTTTGTATAATTTAATCTTTTTCTCCCTCTTATTCTTAGTTTTTCGGTGTAGTTTGTTGAGTGGTCCTGTCTATGTTTTTTGGGTCCTATTGGGCGCATTTCATCTAGGCCTGAAATGCCCCCGTCCTGACCCCCCAGATCCTGCTTTTACGGTATTGTCTGGGTATATATTGTTGTTGTTGTTGTTAATTGCATCCTCAATTTTAGTTTGCAATCACATCCACAATTAACCAAATTTTGCAATTCATAGATCAATTGAAATGGACGTACGTACCTTATCCCTAATTCGAGCAAAAATGGTCGTGGTACAAAATCCAAGGACAATGAGCCATTCAGCCTTAGAAGAATCAGAAAACTTACCATTCAAATCATGTCGGTCGACGACATTACATATTTTTTTATCAGAGATGAATTTTTTTACTACAAAACATAGGGTTAAAAGGATAATGTCTTTTCGATCACCTCCTCTTCATCCCACTTCTTTTCCTACTCACGCCCTCTCAAAAATTTTCCCCATTTTTTCCCGTTTAATAGTTAATAAAAAAAATTACGGAAATTTCACACGGTAACTTTGAGGTTTAGAGTTATTCATAAGGTGTACGAAAGTTTGTCATATTTCACACGGTACCCTTAAGGTTTATATAAAATTCACGTAATAACCCTATGTTATGTACATAATTTATCATATGTCTAAAAAAGTCAATATTAATTTTAAATACTAAAGTTGTGAAAAAAAATTTAAAAAAATAAAAAAATTCTTAAGATTGTACTCGTATAATTTTAAATTTTTTATTTGAGTTATTATTTAAAATAAAAATTTATTGCTCAAAATAATATAACCTCTTTATTTAACAAAGAATGATCAGAAATTTAAATTTACATTGAAAACTTTGATGATATAAGTAATTAAAATTCAAAATTCCTATTGTTTTAGTATTTTGATAGTTTACTTTATTTCCTTTATGAGGTAAATTAATTTTGGTAATGTGAATAATTTAAACTATTCACTCGTCAACGTGATCAATGAAAATTCAAGAAAACGTGTAATAAATTTATTGAATTTAATAACATAGATTTAAAAGGTTGTTTATAAATATTAGTTTAAAAGGTTATAAGATTTTTGTAATATAGCCTTATCCATTATCTTAAGATTAGATACTATAATTAAATAAATATATTTAATTTTATCATTATAATTTAAACTTATTTAATAATCTATTACAAAATAATAGGCAATACAATGCATCTATTTGAGTTGATAACTATTTTAAAGTTTTCATCAATGATCAATTGACCATTGAAAAATTTTCATTATTTATATTATAAAAAATTTCTTTTCTCATAAAAGAAATAATGTAAAATATCAAAATTTGAAATTTATTTACAATCGAAATGATTTATGTAAAAAACAATTAAGTAATGTGATGAAATGTTCAGTTTTGAAACTATTTATATTTTCAATTTAAATAAACTATCTGATTACTTTTTATTAATAAATTTATAAGATAAAATATGAATAGGAAAAATAAATTTATTTTATTATAATATTTAATATTTAATATTAATATCGGATAAAATTATACTTGAAGAATCGTCAAACCCTTTTCAATTTTCTTTTTGATTTCAAATTTAAAGATTAATACAAATTTTAACCTTTTGGGCATGTGACAAATTTTGTATATATTATAGGGTTAGTCCATGAATTTCGTATATGTAGGCGGGCATGATTCCATATCAATTAGTTAGCATTTATTTCTCTATCTTATTTATTTTGCTATCCATATTTATTATGCTTTATCCTTTAATAGGGTAGTTACTCTAGTTAGGATATTATATTTATGGAGGAGAATCTTATCTTCGCCTGAGATAAGATATTTGGTTGACTTAGGGAGCAAGGCACTGCCCTAACCCTAGGCGCGCCCCTTGTCCCTCTCCTCTATAAATACACATGTATAACATGTGGAAGGTAAGCTCTAAGTTCTAAGCCATCGCTCTGCCTGACACCTTTTAATCGACATTGTACCTATTCTGACTTAAGCATCGGAGGTGGATTAGGGGTCGCTCGCCCCTTGGTCCATTGTTTTGCAGGTCATTGAAGGCGAAGAGGCTAGGAGAAGAAGCTTGGAGAAGAAGGTCATTGAAGAAGGAGTTGAAACTTGTACACGGCATATTTTGTGTACTAACATTTGGCGCCGTCCGTGGGGAACAAACAGGTTTTCGACCTTCGTAAACCCTATGAGAACCGATCTGAGGAGGCTATGGATCGCTTGTCCACGAGCCCGGATCGAGACAGCCGCCGGACGAACCGGCGAGACAACCCTGGGGCAATCGCGCCAGGCGAATCGCACGATTCGCCTTCCGCAGCCCTAGAGCCGCGACCGCGGGTTCACAACCCGCGACCGCGGATCGCCAACCACGACCGTGGGTCCGTCGCCCGCGACCGCGGGTCGAGGCCAAAGCACGCAGACTCCAGATTTCGCTCAGAGAACGAATCCCAATGCGCGTTGAACCCGATACTCGCTCGGGATGATAGACCACATCGCGATCGGACCTTGGATTGTCGATCCAAGAGGGATATACATATGAGCGTACGGAATCGATTGCTAGAGCCAGGGGCGGGGCGAGCGGTCGGTCCGATCCGTTACCCCAACCGAGCTGGGTCACGCCGTCGACGAAACCCTAAACGATTGGATGGTTGGACCTGCGGTGCGCGGTCCAGGGCCCTGCGAGCGAGGGCCCACGTCGTAACGAACTCGGCGCGAGTTTGGAAGAGGGTTTCGGGATCGGACACCTGGACCTGCGGTGCGCGGTCCAGGGTCCCGCGAGCGCGGGCCCACTGCGTAACAAACTTGGCGCAAGTTCGGTAGAGGGTCTCGGGATCGGAGCCGATCCCACCGCACAAGTCTTCGCTCGTCGCCAGGAGCGAGTTGCACTATAACCGCGAGCACGGTGGCAGACGCAGGCAAGGCGACGAGGAAGGAGGAGCTCGCGAAGAATCGCAGTCTGGGGCAGAACCGCGGGCGCGGTAGCCCCCGCGGCGGGCGCGGTTTCGCTCCAGAGAACGTAACCTTTGTTCTGGGGCAAACCGCGACCGCGGGTCCATCACCCGCGACCGCGGGTCGGAGACTGACAGGATTACCGATCGTGCTTCCAACTCACTTTCCGGGAGCTACGCTTGTCGGATTTGGACGATCCACATATCGCCGGAAAGAGGAGGAGATAAGCTACAAATTATCTTCAGAAGTCGAAGCAAGAATCCTACTCGAAGTCAGTCAAAACTGGGCACGAACAGCACAGTCCAGAAATCAAGTTCTTTTGCCCCGCGCTGCGGACGAGTGCGCGGTACGCCTCCGGCCCAGTCGAGCCCTTCACCCGGCTCCTGATTAAGTTCCGCGCCACCGATCGAGCCGGAATACATGGAGCCGGATCACGTAGGGGCGGCGGCACCCATTGGTCCACACAACACGATCGATCGCTAGAGCCCGTTGCGGGGGAGTGGTCGGTCCGATCCTTTGCGACGGCGCCCATCGGCCCTCACGACGCGATTGATCGCTAGAGCCCGGTGCGGGCGAGTGGTAGGTCCAATCCATT
>OZ002728.1:31979294-32515784 GCA_963924305.1 Polygonum maritimum
GGACGGTTAGTCTTGTGACAGACTAAGCAAATGGGTTTTAGAAAAACGGTTCTTATGGTTAGACTCCACTATTAGTATTGAAACCCGAATGAAAGCCGGTCAATAATCTAATAATGAAGTATCCCCATCGAAGGTAAGAAAGGAAATATGCTCAGGAAGGAAGATAGGACGCCACACGAGGTGGTTCCTTAAGAGAAGTATGCGATTTGTTGGGAACTTATTATTCACACAAGTTTTTGAAAAACCTCCGTCGAGTGATTGGATCTACGACCAACCTCACCGCACAATAATTGTACGAATTCAGATTGGAAAGCAGACTTGGTCAATCGGGAGTAAGAACGGTTTTCCAAGTTGTACTAACCGCCCTGGTTCATTAATTATGTGCATAGGCACTTATCTTACTTACTTTCAAAACGGTACATTCAGGTTGATAGCTTTTAAAATAACGGATTCGACAATGGTCGAAACAAAACGAAGGAGATCTCAAGAATTCAATAAAGGCACTAGCTAGGTGCGATCACCCCTCATATTCGGATGAGGCGGCACGGTCATGACCAGGCACTAGGGTATAGGTCCATCCTAATGCAAATATTTTAAAGAGGCGTCCAGGGTCTAACCCACACCCCTAATACTACGCTAAGTCCACATCAAGTCTCAATGGAGACGAAACACATAAGGCCACAACATCGAGACCTAAGTCCAAGTTCTAGCGCAGTCTAGCAATATATACATCCTACATATATAATGAGGTCATTAATGCTATAACAATAAATCCTAGTTCATTTATTAGCACACAAAGTTCCCAACAATATTTAAAACAGTTATGCAAGCGAGAACCGTCCACTTGCCTTGATTCGAAGGCAAAAGAGAAATTTGTCAACGAGGTGAATCCTTACGAACAGGGTTCGTTTCCTGTTTCATTAACAACGACAAAATAAATTATAAGAATTTATTTTGGTTTTTCGTTATCTAGGAAAAGGTTGGATTCAAGATATATGCTAAAGATCTTATATGTATATAAATATTTTATTTATTATACATACTCATGTTCTTAATATATATCTTAATCATTATTTCATTCTTGATTTTAATTTCTTAAATATTACATATGTCTTAGCAAAACACTTTTGAAAATCTATTCTTTTAAATTTACCAACACTTAGTCATGGTAAAAATTAAAGGATCAAGAAACAATAATTTTATTTTTATGTTCATAAAGTAAAAATACATTCTTTTTGGCTAATTACAATCTACTAGTTAAATTACGATAAAATAGGCTATAATATACATAAAAATTACGTAAATAATAAAAACATCTAAGCTACTTAGAAATACTTAAATCTGTTAGTTTTGAATTTCGTAATTATTTTATTTAATTAAAAATTGTATTCTTTTCTTTAATACTCTATATTGTGATAATTGTTTTCTTTAGGCATCAAAAATCGAATAAAATATTCAAAAATACTGTATATAGTTCATAAATCATATTTACAGAACATATATAATTTATAGTAATTTATATAATTAATTTAGAATAACATACGAATTTATTTCGAAAATCAGGCTGTGTGTTTAATCGAATTTATTAACCAGCAAAAACGACATTATAATTTATGAAAATTTTATGACAATTAGAAAACTATATGAAGTCGTCATATGAATTTTTGTATGATTTATAAGAAACTCTAACTAATTAAAATCTATTTTACAAAAGAATTATGCTGTTCGAAAATTAAAAGAAAGTGAATAGGAGCAGGGATTTACAGTGGCGACGAGGTGTTTTCGGGTGGCTCGTTCTCGGTGGTCCGGCTACGGTTCGACGTGGGCTATGTAACAGTTTGAAGAGGGTGGTTCAAGGAGTACTCAGGAGGTGACGGCGTCGAGTTTGGTGGACGGATGGCCGAGATATTGGTTCACGAAGTGGGCGTCGGGCTCAGCTTTCGCTGAAGGGTTCGGTCACTTTGTTTGGGATTTTCGGGCAACTAGATGAGATGGTTGTGGGATGGGGTTAGAGGGCTTTTATAGAGGGGCACAAGAGGATTCTAGGGATGCTCTCAATTCTGATTTCCGCTTAGGATATTGGGAGATATTGGGCTCCGAATCGGGGGCGGTATTCTAGGGTTTGGTTTGAATGTGGTAAGAGATTTTGAGCAATTTTGGCAAGAATAATCTAAGGGATTCGTATGGGAGTGATGATAATATGATATCTTCATCTTTCCTTGAAGGTTAAGCCACGATTTTGGGATGATTTTGAATAAAATCGGGTCTCTAAGGATGACATGGTGTTTGAAGAAAGGAAAGAAAGAGGAAGGGGAAGATACGTCGCAGCTGACCCTCTCTTTAGAGTTAATTACCAATTTGGCCCAAAACTTTTGAATTGTGATAAAAATACCCTTTTCCATTATAATTTATCCGAAAACAATTTCTTATTCTAGATATTAATTTTCTTTTCCTTACATATGCATGTAAGTGTGTTTATAAATTTCATTTATTGTTTTCTTCCTATTATTTCCCTTTAAATAAAAGTTCTTTCTTTCTTTTTAATATAATATTATTTTGAAACAATATTATTGTATGAGTATAAAAGATTACCTCCCATTTTATTATCTTAATATACTCATTTTAATTTAATATAGCTTCCTAGTTTTATCTTCTCAATGATGTTTCATATAGCTTTATCTTAAAACTTTGAACACTTTCTTTAGCATAGGTTAATAGGTACATGACCTATTGATAAGAGTTTAAAAGTATTATCATGGCATTATCGGTTCTTATTAAATTTCCATTTAATAAATAATGCCAATACTTTTATTCATGGTGGTCAATAAGGGAAAATTACAATAGTACCCTCTATGAAAAAGAGGGTTATTACACTTGGTACCAATTTTGATACTTTGATAGATCATAAAGGTTTGGGCCAACCAGATAGACACTTCATTGAAACTTGAGTGAGGGGCCAAAGAAGTTATGCTAAGCTTCTCCTTGATAATTTTAGCCTTCTTGAAGTACTTGATGTTCATGTACTCCACGCCATTAGGAGCCGGAGTATACTAGGTGAAGTCAATCTCTAGGCGCATGGCAAGAGGAGCAATCATCCCACCAAAGTAGATCCAAGAGGTGCTTTGGAAGTCTCGCACCATCTTGACCCACTCCCAAGTGAGGTTCAAGGGCTTGTTGGTGTGGAAGAGCATTTCATGGAGCAACATCACCTCCTCCTTCATAGGTTTGCTCAATCATGGCGTGCATAAATGGCACACCCCAAGATGCGAACCATTACTCGGAAAAGAGGGCTAGCAATCTCGGTTGTGGTAGGTCCTTTTCTCATTTCACTCTTCCCGGCCACTTGTCTCCAAACTTGGTTCACTTTCTCATTATCCACGCCGGCCTCCTCTCTAGGTCAAGGGAACCCAAAGTAGTGTGCCAAGTCCCTAAGAAAGAGATCGTGGTCCTCATTGCCCAATTGAAAAGTGATGGCACCATCCTTGTCTTCCACGTCGTCATAAGTACACTCAAACGTGGCCATGAACTCCGATGTCAAGGCGGGATAATGCGGGTTGTCCCACCTCAACATTCCATTGAGACCGATGTGGGCATAGCATCTTGGGAGGGCTTGATCCATTCCCATCTTCCTTACGGACTCCCAATCAAGCCACCTAGTGTGGTGCGCGAGCTCCTTGTACCTTGCATAGTTCTCGGCTACATCATCATTGTCAAGCCGAACATTATCCAACTTAGGCTCTCTCCTTGACTTCTTTGACTTCTTTGAAGGCCTTTCCAAATGAGATGAAGATGCACGGGTCTCCATTGTACCTACACACACTCAATCAAGCAAAAAGCCACAAGTCCATACAGCACAACAACATCACATACAAACACAACACACACGCACAATACACAAGGATTACCCCATACTTAAGTTCCAAACACTCATCTCACAAAGCCAACATGAATCATCACGGAATTCTCAAGCAATGGCTAAGCTAATGAATATATCATATCATGATCAAGCTATAACCAACAATAAACACATGAATCCACATGACATCACGAGAAGAAAGCAAAAACAACAGGATCGACTTGAAAGTAACATCGGGCCGGATACACTTTCAACCTCAGTCCGACTTGGTGGACCGACTTCCACAAGTCGGGCCCGACATACCTGGGTAACTCGACCTAGTTAATGCTTCAACTTCTTCAAACAATCAACCAAATCACTCTATCATGCTCCTAAAGTTCAATTTCAACCATCAAACATCCCTAATCGAAGTTCTAAATGGATTCAAGCATGCATAAACAACATTGAAGAGCAAATTCACTATTCATGCAAATCCACCATTGATGCTCAAGTTCAAACTCTCAATCAAACATGGTAATACTCAATCTATGCAATGGAAGAACAAGATTATCAAAGAAATAGGTAGAGATCGAGTTGCACATACCGAAATTGAAGAGGTTTCAACCCTTAAGCAAGAAATCAACTAGAACTCAAATTATCTCAACCTAGGTCAAGATGGGGGATGAAGAACAATGTTGAACTTGAAATCTCTCCTTGGTTTCAGGTTGAGGAGGGTTTGTTGTGGTTGAATCGAGATGAAGAAGGGGAAGAGGTGTGGATCGAGTATGGTGAGAAGGGGGGGGCCGATTTTGAGAGTTTTGAAGGGGAGAGGTATTTTGGGTGTGGTGGTTAATATGAAGATGGTAGGTAGGTAAGGGAAGGGGAATTTAATGGGGAAAGGAACAAATTTAGGTCAAAGGTTAAAATTGGCACTCCACTACACTCGATCGACTTGGACCGACATCATGGACCGACATACCCAAGTCGGGCCCGACTTACCTGGGCTCGATGTGGGGTTGGTTCGTCCACCAAAATCACTCTATCTTGTTGCAACATCTTTCTCCATAATTCCATTTATTTTTCACCATAACCCCTACACAATCTTGAATAACTAATAACACCACAAATCCACAAAATACTCGGTAGGGAATGATTAGAAAAAGGGCTAAGCTAAGCTAGGAAAAATCAAACTAAAACTACGAAAAGAAATCTACTAGCTCGGGTTGCCTCTCGAGAAGCGCTCGTTTAGAGTCACTAGCTTGACTTCCTAACCTCAACCACATGGCGGATGAAATACGGTGAATTGGTCGCCATTGTTGTGCCCATTCCCGTTGCCCTCATACCCGTAAAACCACCAACGATGGTAAATGTAGGCATGGTTCTCCGATCTAGGGCCTCTCTCGTCATACTCCTCTAATGAATAAGCTTGCACCTCTTGACTTGCCTTATCATGATCCTTCTTTCGTACATCAAAAGCACTTAAGGATTTCCTAGGAGATTCTATTAATTCATCTTTCAAGTCACTTAAGCAAATATAGTCATCTCCTAAGTCATCTTTCAAATCACTTAAACAAATGTAGGAATCACATGTTTGAATGAATTGCGGTCGTCACCAACATCAAACGGATATGAATAACGATATTCTTCATTGCTCCTTGTGATGTGATCGCGCCCGGTTCACATCAAGGCACCGACGCCATGGTGCCTCTCGGCTCACCACAAGGCACCGACGCCACGATGCCTCCCGGTCCACATCAAGGCACCGGCGCCCCGGTGCCTCCCGGTGCCCCTTCGGGGCCTCATCCCGCAAGCGGCGCCGGTGCGCCCGGTGCCTCCACAAGGCACCCCGCGGGCGGCGTTAGGGCGCGGCCCGAGGCGCAGGCCGGTTCCTCTCTGAGGCACTCCCGTGGCCACCCGCACATAGGTCGGGCACGACCCGCCACACGGTCGACCATGGCTAAGGAACTAAACCACCCTCCCGGGGCCTTGACTAGGCGACGCACTAGAATGTTGTAAGAACAACTTCGGGCCCATCTAGCCCACGCCCCACACAACCCACCTAGTCAAGTGTTAGTGTGCCTCCAAGCACTTGGCCCGAATGAGAACCTTGATAGGCCCGAAGCCCAACATCAAGAGAAATATCCAAAGCCCACTTGGGAGGTTCCCTGGCCGCCACGCCTCAACACCCAATGCAAATCCTTGGCCGCCAAGTTTGGATCATCAAAGAAGACATGTGTTACTTGGCTGCCAATCTACATCATTAAAGGCCGGCTGATTTGTGCTTGCCTTGGCCACCAATCCACACCACCTCCTCACACCTTAATGATGCTTGGCGCCCACTCTTCTCACACCTCCTCTCGGAAACTTGGCGCCCACACCAAGGAGCTTGCCTTGGCCACCACTTCTCTCCACCTCCATACGAAGCTTGGCGCCCACTTCAAGCAGCCGCCCTCTCCCCCTTACCTCAGCCTATATAAGGATGCCTAGGGCCTTCATTTTGTCTTAGATTGAAATTGAGTAAAGAGAGCTTTTAGCCCTTACTCTTTCGGTCTCTTCTCCTCAAGGGAGAAAGGGCCGAGGGAACCTACACCTCGTTGGCTTCTAGCTCTCGTTTTTCCTAACTTGATTTCTTGTTTTCCATTCCATTCCTTAGTCCCACAAAACGCCTATACTTCAGTTTGTAACATCAACAATTCGCCACCTTTTTCAATACAAAAATCAAGATTGTGTTTCTTACGCATTCAACTCAAGAACGCCTCCACAAAAGCTCAGTCGAACCCGAATTCGACTGATCCTGGAAGTGAGATCACATCATTTGGTATCAGAGCCTGTCGGCTTGAGTTTCTCAAGTTGTGGGGGTACGAATTACTACCCTACGAATCAAGTTTTCAATTGCTCGAAACCCTTTTCTTGACCTACCCTAAGCAAGCCTCGTTTTTCTTCTTCCCCTCACCTTGTCCGATTTCAATCTCTTCAAAAAAAAAACGAGCCTAAACCCTTTTGTTGCCATCCAATCGTCGAGCCTATTGCCTTGGCCGACCCTTTTCTTCGACCTTCGGAATCAACGGTTTGACAAGCACAACTTGAAGTGTGCTCGATTTGTTAAAAAAAAAATCAAGGAGAACTAGAACTTCTCTTGGCAAAAAAGAAAACAAAAGAGATAGTATCTCTTATTTGCCAAAAAAAAAAAGAAGAGACGACTCAAGGGAAGTAGTACTTCCCTCGTCCGAGAAAAGAAAACCAAAGAGAGATAGTATCTCTCATTGCTCAAAAAAAAATTGCGAAGAAGGTCGAACAAGCAAAACTCGAAGAGGGCCAGCCAAGAAAGCGTCTCTTATTGGTCTTTCCCTTGCCGTGATTTAATCCTAACCCCGAGCAACTGAATTCCCGACTTGTGGGGCTAGTAAACACTCGCCCACAAGCTCCAGTCGCTTGTTCTGATTACCGGTTGGTGTCGCTCTCCCTTGAGCGAGTGGAGGAGAAGTCGTGTTTAGTTTCTATGGTGGCAAAGTAAAAACGACCTTAAGTCGAGTGTGTGAGTTTGAGAGCTACACAAAATCGAGTCCAAACACGAGTCAGTCCTCCTCATATGATCGCTTTCTAAAGAAAAGAAAAGATCAAAAAATTTTTTTTTTTCTTTTTTTCGAGTCAAACACAAGTGGGTCGTTGGATTTAGCTAACGTTCACCGAGTTCCGTGTTTGTTTATTTAATCATGTCGCAAGACCCACCGAAGAACAAGAATCTCCCCGGTGACGAGGAGGAAGCGGACAACACCTTCTCCTGGAAGGTGCTACGCAGCCTCCTAAGAGGTCCGAGAGGATGCTCGAGCAGACATTCGGGAAACATATGAGAAGTCCCGTGACGAGCTGCTCCGGGCCATGGACGACAAAATTGAGCAACGTTTCAGCATGTCTCCACGACATGAGTGCTCTCCTAGCCCTCATGTTGAGGACGGACACATTCGGCGTCCCATCATGAGGCCCTTGAGCCAAAGAAGCCTACCCTTAACAAGGAAGAGTCGCGGAGTTTGGAGGCAATCCTACCTCCACCTCGGAGGCCACCCACCAATCCGCACGACAACGAGGAAAGGCAGCCCCGGAACCGGCAACATCGAGGGCCGCCCGCGGTTCCCCTCGGACCTTGGCGCAATCTTCCGGACCCTTTTGCGCCTCGGGATGAAATTCAGGTCCGAGATCGGGTACATGACCACGGTCTTAACCTTCCATTGGATCAACCAAGGGACCACCACCACGGAATTAGACTCACGGTGGAACCCTTTGCCGGAACCTCGGACGTAGAGGCCTATCTTGATTGGGAGGCTAAGACCGAGGCGGTTTTTGAACACTATGATTACCTTGATCGCCAACGAATGGCGATTGCCACCATCCGCTTCACCGACTTTGCCTATTCATGGTGGCAAGAGGAGAAGGAAGATCGGGCGTACCAAGGAGAGGACCACATCCGCACGTGGGGCCAGCTTAAGCGGGCCATGCGAGATCGTTTTGTTCCCGAGGATTACCTTGATCGCGTTCAAGTCAAACTAGAACGGATCAAGCAGGGCGCCCGAAGTCCCGACGATTACTACAAGGAGCTACGGCAACTTATTTTTTGGTCCCGAGTACGGTTTCCGGAGAGATATATTATCTCTAAATTCATAAGTGGCCGCGTATGTGGAAATGCAACATTTTGGCACGGAAGCTTCCATTGCCGATGTCCTCCACTACACTAATTAAGTATACCAAAACTTGCAAAGACGGCGTGGTGGTGGGAGTGGCCGTACATGGAGCTCAGGTTCTTCGAGCTCTAATCCACCACATAAGAGGAGTGAGGCTAAGGAACCGAAACCCGAAGCTAGTACTCCTCCGATTAGGCGGGAAACCCCGCCAGCCCCCACCGCGTCGAAGGATGGCGCTAGCTCTCGAACGCGCGACCTCCAGTGTTTTAAATGCTTAGGGCGGGGCCAGTTTGCTCGCGATTGCCCTAACCAAAAACAAGTGCTCCTCAACCAAGCTAGTGACTATGAGTCGGAAGAGGAGTTGGAGCAAAGCGAAAGAATAGACGTACCCGCCGTTAGTGGTGAGTGCTTTGTTGTTCAACGAGCTCTATTCACTAATGAACGGCCCTCGGTGCCTTCCCAGCGGGAGCACATCTTCCACACACGATGCTTTATCCAAAGCAAAGTGTGTAGTGTTATCATAGATGGAGGATCTTGTAGCAACTTAATCGATACTGAGGTGGTCTCTGGATTTAACCTCAAGACGACACCCCGTAAGGTCCATTATTCACTACATTGGCTTAACTCTGATGCACCTGTGATGGTCAAGGAGCAAGCCCTGATTAAGTTCGCCATCGGGCCTTATGAAGATGAGTACCTATGCGACGTTGTCTCTATGACTGCCTGCCATTTACTCTTGGGCCGACCTTGGCAATATGACCGAGCTGTTATTCACCAAGGGGTTACCAACGAGTACATCTTCCATAGGGACGGTAAGAAGTTCACCTTGCATCCCTTAGCTCCTCATGAAGTAATCGCCGACCAGGAGGCGAGGGAGCTAAGAAAGAAGAGTGTCAAAAAGAAAATGGAGCTTAAGGCCTGTGAAGGCAGTTCCAAACATCTTATGATAGCCTGGGGAAAGGAGGTGAACCGAGCTATCCAAGAGAAGCCGACGTGCCTAATTCCCCTTGATGGACGGTCACTCCTTGTCGACTCTAAACTCACGAATGGACAAACCGAGGTTCTTAAAAGAACCTTGGGTGCCTTACCTCATTATTTTTTGCGGACTAACTTGCGCAGGTGGGAAAAATGCCTAGCTTTCACAGAGTTCGCCTACAATAAACCCGTCCATCGAGCCACGCGGAGGACACCAATCGCGATTGTGTGCGCGGGTGTTGCGCTCGACAAAGAAGATTCGAGGATGAATCCTTCTCAACTGGGGGAGGATGATGTGATCGCGCCCGGTTCACATCAAGGCACCGACGCCATGGTGCCTCTCGGCTCACCACAAGGCACAGACGCCACGGTGCCTCCCGGTCCACATCAAGGCACCGGCGCCTCCCGGTGCCCCTTCGGGGCCTCACCCCGCAAACGGCGCCGGTGCGCCCGGTGCCACCACAAGGCACCCCGCGGGCGGCATTAGGGTGCGGCCCGAGGCGCAGGCCGGTGCCTCTCTGAGGCACTCTCGAGGCCACCCGCACATAGGTCAAGCACGACCCGCCACACGGTCGACCATGGCTAAGGAACTAAACCACCCTCCCGGGGCCTTGACTAGGCGACGCACTAGAATGTTGCAAGAACAACTTCGGGCCCATCTAGCCCACGCCCCACACAACCCACCTAGTCAAGTGTTAGTGTGCCTCCAAGCGCTTGGCCCGAATGAGAACCTTGATAGGCCTTAAGCCCAACATCAAGAGAAATATCCAAAGCCCACTTGGGAGGTTCATTGGCCGCCACGCCTCAACACCCAATGCAAATCCTTGGCCGCCAAGTTTGGATCATCAAAGAAGACATATGTTACTTGGCCTCCAATCTACATCATTAAAGGCCGGCTGATTTGTGCTTGCCTTGGCCACAAATCCCCATCACCTCCTCACACCTTAATGATGCTTGGCGCCCACTCTTCTCACACCTCCTCTCGGAAACTTGGCGCCCACACCAAGGAGCTTGCCTTGGCCACCACTTCTCTCCACCTCCATACGAAGCTTGGCGCCCACTCCAAGCAACCGCCCTCTCTCCCTTACCTCAGCCTATATAAGGACGCCTAGGGCCTTCATTTTGTCTTAGATTGAAATTGAGTAAAGAGAGCTTTTAGCCCTTACTCTTTCGGTCTCTTCTCCTCAAGGGAGAAAGGGTCGAGGGAACCTACACCTCGTTGTCTTCTAGCTCTCGTTTTGCCTATCTTGATTTCTTGTTTTCCATTCCATTCCTTCGTCCCACAAAACGCCTATACTTCAGTTTGTAACATCAACAATTAGCCACCTTTTTCAATACAAAAATCAAGATTGTGTTTCTTACGCATTCAACTCAAGAACGCCTCCACAAAAGCTCAGTCGAACACGAATTCGACCGATCCTAGAAGTGAGATCACATCACCTTGGGTTAGCATTGATCCTTGACTCATCTTGTTGCTCAACTTGTTCCAACAACTCTCTCGCTTGAATTTGCTCATTGAATCTCATGTCACTCCTCAAAGGTACCACTTCTCTATCAACTTCCACTTCTTCTCTCTTCCTCTTGGCATTCTCCTCTAGCTTTAGGATAGCTAAAGCATCCGGCTCATTCAAAGCCTTGTTGAACTAAAACTTAACTTTTTCCTCTCCAATCTCAAAGGAGACTTTCCCATTTTTGACATCAAACTTGGCACTCGCCGTTGCTAAGAGCGGTCTTCCTAGGATGATTGGGACCAAGGGGTCCTCGTGCATGTCTAGAATCACAAAGTCATCGGGAACGAAGTACTTTCCAACTCGAACCGGCAAAGTCATGGGCAAAGGATCCACACTCATCACAAGCTCTAGCAATTTGCTTGTAATACTGGACTTGCCTCTTTAGCTTGCTCACTTCACCTTCAGGGAATTGGAGCTTCACATCTTTGTCAATGTCTTCACTCCTTGGATCATACAACTTCTTTGAGCTCTCACCTTGAACTTTCACCTCTTTGCTAGCTTGACTCACCCCATACATGGCCTCATAATCGGAAAGCTTGTCAAGTAATTCCCAAGCTTGCTCCGAAGTCAAGTCTATAAATCCACAATCGGTGTGGAGATTTAGCTTGTCTTTGGTGGCCGGATTGATGCCTTGGAAAAAGATATCTTGGAGCACGTATGGTTGTTGCCCATGAGTTGGACATTGGCGCAACATCTCCTTGAATTGGTCCCATGCCTCGAAGAGAGGTTCATTCGGTCCTTGTTGAAAGCTTGCAATTTTTCTCCCTAGCTCGGTTGTCTTTGAGGGTGGGAAGAACTTCATCAAGAAAGCATCATGAAAAGCTCGCCATGTGGTGATCGACCTAGGGGCTTGGCTCTCAAGCCAATGTGCGGCCTTGCCTCCAAGTGACCACTTGAACGCCTTAAGAAGCACATACTTCAAAGTCTCCTCGTCCGTTAAGATCGTCTCACACATGTCCACAAAGCGTTTGACGTGCTCTATGAGACATTCTTGCGGTCGACCCTCAAATTGATCCCGCTTGATGAGAGAAATGAATTGCGTCTTGATCTCGAAATTCTTGGCAACCTCAGGTAGCACTATAGCCGGCTCGTGCACTCTCAACTCCGGATGCATGTATTGGCGTGCATTCCGGGGTAGAGCGTTGAGTTGAGCCTCGATCCTCATACGTTGCTCACGTTCTCTCCTTGCTACCGCCTCTTGGTTGTCCACCTCAAGTTGCAATCTAGCTATCTCGGCCCTAATTCGAGAGATCTTGATCGGTCCGGGATCGGAGGGTTTCACAATTTAAATTTATAAAACCGAACCTCAATTGTAGTAAAGAGGTAGGGTGTCGAACACACGGGAGTTCGTGCATCGAGAGTACCCGAAAGACTAAAAAGGGAGAAAAGAAAGGCAAAACAAAGAAAAACAAGGGAGATCGCCTCGGACCGACACTGGTCACTTCGGTCCGAGGGTGGATCGAGGTCGAGTTTGGCCGGGACCGACGTACACTATGTCGGGCCCGACTTACTGGGTAACTCGGTCTTGCACAAATAAGTAGATCGGTCTTGGGTTTTTGGGTTCCTCCCCTAACTAGACTTGGATATTCTTCCCCAATTCAACCAATAAGTGTTTGATCCTTGTGAGATCGAGGTTGCTAGCCCCGAATCCCTCCACTCTACACCTCGACCCAAGGGAGTTGTCACTCACCTTCGATGCTAGGAACTTGTGATCGGATCGAGATTGCTCACGCTTACTCTTACCAAACACAAGCCCTAGATGATGTATGACACGCTAGGAGATGGCTCCTTGACGTCACACAATTGCGAACGGAAACGGATCTAGACCTTGCACCAAGTAAAGCCTTGAACTTCTCGATGTAGAACACAATCAACAACTCACAAAATCGAACACTTGAATGAATCAAAGCAAAGCTTGCATAAATCAAACTAGTTCTCAATGTCGTGAATCACAAAGGGCGCAGGAAGAGAACTCTGTTCTCTTCTCAAAATACGCTGAAAAACAAATAAGGGAAAACTAGAGTATTTATTCTATCCTAGAAAAGAAACCCTAAATTATTATCATAAGATATAAATAATATCTCATAATAATAATCACAAATCTAGAAATCCAAAAATATGGAAATAGTTTGATAACAATAAAAGGAAACAGCTTGGGACGCAAGCTAACAAGGAAACAGCTTCGGACGCGTTCGGACGGACCTCAGGCTCGACCCTGGGAGGGTCGATCTCGACCCCCTGGGGGTCGATCCTGAGACGGAACTCGCAAGCCCTCAGGCTCGACCCTGGGAGGGTCGATCTCGACCCCTTGGGGGAGTCGATCCTGAGGGGATCTCGCGTCCCTAGGCTGCTCGTTAGGCTCCTTGCAAGCAAGTGACCCACTTCGTCTTCCTAGGCTCTTCCATTCTTGAAAAGAGACACTTGAGTGCAATGGATGTTCCTTGGATGATCTTCTTAGCTCGGCTTCTCGTCATTGGACCTTGAATTGGAGCCGTCATCAACTCTTCAACATCTCGTGGATCTTCATCATCTTGTTTGCTATCATTCTCCTCCACTAAATGTTGAACCGTCCTCGGTTCAATGTCGGAGTCGTCATCGGGTATGAATGGTGACAAATCCGAAACATTAAACACAAGATGGACGCCATACTCATCGGGCAACTCCAACTCATAAGCATTCGGTCCAAGCTTCTTGATCACTCGAAATGGTCCATCTCCCCTTTGCTTGAGCTTGTTGTTTCGAGCATGAGGGAAACGTTCCTTTCTTAAGTGCACCCATACAAGATCGCGTTCTTCAAAGATCATCTCCTTCCTTCCACGATCCGCCAGCGCCTTGTATCTCTCGGCCTTGAGCTCCAAATTCCTCCTTGTTTCCTCATGGATGCGCCGAATGTACTCTACACGGTCTAACGCACCCTCGTGCAGCTCGACCTTGTATGGAAGGTGATGTGATTCGCCTTAGGATCGGACCTGATTCTGGCTCGAGGGAGTTCATGGTTTTCTTGGATACGACTTGGACGAGTACCCTTGCGCAAACTTGCGATTTTGAACGAAAATATGACACTTTCGGACGCATGGGGAACTCATGATTCAACAAGCTCTTTTTGTAGGCTTTTATTAATAAGGGATAAGTAGTCGAACCCTCACTTCGGTCCACTCACCGAGAGGTCTCGACTAAGGGATACAAGGGGTGCGGAACCGAACCCTAACAACCCAAGTGGCCCTAGGGATAAGTAGGCGTCTCGCCCGGGCTGAGCCGAGCGTGAACGCCTAAGGAGGGTGAGGCGAGGCTCGAGTCTCACGAGCCAAGCCGCCCTCCGAGCCCTCGGTTACCCAAAGGCCGGGTTTGGTTTGAAAAATAAGAACGGCGGAGCCATGGCTCGAGTCTCACGAACCCTAGCCCGTCGTCCGGCTCTCGCGTCTCACGAGAGCCCTACGGCTTGAATCCCACAAGCCGGGAAAGCCCGAAACCTAACTAGGACCAAAGTCTCTTAGCAAGTTCAAGCTTAAAACAACATTCTAAATAAACATACATCCCCTCGCTATTTATGGGGTCAAAAATGAGGGAATTTCTAGCTAGTGTCTTCGGCTCCAAGGCGGAAAATTGATGGCGGTTGCTTGGCGCGGAAGTCACCGTCATACTTAGCTCTTACTTTGCCGTCAAGGAAAGGTTGAGGAGGTGGAGTGGCGGCATGGGCTTGGAGGAGAGGTGGGACGAGTGGGCTTGGGCCCAAGTTTCTTGTCTTGAAAGTTGTGGACGAGCCCGCCTTGTTTTGTCTGGGAGTTTGTGGACTTCACTCCAAGATAGGCTTGTCTTGAAAACTCGGAACGCGGGCTATTAGGAGGCCCACAAGCGGCTCCCTCCCCTAAGCGCGCGCACTCGCGGAAGGCACCGGCGCCATGGACACGGCGCCGAGAAGGGGCACCGGCGCCATGGACACGGCGCCGAGAGGAGGCACCGGCGCCATGGCTTCGGTGCCAAAGCGAGGCACCGGCGCCGAAGGCCGCGGGAGAGGGGCACCCGGCGCCGACCCTTTCGAACTCGGTCGCGCCTCTCGGAGCGCGGGGCATGATCACATCAGAAGGGGCGCCATATCACTAGCCGTCTTGGGATTCAGCCCATACACCACCTCAAATGGCGTCTTCCTAGTGGCGGAATGGATTGACCTGTTGTAAGCAAACTCCACTAAAGGCAAAACTTCTTCCCACATTTTAAGGTTAGTCTTAACCATAGTACGAAGAAGAGCTCCAAGAGTTCGATTTGTTACCTCGGTTTGTCCATCCGTTTGAGGATGACATGATGTAGAGAAGAGCAACTTCGTACCTATCTTATGCCAAAGACACTTCCAAGAATATCTAAGAAACTTTGCATCACGATGCGATACCCAGGTAAGGGGAATACCATGTAGACGAACCACCTCTTTAAAGAACAAGTTAGCAATCATAGAAGCATCATTGGTAGTGTGACAAGGTATGAAATGTGCCATCTTTGAGAATCGGTCAACCACTACAAAAATACTATCACTACCCCTTCTAGTCCTAGGCAAACCCACAATGAAATCCATAGAGATATCCTCCCAAGGAGCACTAGGAATAGAAAGAGGTTGATACAAGCCAAAGGGATTAAGTCTAGATTTAGCTTTATGACAAACAACACAACTATTAACAAATTTTTGCACATAACGTGACATGTTAGGCCAATAGTAGTGTTCTTTAAGTCCTTCTAAAGTTTTATCTAAACCCCTATGCCCTCGACTTTCATGAACTTCTCTAGTAAGCAACCTACGAATGGAAGACAATGGTATGCACAATTTCCCTTTCTTAAACAAATAGCCATCGTCTACAAAGAAAGCATTCATAGGGCCCTTAGTCATGCAATGATCATAAATGTCACCAAAGAAAGGATCACTAGCATAAAGCTCCTTAATCAAAGCAAAACCAAGGATTTTTGCATCAAGAGATGATAGAAGTACATACCTCCTAGATAGAGCGATGATGTTGTCCTTGCCCTTCTTGTACTTCACCACATATGGGAAAGTCTCCATGAACTCCACCCATCTTGCATGTCTCCTATTGAGCCGAGCTTGGCTCTTCAAGTACTTGAGAGCTTCGTGGTCCGAGTGTATAACAAACTCCTTAGGCCAAAGATAATGTTGCCATGTCTTCAAGCACCGAATCAAGGCATACAATTCTTTGTCATAAGTGGGGTAGTTCAGTTCCGCACCACTTAACTTCTCACTAAAATATGCCACGAGTTTGCCTCCTTGAGTTAGCACACCTCCAATTCCATGGCCCGATGCGTCAACCTCCAATTCAAATGTCTTTGTAAAATCGGAAAGTTGAAGAAGAGGGGCGTTGGTGAGGCTCTCTTTCAAGCTTTGGAAAGCATCCTCGTGGGCGTCACTCCATGTGAATGAAGCATTCTTCTTGGTCAACTCATGCAACGGGGCTGCTATGACGCTGAATCCTCTCACAAAACGTCGATAGAACCCGGCTAATCCCAAGAATGAACGCACCATTGTCGGAGTAGTCGGCTGGGGCCATTCCTTGATTGCTTTCACCTTTGTGTCATCCACTTGTAGTCCTCTCCTGGAAAGCACAAAACCAAGGAAAAGAGTAGACTCCGAGCAAAAAGAACATTTTTTAAAGTTAACATACAAGTGCTCAACTCGTAAACACTCAAACACCGCCCTCAAATGTCCTACATGCTCATCTAGAGATCTACTAAACACTAAAATATCATCAAAGTAGACAACAACAAATTTCCCTAAGTATTTTCTCAAAACATGGTTCATTAGCCTCATAAATGTACTAGGAGCATTAGAAAGACCAAAAGGCATAACTAACCATTCATAAAGTCCATACTTAGTTTTAAAAGCCGTTTTCCACTCATCCCCCTCTTTCATACGAATTTGATGATACCCACTTCTTAAATCAATTTTTGAAAAGAAACAAGCACCATACAATTCGTCAAGCATATCATCTAAACGAGGAATGGGATGACGATATTTTACCGTTATTTGGTTGATGGCTCGGCAATCCACACACATCCGCCAAGTTCCATCCTTCTTGGGTACCAAGATGACGGGCACGGCGCAAGGGCTAATTGATTTTCGCACATAGCCTTTGTCCATGAGCTCTTGCACCTGCCTTTGAAGCTCCTTTGTCTCTTCGGGACTTGCTCTATATGCCGCTCGGTTAGGTAACGAAGCTCCCGGGACAAAGTCAATTTGGTGCTCAATTCCCCGGATTAGTGGTAATCCTTTGGGGAGTTCTTCGGGCATGATGTCCTTATATTCCTTTAGGACGTCTTGCACACACTTCGGAACCTCCTCGGGATGTTGCTCAAGTGTGCAAACCTCCTTTTGGAACAACACGTAACAATGTCACATCGCTGCAGGGTCGTGCACGACCTTCTTGTGGGTCGATCCTGAGAAGGCGGATTTGGCACATGGGTCGATCACGACCCCCCTGGGGTCGATCACGACCCCCTCTGGGTCGAACCTGAGAGCTGGTTTTGCCAGTGGGTCGAGGTCGACCCCCCTCTGGGTCGATCCTGAGAGGGCCGATTTGGCCTGTTGGTCGAGGTCGACCTCCCCGCGGTCGTGTGCGACCCTCCTTCCGTTTTGCACTCTCGTCATCGTGCCTAGTGTGAGAGCTCGGTGCTCTACTTTCCCCTGTGGTCCCGGTTTCTTGACATTCTCTCGGGACTCCTTTGGGACATTTGAGGCTTTGGGGGCACCCGACGACTTCCCTCGACGCTCCTCCACTAAACCATCCTCTTTCTCCCTGTTTTTGGAGGCACGCCTAGCCTCATCAATGGCTCGTGCTTGGTTTCGCCTCACTTGATCCTGTAAAACTTCATGGGGAGATAGGGGTAGAAGAGTGAATCTCCTCCCAAGATGGTTAAAAGCATAGGTATTAAGGTATCCATCATATATCACTTTCTTATCAAACAACCATGGTCTACCTAAGAGAATATGAGTGCATTCCATTTGAGAGACATCATATGTAATTACATCCTTATAAGAGCCAATGGTAATATGCACATCACATGTATGAGTAATGAGTTGAGAAGCACCCGGATTAATTCCATTTAAACCATATTGTAGAGTACGCAATTTAGTAGGAAGTTGCAAGTCATGAACCACTCTAGCATTAATCAAGTTGCAACTACTACCGCTATCAATAATCATGTTAATGCATTGATTGCGTACCGTACACCTAGTATGGAAAATGGTCTCTCTTTGATCGGTTCTAGGGGCTTCTTGAAGGGTGAGGACGTCCTTTTGATTGACATAAGCATAGGCTTGTTCCATTTCGGGTTGGACGAATTCCTCCTCATAAGACTCGCCATGAGTTTGCTCCTCCTCCACTTGCGTTGGCACTACCTCCTCCTCGGCATCCTCATCATCGGTGACATAGCCTTGAGTGGTGTAGTACACCGCTTTGGAGTTGGTGCAATCCCGAGCGATGTGGCCTCTTCCTTGGCACTTGAAACATTTCACCTCACTTGGGCGTTGGCTTTGAGAGTTGCCAACGGTCGGTTTCCTAGACACATTTGCCTCATTTTTGGTTGAGTTTGTGGCTCCCCGAGGCTGGAAAGAAGGATTAGAAGAAAAAGTTTTGGGATTGGAACTAGGATTAGGTGTGTACCTTTTTTGAGGGTTCGAACCCCATGCTTGTTTCTTCTTCCTTTGAAGTTGATTGTAGAAGAGTTGTGCCGCATTCACTAGCCTTGTTGGATCCTCAATTTGTAGGCACTCCACGCCATCCCTCACTTCTTGATTCAATCCGGCCAAAAATTGAGTTCTAAGGGATTGTTGAGTGTGATGAATCCCCGCCTTATAACTCACATTTTCCAGCTCATTGAAAAACTGAATGGGCGTGTGAGGCCCTTGCTTGCACATGGCCACACGTAACCTCATTTGCTCGATGTGTTGCTCGGGCACATATCTCTTCTTCATCAAGTACTTGAGCTGATTCCACGTCTCTATTCTTGGCCATCCTCTCCTTTGGCGTTCATCTTTTTGGCGGTACCACCAAGCTCTAGCGGAACCCCTTAGATGAAGGGACACCACCTCCACCTTTTCCGTCTCATTGTAGCCAAGATGCTCAAGCACATGGTGGGTTTCTTGCTCCCACTCCAAGTACTTCTCCGGATCAAGTTCATCGTCGAAGTGCTCTACTTTGATCTTGACATCACGCCTCGGTGCTTGTGGGAGTGCGCCTTGGTGATTGTTGTTGTGGATGGCGTTCTCTCCCACAAAGCAAGGTAGTGGCATGTCTTCGGGTCTCTCTACTTCTCCATAGAAATTGCTTCCCATAACCCTTTGAAGCGACGTGTTAGGCACATAGGTCGTTTGCCAAGTGGAGGGCAAATCGTTCCATGAACCTTCCTCGGCGCGCATGTTGGTTGGTTTGTAGGTCACCTTGGAGTTATATTGACCCTTCATGGAGCCGATCCTTACGTGACCGGGTTGTGACAATGGAGTATAGCCATACTTTGATTGATGCGCCTCGTCTGGGTAAGGTGTCGAGCCAATTTGCACCTTCAAGCTAGGGTTGCTCACACCTTCATACCCGTCCGCCAAGTTCTTGCCTTTGTTTGATGCTATTGGTGTGGAATAAGGCTGCAAAGGCAAAGAAGTCATAGGCACACAAACCGAACTAGTAACCAAAGGCATTGACGAAGAGTTTAGAGAGACATCACCCGATTTCAATTGGACAATGGGGTTGACTTGGCTCGTCGACTCGTTCGTCGGTTCCTTAGACGCACTCGTACCCGCCAATGTTCGTAGAGTAGCTTGTACTCCCATCATCATGTTGGTCAATGTGGACATTTGGTCATTCATCTCACCAATCCGAGAATTTATGGAGTCAAATTCCGGTTTGGCTGCCTCCAAAGTTACCGCCGTAATTCGTGCGTCAAAGCATCGAATTCGTCCGAACGCGTCCGAAGCTGTTTCCTTGTCAAATTCCGGTTCAGCGTCAAAGCATCTTCCACAATTCTAGCAATGTGGCTAGCCGAAATCTTGTCCCCGCCTGAATCCGCGGTGGACCTCTTGGCCTCTTCACTATCCGACATCCTGAAGTAGCAAACAACACCGAACAAGTAAAGTATTCAACGAATTCTAGAGCTACACCTTATCAAGTCAAAACTTGTTCTTGCTCAATCACAATTGAGAATTTAGTTCAATTAGGTAACTAAGCAAGCTTTCAACTAAGGTGGGAAAGGCAAAGAGATTTCAAGTAAGACAATTGAAAGGCAATTAAACACAATGCAATTGTTCACAAGAGAATCGAATTCCTTCAAAGTGAGTATGCAATTATGATAAGCAACTACAAGCCTAAATAAAGGAATCAAAGTGCAACAATGTAATGATTTTTTTTTTTAATGCGCTCTACTAGTAGGGTAGATCACCTTCGTTTTTTTTTTCTTTTTTTTTTGATTTTTATACACAAGTTACTAACTTGTGTTGAAGTAATGCAAGAATGATGCAACTACAATTGTTAGGCTACTAGCCTTAGAAAGAGTGATTTATGCTACCAATGAAACTACTAGGAGCTTAGAAAGAAGAGCAAGACATGATGCAAATTTCAACCTTCGTAGCCATCAAGTAACACATAATCATGCAAGACATAATCAACTTCTACTATGTGGAACTTTCTAAAGCAAACAATATGCAAGAAATTGGTTTAATTTGACTTAAATCCAATCAATCAAACAAGAATCTCTAAGGTTAGTTTAATCCTATTTGGTAGGTTGCCTAGGGTTTGCAAAATTTTCGAGCAAAGGGAGTACTAAGGGCACGGCTGGGCTGGATACACGGCACAACGCAATTGCTTGCGTTGCAAGGTAGGGCACACAGGTCGTGTTCGGTATTCCCTATGCGAACAAAACGCAAAAACCTAGGGCGAACTAGTGGAGGATTGAACCAAAAACACAATTGCGAAATAAGAACGAGAATTATAAGACTTAACTCGATGTAACTCAAGGTCGGATGACTCGTGATACCACTTGATGTATGACACGCTAGGAGATGGCTCCTTGACGTCACACAATTGCGAACGGAAACGGATCTAGACCTTGCACCAAGTAAAGCCTTGAACTTCTCGATGTAGAACACAATCAACAACTCACAAAATTGAACACTTGAATGAATCAAAGCAAGCTTGCATAAATCAAACTAGTTCTCAATGTCGTCAATCACAAAGGGCGCAGGAAGAGAACTCTGTTCTCTTCTCAAAATACGCTGAAAAACAAATAAGGGAAAACTAGAGTATTTATTCTATCCTAGAAAAGAAACCCTAAATTATTATCATAAGATATAAATAATATCTCATAATAATAATCACAAATCTAGAAATCCAAAAGTATGGAAATAGTTCGATAACAATAAAAGGAAACAGCTTGGGACGCAAGCTAACAAGGAAACAGCTTCGGACGCGTTCGGACGGACCTCAGGCTCGACCCTGGGAGGGTCGATCTCGACCCCCTGGGGGTCGATCCTGAGACGGAACTCGCAAGCCCTCAGGCTCGACCCTGGGAGGGTCGATCTCGACCCCTTGGGGGAGTCGATCCTGAGGGGATCTCGCGTCCCTAGGCTGCTCGTTAGGCTCCTTGCAAGCAAGTGACCCACTTCGTCTTCCTAGGCTCTTCCATTCTTGAAAAGAGACACTTGAGTGAAATGGATGTTCCTTGGATGATCTTCTTAGCTCGGCTTCTCGTCACTGGACCTTGAATTGGAGCCGTCATCAACTCTTCAACATCTCGTGGATCTTCACCATCTTGTTTGCTATCACTAGATCTCTTGTTTCCACAAGAGAATTGAAGCTCAATGTAGAGAGGATTCACAAATCAAGCACTCAAGGCTATGGAATTGGGGTTTTCTACCCAATCCTAGCTAGGGGATTCCCCCATAGCTCAAGACTCTGGAATCTACTCCATATGGTAAGAGAAAAACATAATCAAAAGGGAAATCAAGCAAATCTCAATCATCAACATCAAACCAAACTCCAATTGCATTCAAATCTCAAAGTGTCAACAAGATCCAAGTCTCAATTCTACTAGATCAAAGCAAAACAAAGTACAAAACTCACAAATCCTCCTCTCTAGGCCACCGATCTCCTCTTCTCTTCCTTCTCCTCTCTTCTCCTTCCTCTCCAAGCCTTCCTTGAGCCTTTAGAGAGTGATTTGGGTGTGGTGTGTGTGAACTCTTGCTCTCCCCCCTCAAATGATCCCTAATCACCTCTAATTATCCTTCTCCTTGGATTGGGGACCAAGGAATTCCCAATTTAGAAAGGGGCAAATGTGGAAAGTTACTAAAAATATGCCTTGGGGAACAATCTACTCCATTGCCGACTCGGATCGACACGGGGCAACATCGGGCCCGACGTTGGGAACGTCGGTCCTGGTCTCTGGCTGCTTAATCTCGGGCCCGACGTGGTGGTGCTCGGTCCTGGGCCTCGATCCTTGTCTTCTTCTTGGGTTTCCTTTAGCTCCACTTCATTCTTTGCTTGGCTCTCACGTTCCTTGACTTGGCTCCTTCATGAGCTCCTCCAAAATGTCCTCATTCTTGACATTTTTCCTACAAAACAAAGTAAACTCGCATAGTTTCCGAATCTCAAAGAAAACCGGGAACTAAGCTAGAAAGAAACAAAACTAACAAAGAAGGGAATGAAAAACACATATTTACAAGAGAAATTAACTACTAAAACACCTCCAAAATGAGAGACATCAGATCTCATCATCACCATGGAGAGCTTGGTTCTCCATCCTTTTTCCATTTCGGGCTACTTTGAGAATACTTTCCGGATCACTCACAAACTCAAGCTCAAGTGTTCCTCAGGCGGAACGAGCTTGCATACACCTACAAAGCAAAAACACAAACCAAAACCAAACAAAAACAAACAAAGGGTTTGGGCTAGTCCCTCACCCAAATCACTACCAAAGCACAAAAGACTCGACAAATTGGCACTCAAAGCAATTAGAACTCCCCGGCAACGGCGCCAAAATTCTGATCGCTCGTGGATGCGAGGGTCTGGAGAATACAATTTATAACCCGACCCCGTTGTAGCACGTGGTGGGTGTCGAACACTCGGGAGTTCTATTCGTTTGATGTGCCGAAAGACTCGAAAACTGGAAAAGAGAAGTTAAAACAAAGGAAAACAAAGGAAACAGTCGAGACCGACACAAAGGTCACGTCGGGCCCGATGTTGGCGACAAAGAGAGAAGTCGGAACCGATGTAGATCAAGTCAGGCCCGATTTGTCTAGGAATGTCGAACTCAGAAATTAAAAGGTAGATCTTGGATTTTTGGGTTCCTTCTCTAGTAGATGTGGGCTTTTCCACCCCAATTCAAGCAATAAGTGATGATCCTCATTGGATCGAGGGCTTTCACCTCATTCCCACCACTTCTACACATCGACCCATAGGGATATTGACCTCCCCTTCGATACAAGGTCTTGTGATGGGCAATTGCTCACTTTCGTTCACCTTTTCCAACCACAAGCCTTGATTCCTTGCTTTCGCGAAGAAATTATAGCACTATGTAGAGTGGGTTCCTAGATCAAGCACTCAAGGCTTATGGAATTGGGGTTTCAAACCCAACCTAGCTAGAGGTTTCCCCATAGCCCAAGATCAAGGAGATCTACTCCATATGGCAAATGAAGAAAGCAAACAAAGCACAAAGGCAAAGCAATCTCAATCATCAATCTCAAATCGAAACCAAATCTCATTAACCAAGCAAAAGCAATCCACAAATCCCAATTCAAGGTTTCCAAATCCACAAAATCAAAACAACAAAGCCAAACTCACTATCAATTCCCTAGCAATCTCCTCCTTGGCCGATCTCTCTTCTTCTCCTTCTCTTCTCCTTTCTCCTTGCTCCCCAAGTCTCTCTTAGAGCCTTTGTGAGGTGATTAGTCTCTTGTGTGTGGGATCCCCCAAAATTAGAAGATAAGAGAGCCTTAATAGAAGAGGGGCAAAAGTGGTAGTTTGCAATTTCATGCCTTGGAGCCCAATCCAACCTCCGACCGACGGCGACCGACACGGAAGCATGTCGGGCCCGATGTACTGGGCACGTCGGTCCGATGTCGAAAATCGATCTCGGGTCCGATGCGCTTGTACCTCGATCCGGTCCTCTGGCCACTTCTTCTTCATGGCTCCTCTCTTGCTTCTCTTCATGGGTTGCTCCTCTCTTTCCCTCCGTGCCTCTTGCTTTGCTCCTTCCTCGATTCTCCTTTGAAACAACCTTGATTCATGCCAAAAACACCTACAAAATACACAAAATGCGCATAGTCTCCGAATCTCATAGAGATGCGGGAACTAAGCTAAAAAAGGGACAAAACACTCAAGAAAGGGAAGAAAGAAACATATTTACAAAGGAAAATGACCTATAAAACACCACCAAATAGAGAGACATCACAACTTACAAAAAGATATGATAGGTAAACCGAACGACATAATGGCATTGAGCAACTTTAGAAAGAAGTAAGAAAATTTGTTGGGATTCTTTATTATTCACATCAACACTTTGAAAAGCATCCATCGACTAAACGGATCAATTAAATCAACCTCATGGAACACGTGTTGTGCAAATTGAGATTGATTAATGATCTTTCATGTTAGGGAGTGAGAATGGTGAAATTTGAGATTGATTAATGATCTTTCGCACTATAAGATTTAGTACTTGTGATTTTTTTATTATGAGTTTGTCATCATCAAAAAGGGGGAGATTGTTGGAACAATGTTAGGGACGCTTAGTCACTAACACTGGATCAATGATATTCGTCCCTAGTTTTGATAATAACAAACCCTTTATGAACTAATGTTTGTTCAAGTGTTGCTCCTAGGGACGCTCATCACTGAGAAAAGGAGGTGAACTAATTTTGGCCTTGTAGTGAACTAGTACGTAGTTCATTGTTAAAAACAATTATTGATGTAAATAATAACACTTGAAATTTTGATTCATATTATGTGCATAAATACTACCGGTTTCTATAAATAATTATGAAGTGAATCACATGAAAACAAAATTAAGAGCTTGACAAGATTGTTTGTCTCGTTCTTGGAACTCTTACAATATTTCAAATTTTGGTTCATTTGAGTTGTGGTTGTTAGATTTAGGTCAATAAGGACTCGTTGGAAAGTTAAGAGATAGAGCTACAACTTTCATGTTATACACTTTTGCCAATATAGTCTATAATATATATATCCAAAAAAAGTTGTTCATTTTGGAAGTATAAATCTAATGGGTCAAGATCTCCACATTGTGGAGTGGGTGGCATTCAAGTCTCATGGCTCTTTATTTTTGTTGTCATCTTCGAAAGCATTTTGCTCTTCAATGCCTTATGAACTAATGATGCTTAAGATTGTTGGGACGATGTTAAGGACTCCAAGTACTTAGCATCGTATCCATAACAATCGTTCCTAGAATTTTGATAATGACAAACTCACTTTGATCTAATAAGTTGTGCAAACTATGTCTCAAGAACTCACAAGGACGCATATCACGCTAAAACGACAACAAGTGTAAAGCAATCCCTAAGGAGTAGGGACATTAACATTTAGAAGACTGGACAAGAGTGAGTTTCTACAAGTCAAGGACGCAGTCCCCAATGAGTAGGAACGCAAGCTAAAACTATCAAAGTCCATCACCAGACATGATGACATCACTAGATAGGCCGAAATTGCCCAAGAAGCTTCGTTTGATCATAGAGGACACGTGAAGGCCGATCCTATTCACCAGTATTCAACCACATGGAAGCGGTTGATGTAGCAAGGAACTACGGAAATTGTCAAGCAGCTTCGTCCATCATCAACAGGGAGACATGGAAGCAGATCATGTTGCAAGGGACTCTTGAGGGAAATTGCGTCACAAGAAAGGTGGTCTTCCTGATCAGTGATCATTATAAATACCTCATTGCGTATTTATTGTGACGTGACTTCTCCTACACATTTCAGAGAAGTGTGTAACTTGCTTGTAAACTGTAAGGACTCCATCATAAATAAGATAAGGAAAGAGTATTCAAAAATCCTCCACGAAGGTAGAGGTTTATCCAGAAGGACTACTTGGTCTTTGTGGGGTTCCTCTATAAATCATCTATGTCCTTATCTTATTGCTTTCTTTACCTGCTTAAGTATTATTCCGCTATATAAGGACGCTCCCCAAGGACGTCCTTATAAATCATCTATGGTCAAGTTTAATATTATGTTATGTGTGCTTCATTTTTCCTATAAATAAAACATCGAGGATCATTCATAGCACGTCAAGAATGTGATAAGATTGGTTTTCAAAAAGCTCATGTGAGCATTTCAAAGTGATTCCCTTGTTTGATGTGTAATATCCAAACTTGTTTGGTGGGCTACATGTGGATGGGTTCTTTGTTTCTCTTAGGTGGGTTATATCCTATGAGATTCTAACCCACTTTCGAACTACGTTGGTCAGTCATAACCTTGTTCTTTTCATTCCTTTGCTCTTTTATCTATAAAATAAGTAATTTTTTTATTGAATTTGAGTGACTTGTCTTTTTTCTTTCATTTCCATCTCAAATAAACTATTGATAAAATACAAATGTAAGGCTAGATGCCTAAGATTATATTGGGTAGGAGATTTCTTCAATACCAAATTGAGAAAATAATGATCCATTTTACATCAATTCCCTAAATTGTTTTAAGAAATTTCCTAGATCTACGGAAATAGTTTTAACTTTTAGAGATTTTCTCTAAAATAGACCATGTAATAGTGGAGAAATTGTTGGGCAATATATTGGCTTCAAAATCTCCAGAATTACACAATTCAAGTATTTAGAGTATCGATTTGAGATCCTCTAAGCAGAGAATTGAGAATGGATCTCATTCCTTTGATCGTATTATATTGAGATCGTGTAAATGTTTTTATCCAAAGATGCAAAATGTGACAAATGATTGTGTTGTTTCACTTAACTTAATTATGACTTTTCAAATAAAATGACTATGACCTTTTCAATTAACATGAATGGGCATGCTCTATGTCATATTATAATAAAAATATGAGATGAAAAAAAAATGTTGTAGAGACATTTAGGGCGAACATCGGCTTTTACGGGGCTAATTCCCTGTTTGGTCAATATGGGTTTATTTGGCCGCATAACAAATTTTTACTTCTACCTCGTCTTCCTCTTGATCTTCACCCTTTCTCATCTTCCTCCATTCCTCATTACCAACTGAAAGACACATGTTAGGTATTGTTTTAGGGCATGTTTAGTTAGGATTTTCATGGTTTTTGGTTTAGTTTTAGTTAGTTTTACTAGTTTTGTAGTTTGTTAGAAAGATTCGGATATCTACATTTTGTTGTGGTTTTTGATTGTAGATGTGAAGATAACAAGTGTAGAGGAGGTGCAAGCCGAAGCATTGGAGGAGGTGGGAAGAGTAATCGAGCCATGAAACATGCCCAAGGGACGAACCGAGCCAAGAACGAGAAGATACCATGCTCAGAACGTGAGACGTGGCCAGAGGACTCACATAACGCGGCCGCGTCTCAGGTGGCTTGACCGCGTTTCGTGTATTTTCTCTCGGCCTTGGAAACGCGGGATGAGGCTTTAAAACTCGACCGAGTTTTGGGTGTTCCACCCCGAGTTTTGACCCGTGTCTGCGATATGACGTGATTTATTACGAGATATTTGTGGGCTGTGTGGGTTGTTTTTAGATGTTGTTAGACAAAAATTGTTAAAAGAAAACAACCATGCACAAACACATTTAATTTTTTTTATAAGTTCGACCCTTAACTATATATCTCTACAACTTCTAATAATAATATATACACACTTAGTCATATTTTTTTATAACTTGGGCTGCACCCAAAATTTGATGGGTTGCCTACGTATCTCTTTAAAGAGAATCAAGCCTTATGTAGTTCAGAGTTTAAATTTAAAATTTGTGACTTGACTTGATATTTTTTATTTGTATCAAGTTTCCTACGTACCCTCTCGAGGGATCAAGTCATCGTAGTTCGGGGTGTTTGATTTTTGATTTAAGATTTGGCGACTGTACTCGATATTTTGCCATCAAGTTACCTACGTAGCCTTTTATAGGCGTCAAGTCCTTACGTAGTTCTACCCAATTTTGACTTTTGCATGGGAGGCCTTCTATACGTACACATGTACATGCAGACCAACGTACTTGGTTTTTGGACTGCACATTCATCTGCTACGGGCCAGCCCATAGAAGCCTTTCATATGGAGGATTTTTAGCTTTTTGATTTGTGCCAAATAAGGTCATTGATGAGGATACGTATATTTCATGGTTTTTGGCCCATGACGATCTTGACCGGAGGAACGCGGAACGTGTACTTGTGTCACGCTCCGCGTTCCTCCGGACAAGATCGTCATGGGCCAAGTCACCTAGGCACGAAGCCTAGGTGATTCTAGAGGCTTCCGGGGCCTTCGGGAGTAATCCGGGCCGCTCCGAAGTTTCATAGGGGGCGACACGCCTCAAGCGGGGCAAGGCGTGCCAAGGCCGGCACTTCTAGAGACATCTAGGAGGGCCGATCCTCATGTGGAGCATGGCGGGCTCTTCTAGAGTCTTCTAGGAAGGCCGCGCCTCACTTGGGCACAAGCGCGTCCCGGGGCGGAACCGAGGCATTCTTCCAATTCATGGACGGTCTTAAGCCGTGGGCCAAGCAAGAGCTCCAAAGGCGCAACGTGCAAACTTTGAATGAAGCCATGAGCGCGGCCGAGTCGTTAATCGAGTTCAAGAGCCGGGATAGACACGACTCCTCCCGTAACAAGGGTAAAAGTGGAGGAGAAGGAGATGAGAGCGACTCAAGCAGCGACGATGAGCGCACATCAAGGCCACGAAGGAAGTCGTGGGCCGATCGGGACAACGAATCAGGGGACGATGATGGGCACCGTTCCCGACCTAAATGGAGGTCCAGAGGGGACCAAGACAAGGGCAAGCGCAAGGAGAGGAAGCCCCTAGCTTGCTTCCTCTGTGAAGGGGATCACCTTGTGCGGGATTACCCACAAAGGAGCAAGCTCAACGCGATCATGTCCTCAAGGGACGAGGAGGCTGAGCGAGAGACGCATCATCGGCTAGGGGCGATAACGTTGAGCTACAACAAGGGACGCGACGAGGAATCGCCAAGGCCACAAGAGCGATCAACCCAAGGTCCAGAGAACGCCGGGATCCGCGAAGCAGCATAGTCTCTAGGGGAAGAGAGACGTGGGGTGCTCAGCTTGGGCGCGATACGGTTAGGGGAGCGACCAAGGGAGGAAGGTACAATGTCCGAGGCACGGGGCCACGACAAGGGGACTTCCAAGATCGACGAGGGGCCAAGACACCGCAAGAAGACGGGACAACCAGACGAGAAGAGGACTTGGGAGCCACACGAGGCACTCTGGCCACTCAACATTCGGGTCGAGGCATCCGAGAGGAACGCGACGAGGGTGTCGTTAGATCCAGTGGGGGAGGATGTCACGCTCCGCGTTCCTCCGGACAAGATCGTCATGGGCCAAGTCACCTAGGCACGGATGCCTAGGTGATTCTAGAGGCTTCCGGGGCCTTCGGGAGTAATCCGGGCCGCTCCGGAGCCTCCTAGGGGGCGGCACGCCTCAAGCGGGGCAAGGCGTGCCAAGGCCGGCACTTCTAGAGACATCTAGGAGGGCCGCGCCTCATGTGGAGCATGGTGGGCTCTTCTAGAGTCTTCTAGGAAGTTCGCGCCTCACTTGGGCACAAGCGCGTCCCGGGGCGGAAGCTTCTGGACCGCTCCAGAGGCATCTCGCCTCTTCCGGGCGTGGGCACGCGCGGGGGCGCCTTCCTTAGAATTCCGGAGGGGCCGTGCCCATCTAGAGGGCGCTAGAGGCCGGGGCGGGCCGGCGCCCTACTAGGGCACTCCGGAAAGTTCTAGCGCTGGCTAGAATTCTTAGGGGCAAGATATCTTAGGCCATCTTTTGGGGACAAGCTCTAGAAGGGTCTAGGGCCGGGAGTATCAAGAATTCTCCTTGTAAGGGACGGCCTCCTCTATAAATAGGCCATAGCCCCATTTGCCAAGGCATCCATCGGAAAGCCATCCACCAACACTTGTATACTTAGGGACTTAGCCACCAAAGCTCTCTTGTAAAACACCTAGTAAAATCTCTTGTGTAATACAAAGTCCTCTTTCCCACAATACCATCACAATCCATCGGGACAAGGCCTGACTTAGTACGATCGAAGGCGTTTGACTAGCTAAGGACCGCACGAGAACCCGTGACACTTGCACATGGAGCTTTATTTTATTTTATTTTTCTTTTAGATTTTATCAATCATGGCATAAAAATATATCAATTTTTGCCCAACCTTTCTCAAGAGAGATGCATGGCTGAACGTATTGATTTGGAGCTTTTTTTTTCTTTTAGATTTTATTTTGTATGGCTTTAAACATTCTTTTTGATTGAATGCATGAAGATTATACATACAAGACTTTACATACCTTATGTGTATGCCACTAGATTAATTAATTTATTATACATAATCAAGCTTTGCATCAAGAATTAACCTTGATCATGTAGAGCTTTAATTAACTAGCCTTGGGTACAATTTTATATATGTACACCATTCACATACACACGTATATATATACATTATGATCTTTATATTTTTGATCGATCATAATGTATGAAAATTTACCCGTCAACAGATATATTTTTGGAAGACATATTATATATAGTTAGCCCTAGTTTTAGGTTTCATTATCTTTGACATTGGTTATTGGAGACTTGGAGAACAAGAACCCTTTGGGAAACTTTGTAAGCTTTTCAATGTCTTTCAGTAGCTAAACTCATTTTGCTGGACTAGTTAATTGAAGATATGAACGAAGTATTATTGTGAGGTTTGATTGTTCTTAATTTCCCTTGACTAGATTGTTTTCTCTGTGCTTGATTGAAAAAGTTTGATTTAGGGTTTTGTTAGACTGACCATCTAATTGAATCTCTAGGTTGAATTACAACTAGATCTTTCTAATTATCGGTCGGTGTTAACTAGATCAAAAGTAGATTCTTTAATCAATCTAGGACTGGTAGGACTAGTTGATTAGAGAAGAGAATTCAATTGCATGTTATTTGGATGTCTGGTTGCTCTGAATACATGTTTCCATTGATACTTGGTTCTTAATGTTGTTGTCAAGTTGAATTTAGGAGGTCTCCTAGGTTATTTGATAATTAGGGTTGTTAGTACCGGTCGGGCTAATAACTAGAATTGATGTAGGATTAATAATTCCATGAAGTTGGGTTATTAGCATTCCGCAATAGATTAGTCAAGGTAAAAAGAGAATTTTTGATAATCAATGATCAATAATCAAGTTCACATTGGATATTAACTGGTTGAGCATACTTCTCTAATATTTCACAAATCATCCTTAGTTTGCATGTTTAATTAGTTTAGTTATTAGAACAATTTCAAAAACCTCCTTTTTACTCTAAGTAATACAACAATAAAATTGAAAACTTGAGTCTCTGTGGGATCGACCCTTACTTCCCTACTACATTAGTTGGATTGTTTGGATTATTTTGATAGGTATTAAGGCGACTAAAATACCGTTTATCACCAACCTCGAATGGTGCTTTGGTGTTATGCAAAGCACTCGTAGCAAGAAGAAACAGTTGTCGCCTTCCTCACCACTTGGATCTAGCAAAAGCTAGGCTATGGATCTAGAGGATGACAAATTAGAGTTACTTCTTGTTTGAGTCTTCAACTTAATATTTAGAAAAGAACAATTGCATTCCCAAGTCCAAAGAAGCTCGCTCGTTAGAGCAATTATATAGCAACAGAAACGAGGATTGTTTGCGTGCAACTGTTAAAGGGGATGAATAAATTAGAACCTTCTTGGCATTTGTGAATCCTTCGACTCCCTCGAGTGTCATCTTGGGTCTTTTTAAGCATGCTTTTCTTCATCCGTCTTCATCTTTTGACTCAATTTTATTATTGTCGTATGTTGGATCGTAAGTCAATATTAATGGGCGTCTTTAACAAGTTAAGGACGTCCTTTGTGCAGCGGAAATAAACAGAAGATTTAAACAGGTAAAAGAAATAAGGCGGGAACTCAAGTATTTATAGAGGAACCTCACAAGACCAAAGCAATCCTTGTGAGTAAACCTCTACCTCCGTGGAGGATTTTCGAATAGCCGTTCCTTATCTTATTTATAAGGAGTCCTTACAACCTTCATGACGAGTTTACACAATTCTCTAAACAAAGGAGTGCGTCCCTAAGCTCACTAGCAAAACCCCTTTAAGCCTAATATTGATAACCTAACCTCACAACTTAAGGACGCTAAACAACACGTCCCTTACAGTTCGTCGTAAGGGACGATTCTCTCTTTTTGTTCTTTTTTTTACAAACTTGTTTAGTGATTGGGTTTAGCCTTTCTCTCGATCTAACACCTAGTTCTTCATTGTTCTTGGTGAGTTCTTGGTGTTCTTCATGGTCGTGACGATATGCTCTGAATATTCTCTAAAAGGCTTAAGTCACAATAATACCGAGGGGTATTTATAGTGCTTGGGGAAGGGCGTCTTTCCTCTGACAATCATGCCCTTCTGGTACATTGCAACTGGATTGGCTTCCACGTGTCCTTGGCGGTGATGAAAGAAGCTTCCTGGCAACAACTGTATTACTCGGCTACAAGATCGGCTTCCACATGGTGATGGACTCATCAACAAGATCTACTTCCACGTGTCCTTGATGATCAAAGCTTGTCGAGTGATGTCATCTTGTCGGATAGCCTTGTAAGGACTCCGGAGTTGAGCTCGCGTTCCTACTTGCTTGGGATTGCGTCCTTGACGAAGTAGTAACGAAGTTGGTCCTTAATTCTAGAAAGTGGCGTCCCTACTCCTTAGGGACGACCACACCACTTGTTGTCCTTTTCATGACATGCGTTCCTAAAATACTTGGACAACTTTATTAGATCAAAGTGAGTTTGTCATATCAAAACTAAGGGACGATTGTAATGGGTACAATGCTAAGTACAAAGGAGTTCTTAACATCGTCCCAACATCATAGAATGTAGGGTTTTTAATATCTACACTTGTGGATTTGCTCGACTGTTATATTTAGGCAAAATCGCCTATGCGAGGTTTTATAGATTATAATTTCAGTAATTTTGTTGTTGATATGTGTTAGTACACAAAATATGTCGGTGTACAGGTCTCAATTCCTTCTTCAATGCCCTTCTTCTCCAAGCCTCCTTAAATGACCTAGACCTGCAAAACAATGGACAAAGGGGGCGGGGACCCCCTAATCCACCTCTGATGCCTAAGTCAGTAGAGTATTCGCAAGGGTAAATTGTAGAGAGAAAGGCGCAGGGTAGGGCGATCACAAGCGATGATCGGCCCCTCTAGAGTCAGGGCGAGCGATGATCAGCCCCTCTAGGATAGTTTTTGTATATCCTTTCTACATGGCCAAGCCATGTATTTATAGTGGAGAGAGAGGGCTAGGGTTAATTCCTTAGATCCCAATTAATAATTCTATCTTCTTAAATAGGATAGAATCTTCCAACTACTTGGATAACTATATACCAGGATTTAATAGGCTAATAAAGATATTTATTAGATATGCTTACCTGGCTGGCGGAAATATTATCCATAATTATGATGGTAAATTTACCCACCTACAAATGCCCCACCTACGTCTTAGTTGCGCAACTAAGACGTAGGTACTCTAGGATTGACTTGGAGTGACTTATATGGATTACGAGACGGGCACGTTTGCACGTTCATGAGCGAGTGTCATGAGAACCCCCGTGAGCGAATATCACGGTCCCACCCCCCCATGAGCGAATATCATGGGGGCTCCACGAGCGAATATCGCGGTCCGTGAGCGAGCATCACGGGAACATCCGTGAGCGAGTATCACGGCATCATCCGTGAGCGAGTATCACGGGAACATCCGTGAGCAAATGCACGAGAACCACCGCGCAAGCGACGCGGGAACCACCGCACGAGCGACGCGGGAACAAACTCCGTGAGCGAATACACGGGAACCACCATGACGAACGATCACGGGTACCACCGCGAGCGAATACGCGGGAACCACCGCGCGAGCGACGCGGGAACAAACTCCGTGTGCGAATACACGGGAACCACCGTGACGAACGATCACGGGTACCACCGCGAGCGAATACGCGGGAACCACCGCGCGAGTGACGCGGGAACAACCGCCGTGAGCGAATATCACGGGAACTCCGTGGGAAACCATGGTCCGTGAAAAGATATCACGGGAAACTCCGGGAGTGAGTATCACGGGAAACTCCGTGAATGAGTATCACAGGAAACTCCGTGGGAAACTCCGTGAGTGAGAGTCACGGGAAACTCCGTGAGTGAATGTCACGGGAAACCCCACGGGAAACTCCGTGAGTGAGTGTCACGGGAACCTCCGTGGGAAACTCCGTGAGTGAGTGTCACGGGAAACTCCGTGAGTGAATGTCATGGGAAACCCCACGGGAAACTCCGTGAGTGAGTGTCACGGGAAACCCCACGGGAACCTCTGACGTAGCTAGCATACGCACGAGTCCGTTAGTGTGATGAACTAACGTTGCGTTTACCCTTGAGCGCATCACTTTTTGAGATTTTAAGAAAACAAAACGATAAATAAAACGAAAAGTTTCCTGTGCAGGATTTTGTTTAAGAAAACGAAAGACATGAAAAAGCAAAGGTTTTCAAACAACTCAACATCCGCGCGAGGGCCTCATGAAGAGTGCGCAATAGTGATACCGCCATCGTGCCTGCATGGGCCGCGGTAACGATTTATCATTTTTGTCTCGCATTGCCCCTGCTGCAATTCAGTGCTCACAGATTGAGGGATGCGGTCGCGGCTCCGCGCACCGCGGTCGTCGCTTTGCCCCAGCGAAGGGGCCTTGCTCCTAACCACTCTAACGTCCGCGTAGACGTTCGTGGTCTGCCAATATGAATTCAAGATTGGAAGCGCAGGTCAATGGCCTTACCAAATCTCGAAGCGGTGTCTTGATGATTTGCACAATGGTCAAGGACATTGATTGATCCTTCAACCCTTTGGCTCGATTTCTGGACCGCGCTGTTCGTGGCCAGTTTCGACTGACTTCGAGTAGGATTCTCGCTTCGACTTCTGAAAATAATTTGTAGCTTATCTCCTCCTCTTTCCGGCAATATGTGGATCGTCCAAATCCGATAAGCGTAGCTCCCGAAAAGTGAGTCGGAAGCACGATCGGTAATCTTGTCAGTCCCCGACCCGCGGTCGCGGGTGATGGACCCGCGGTCGCGGTTTTGCCCCAGAACAGAGGTTACGTTCTCTGGAGCAAAACCGCGCCCGTGGCTGGGGCTACTGCGCCCGCGGTTCTGCCCCAGACTGCGATTCTTCGCGAGCCCGCGCTCGCGAGTTCCTCCTTCCTCGCCGCCCTGCCCGCGTCTGCCGCCGCGCTCGCGGTTATAGTGCAGCTCGCTCTTGGCGACGAGCGAAGACTTGTGCGGTGGGATCGGCTTCGATCCCGAGACCCTCTTCCGAACTCGCGCCGAGTTCGTTACGACGTGGGCCCACGCTTGCGGGACCCTGGACCGCGCCCGCAGGTCCAGGGGTCTGATCCCGAAACCCTATTCCGAACTTGCGCCGAGTTCGTTACCACGTGGGCCCGTGCTTGCGGGACCCTGGACCGCGCCCGCAGGTCCAGGGGTCCGATCCCAAAACCCTCTTCCGAACTCGCGCCGAGTTCGTTACGACGTGGGCCTGCGCTCGCAGGACCCTGGACCGCGCCCGCAGGTCCAATCGTCCAATCGTTTAGGGTTTCGTCGACGGCGTGACCCGGCTCAGTTGGGGTAACGGATCGGACCGACCGCTCGCCCGCCCCGGGCTCTAGCGATCGGTTCCGTATGCTCATACGTATACTCATACGTATATCCCTGCGTTACGTACACGCGATTGTGATTAGGGTTGGCCCCAATCTAGGGTTTTCATTGGATCGATAATCAACAATGATTTTTGATTAGGGCAACCTCTTGGATTGACAATCCAAGGTTCGATTTAGCGAGGCGCACCGCCGAATCCCGTACTTGATTAGTTGATTCAGACCTTGCAATGCTATGACTCGTGATTCCGTTGCCTGACTCGAGTCCCCATAAGTCCGTGCGATGAACAGACGTGCTTGCGAGGGGATTACGTCGCGGATTGAGTCGGATCCAGGCAAGACGCCTTGCCCGGATCGCAATGCGGTCTATCATCCCGAGCGAGTATCGGGTTCAACGCGCGTCGGGATTCGTTCTCCGAGCGAATTTTGGAGATCGCACGCTCTGGCCTCGACCCGCGGTCGCGGGCAACAGACCCGCGGTCGCAGGCGACAGACCCGCGGTCGCAGGTGGCGATCCGCGGTCACGGGTTGTGAACCCGCGGTCGCGGCTCTGGGGCTGCCGAAAGCGAATCGCGCGATTCGCCTGGCGCGATTGCCCCAGGGTTATCTCGCCGGTTCGTCCGGCGGTTGTCTCGATCCGGGCTCGTGGACAAACGATCCATAGCCTCCTCAGATCGGTTCTCGTAGGGAAAAAGTAACGAAGGTCGAAAACCTAGTTCTCCCCACGGACGGCGCCAAATGTTAGTACACAAAATATGTCAGTGTACAGGTCTCAATTCCTTCTTCAATGCCCTTCTTCTCCAAGCCTCCTTCAACGACCTAGACCTGCAAAACAATGGACAAAGGGGGCGGGGACCCCCTAATCCACCTCCGATGCCTAAGTCAGTAGAGTATTCGCAAGGGTAAACAGTAGAGAGAAAGGCGCAGGGTAGGGCGATCACAAGCGATGATCGGCCCCTCTAGAGTCAGGGCGAGCGATGATCAGCCCCTCTAGGATAGTTTTTGTATATCCTTTCTACATGGCCAAGCCATGTATTTATAGTGGAGAGAGAGGGCTAGGGTTAATTCCTTGGAGCCCAATTAATAATTCTATCTTCTTAAATAGGATAGAATCTTCCAACTACTTGGATAACTACCAAGATTTAATAGACTAATAAAGATATATATTTATTAGATATGCTTACCTGGCTGGCGGAAATATTATCCATAATTATGATGGTAAATTTACCCACCTACAATATGTATTGTTTGACGTGATTGTGGTTTGTGCTATATGTTTGGCGATTTGATTAATTTTGTATTGTTTTTCCACTACTTTTAATTACCCTTTTTTTTCATTGCTTGACAATTTGTCGCTATATAGCTAGAACTTGATGTTTATCAACCTCAATGTTAATGCAACTCAACTAATGACATTAATGACATGGTTAACATAGCTATAGTTTAAGGACCTTAAAAAACCAAGTGTTCTTTCATAATTTGATTCACTAGTACAAATTGACACATTTACCACGGTTCCAAGAACATATAAGACCACGGTTCATACCCGTGGTAAATGTGGACGGGGTAAAATGGTTTACCGCGGGTGTAATTTTATCACGGGTTTAATTTTAAAACGGTTTACATGTTCGTGGTAAGATCCATAACTGTGGTAACAATCACTTTTATTATGATTATTAGGCCCGTGATAATAGTGACTTAACCGGGGTAAAATTACATATACAAGATTGGATGAACCGTGTTGAATTTGAATTGGAACCGTGGTAAATTGAATCCAACCGTGTTAAATGTTAATAGTAAACAAACTTTATGAACCATGGTAAAACTGATTGATGTCAAATTAATTCAACCCAGCCTGTGATTTCGAAAAATTCTAACAAATTGATCTATAGTATTTTTCCTGAACAAAACTAAACTATAGTCTTATAAAAAGAGCCTACATAACATTAGGGAAAATAATTTAATGAAACGTTTAATATGTTCCTAAGCTGAAGAATAATTTATCCCAAAAGCTATATAAACCTCTGCACAAATGTAATCCATTGATCTTGAACCCGGTCCAACTTGTCCTTTGGAAGTGATTTCGATCCAAGTTGCTCTGCATAACACTGCAATGATAGCATATATATATATATATATATGTTAGATATTGATAGGAATTATTATCAGCTAGCTTGGTCAGACCAAACGAAAAAGTTCATTTTACTGATTAGTCAATTAATAAGAGCATAAGTAGAAAATAGAGCATTGCACAATATGAACCAGAAAACAAAACATTGCACAACACATATACACCATGTACGCGCCAACAATCAATTATATCAGATTAAGATTTAGCTAGTAGAGCAGGGTTTTTGTGCCACTGGTTTGAATTGCCTATGAAGCAAAAGAATAAGTAGCAGCAAAAATCTGAGTGTAAATTATATAAGATATGTTGAAAGTGGCATTGCAAAGTAGAGTAATAAAGGGAAAAAGAATGCCCCATGCAAATAAAAACAAAGATTCTAAACTCAGCTCATGATATGAAAAAAAACAAAAGAACTAGTACTATACTTTAACGATCAGTATGCTACGCTCTTCTAGGTTATAATTATCATATATCGAGAAGCAGTAGGCATTATCATTATGTGACGCATTAGGACTTATATACATGTACAAAGGTGATAAACCCTCTCAAATATTATATTATTATAAACCACTAATTTGAATAAATATATCTAATATTAAACAAAAACAATGAGGAAAAAAAATAAAAACATTGATTGAAAATCAAGAAATTCGTATAACTTGGCACTAGCTAGTTTCTATTTTAGCTGTCTATATATTTTAATAAATAATGTAGATGCAAATTAGAGAAATTATTTGGAGCTTTTTGTAACTAGTGTTTGGTTACCCATTAGGGCATTATAGACTCTAACTAGTATTTGGAGCCTAACTCATAAATTAAGTTTAGTTCCAATCTCTCTAACTAGCTAACTATGTAGAGCTTTTAAAATGTATGTAAGCTATGGACAAGGATCAGACCATCTGGACACAAATCTAGAGAAATGGAAGGTATATGGCACATAGTTCTTTGGAAGGTATACCATGCACTCATCATAGAATGTGATTGAAATCGTCAAATATATTTGTTTAACATCAGATATAACTGTAATAAGTAAACTCCAGCATATAAACACACCCTCCGTCGAAGACATTTGAGCCAAGATTAAAAGAAAAAATAGAGAGCGACACACACATATATACCAGACTTAGCTTTCGAAAATCTGAGTGAATTCTCAGAACACCTCTCCATTTCAGAGATCTCCAGCATATAAGCACTGATGTTTCAGACTTTTACTCTAATCAAGCTTCACAACTTTGATGTTTACTCTAACAAGAATTCGGATAAATGAATACTTCCCCAACACTTAATTGCAATAACTAGCTTCTACACTATCACATCAACGTTGCCTCACTAGTATATACTAATAACTAGCTCCGTGTACAACTCTCCTGCAAAGAAGTAACTTGCAGCTAGTTTCTTGATCATGTACATGGAACACATAATGTATATGCTCTCAACACATCATAGTCATACTTGTCCCCTTGGGACACAATTACCTATCACTATCAGCACCATGTACATTAACCAGAGCATTGTTTGTAGGGGTGTCAATCGGGTGGGTCGGGTCGGGTTCGGGTCGGGTCATTTCGGGTTCGGTTCAATTCGGATTCCGGTTAAATTCGGATATTTATAATAATCGGGTCAGATCGGGTTGAACAATTTCGGGTCGGGTATACAATTAGTCGGGTAAAGTTTGATCTTCGGGTCAATTTCGGGTGGGTCATTCGGGTTTCGGTTCAACTAAATTTCGGGTTGAGTCGGGTTTCGGGTTAGTCGGGTTTCCGGTTTAGTCGGGTTTCGGGTTAGTCGGGTTTCGATTTTGTCATACATTGAATGATAATTTTTGTCCTAATATCATTACCTTTGACACTAAATACTAAATGTAACACTTAAATTCAAAAATATACTTATAATAAAAATTACTAATTTTAATTTTTGAAATAAAATATTTATTTGAGTGTAAACATATATTTAATGTATCTAGAGTATTTTATTAAATGATATTATGTTTCTTTACAAGTATATATATGAGATAGTTCGTGAAAATATGGTCATTAACTTCAAAGTTACGGGTTATTTCGGGTGAAATGCTATTGACTCAGGAGAGTTCGGGTTTTCGGTTGATATCGAGTCGCGTAAGTTCGGGTTTCGGAGGAATTCGGGTCGGGTTACTTTGGGGATTCGGGTAATATCGGGTTAGTAAACTCGGATATAATCGGTTACGGGTTAATTTCGGGTTCGGGTCAAACCGGTTCGGGTCAGAAAATCTCGGGTTCACGCATTTTCCCCCCTTTTTCGGGTGTCGGGTCGGGTTCGGTGTCGGGCGGGTTTCTCGGGTCGGGTCAAGTTTTGACAGCCCTAATTGTTTGTATACCAAATACTCTCCTGAAATATTTCAAATAACTACCAATAGAAAACAAAAGAGCCAGATGAAACAGAGGGAAACATAACAAGCTATATATATATATATATCAAACTTACCAAATTCCACACCAGATAAAAAAGAGAAAAACTACAATCAAACTCACAATAGAGACATATATATATATATATTTCATAGCATATCTCCAAACACCACCTCCGTCAAAGCGAAGAAAACATTACAAGCTAAATATAGGTTGTTCATAGCATATCTCCAAACAACATGGTCAGGAGTCACTTCACAATCTGAATGATCCACATCACAGATGCAACATCTTGACTTCTAAAATTCTGTGTGTAATGCAAACTTAACACCTTCAACATAAGTGATTTCACGGACCAGGATGACATATCAAATGACTGAAACTTTCTACACAATTCCAAAACCTTTCCCGATCCCTAATAAAAGAAGGTTAAACTCAAACCGCAAAGAATCGCACACGTTGATGCCCTAATCTGACTGCCAACCTGGACGATTCTCTAATTGTAGAGCCACGCAGAATACTAAATCACAATTATACTTAGACAGCAATACCTCGAAAACTAGAGGGACATAAATTATAAACGCACTGGTTACCAAAAGAGGCTACGAGATCAAGAGCCTTGTTCAGAATCTGCTTCTGAGGAGGAATAGATCCGACGAGATGATAACACTGGCTAAGAAGGCTATACGCTCTACACTTCAGCTCGAAAAAAGATGGGATCGACTTCAGCAACAGTTGCTGAAAGAATAAAAAAAAAAACACATTGCTCATGGATGAAGATAGATTTTCAAATCGCAAAACATAGAACCAGCGAGAGCAAGCGGAAGAATGAGAGTATGTCTCAAGCCAGTGTGGGAACATGAAGAATGAGAGTCAAGCAACCTGATAAACCCTAAATAGCAATTCAGTAGTTCAGCACCGAACACCATAATTGAAATCAAACACTCAGCACAAACACATTGCTATACCACAATCGCAGATTCAAGGTACAATAAACAAGCCAATTGAAGGGGAAAACAAGATAGGATACCTAAAATCGCAGATTCGGAGAGAACTGGAAGCAGAGAAATAGTTGGTGTCGTGATTTGAGAGGACACAAACTAGGAGAACTTCCATTGTGTGATTATGCTCTTGCGCAAGTTACTTAACCCTAAATTTCATCGAGGGTACATAATTCTGGAAATTGAAGAAGTTGCTAAAGGATAGAAATAATTCTTTCCAAGAATATGCAGAAGTTCTGATCATGGATTCGTACGTGAGAGTTCCCTGATTTTTTAAATTAAATTTTAAAGCAAAACCATGTACACGCGTCCCTGCCCGCTAAATATGAATGCCTCGTATATCACGGTTATTTGTTAAACTGTGTTAATTGAGGTTGATTTATCGTGTTAAATATGTTGCAAATTTACCATGGTTCTATGTAAATCCGTATTCAACCATACATCAAAGCTAATCAGGTTAAAAGACAGCGTTGACCGTGGTATTTTGTATTGCTTATACACTACGGTTCTAAGAAAACTATGTTACTTTTGTATGGCAAATTACCATGGTTCGTGTTAATCAAGCTAAATTAACACATTTACCACGCAAGAACACGGGGAACCGTGGTAAATGCCACCGTTTCAAAAACGCCATTTTGTACTAGTGTCTAAAACGTAGATCTGTTGGGTTTTGATGAGATTTTGGTTGAATTGATGGTTTTTGTCAAATTAGATTGATTTTTGTTTTCTATGGTCATATCATTTGATTAAGAAATTGCTTGAATGCATAGATTGGTAATAATATTGATCAGGAATTCGTATAATTTTGGTAGATGAGATTTGTTTTCATTATATGATAACACTGCTCTTTCAAGCTTATTCAAGTTATATGAACATCCTCTTTAGTTGAGGTGACACTCTATTTTCACCTTGTGATGACAAACTAAGTGTCACCATGTGATGATAAATTGAGTGTCAGTTCATGATGACAAATCTAGTGTCATCAAATGATGAGAAAACAAGAGTCATCGAATTTTGTTGAAGTAATCATCACTCTTATTATATGATGATAGTGATCGAGTGATGACATTAAATCAAATGATTGATGATGAAGTCGTTGAGTGATTACTGAGTAGTGTCATTGAGTGATGATAGAAAAATGACACATTGATCGAGTGATGATATTGGGTCAACCCGGTTAATCGAACCAACTAGGTCAACTAAGGGAGTAAGAATCATCAAATTTCATCGGTGTGTCATCACACAAAATATGTCATGATTGAGTGATGACACATTGATTGAGCGATGATATCGGGTCAACCTAGTTAACCGAACAAACTAGATCAACTAAGGGATCAGTGAGAATCATCAAATTTCATCAATGTGTCATCACCCAAAATATGTCATGATTGAGTGATGACATATTGATCGAATGATGATATCAGGTTAACCCGATTAACTAAACTAATTAGGTCAACTGAGGGAGTAAGAATCATCAAATTTTATCGGTGTGTCGTCACTTAATATATGTCACAATTGAGTGATGACATTGAATCGAGCAATAAAACAATGATTGAGTGATGGGAGTGCTTGAGTGATGACAGAGTAGTCGAGTGATCAAGTGATGACATTGAATTGAGTTATTGACTGATGCCACTATGGTTAAGTGATGACACATTGATCGAGTGATAACAATTGTCAAGTGATGATAAAGTGAGAAAGTGATGACACATTGATCAAGTGATAATAGTGGTCAAATGATGATAAAGTGATCGAGTAGTGACACATTGATTGAGTGATGATAGAGTGATGACAAAGTGACTAAGTGATGACAATGGTCAAATGATGACACTAAATCAAGTGATGACAGTTGGAGTGTCCTCACTTTTATCAAGTAATGACAATAAATCGAGTGATCAAGTGATGAAAATAAAAATACATTGATTGATCGAGTGATAACAATCGTATTATCATCACTCAATAAGTGTCATCACTTTTATCAAGTGATGACAATGAATTGTTTTCATCACTCGATAAGTGTCATCACTGTTATTGAGTGATGACGCTGAATCGAGTGATGACAATCATTGAGTGATGGCAATCTTCAAATGACGACAGTCAATATCGATCAACGGTCGGCCAACTAATGAAGAGGGAAAAGTAGTTCATGTTTTTTACTATGCACCTAATAGGGATCGTTGGCCGCCGCTGCTATTGGGCGTACGTTGTTGTTGTTCTTGTTTGGTATTGTTGGTGCACGCGAGAAGAGGACGAGGTTGAGTTGTTGTACATACAAGAAGAAAGAAGAAGGAGGAGGTGTTTGCACCTCTAAAATTAGGTTGAACCTTTGTTAAATTTTGTTAGGTTTTGAGTTAATTAGTCCCATTAGAATTCTATTAAGCTTATTAGAACATTTTTGTTGGTTAATGAGGGAAATTATAATTATAACCAAGGCAATGAAGTTAACCATCTTATAAAATAAACTTGAACCCTTTCTTAATCGAGACTTATAATGCTAAAATATTATTTTGTTATCAATGATAAAATCTAATTAAGTAATAACTTAATTCCGTTAAGAAATGTTTTTACAAATAAACTTTAAGAAGAATATTCGTATAACGATGATTTTATAAAAATTCTAACATCATTTCTATTCTTTTTAATAAGTTGAAAACTTAGGCTTATAACTTATTAAAAGACAATAATTTATGTTCCCCTCACAAACTATTGTACACGAAATTTGAGAAGTTCCTAGAATAAGAAATAAATTAAATATTAATTTATTTCGTTATCATCTTGTTTATCGTGTCCCGGATTAAATGAAGCTTCTAGAAGAGATGGTTCACATTTCCGCTTCGTAAAGAACTAATCCTCGAAATTCGAAGGCAAATGGATGGTTCTATCTTCATATCCCCTTTATATTCGATAATCATATATTCTTTTCCCATTATCATATCCATTTTGTTGGGAATACTTTGTTTGTTAAATAATATGAACCTAGAATTTATTTATTGTTTAGAAATAATGACCCCATTATTTCTACACGATTCGTACTGCTCATGGACTGAGGACCGATGATTGTGGCTTTTGATTGTTTGTGCACTAGTGTAAGAATTAGGGATGCAAGTTTTGACTCTCAACATCTCTTTCTACTTGTATTTGGTGGTATATTTATTATCGACTCTCGATATTGGGTCATGACTCTGCTCGCTCTCTGAATCGAGGGGTGATTGATTACGCTCTAGCTAAGTGTTGACTCTTTCCCCTAAGGTCTTGTCTCATCTCTTGAGCTTGCACACCTAAAAGTCATCACTAATGTGTAATGTTTTATGACTTGAAAGATAAGTGCCCAATGCACATTAATTTAAAGAATGAGGATGGTTAGAATTATCTTTGAAAAAATCATTCTAGCTCCCGACTTGAATAACTCTAGTCGATGGAGACTTTCAAACTTGATGTGAATTAAGAAAGTTCCCAACAAAAGTTTTATCATCTTTCGTTCCAAGGGATCACCTTCTCGTGATTTCCTATTTCTAAAAGAAATCTCGTATTTCTTTTTTCAACAGATTCTTTCCTTTTCCTCATCGGTTGAGTTGCATTCGAATAAAGCCCGTTCACTACTTTACATCTTTCGCTCCACTTCCCTTTGGGCTTTGATGTCGACATGCTTAGCCTTTTTAAGAACCTTGTATTCTACCACTTGCTTAGTCTCGCGTTAGACTAATACGACTTTCTTTTCATCCCCACATTGGTCGGTTGATATTTCTTGTCTATTATGGAAATATCAGGTAGTAAAGGAAAGGCTGTCGCGGAGTAAAGATTAAGACTAAAAGATTGACGGAAAACTTTGAGATTATTTTAATATTTTGGACATATTGGACCCACACGTGGATCTGGACTATATTTTTGGATTGTCATTTTACTTCCGTTGCTTTCTATTGTAAGACGTTGTATTGAACAATTTCATTTCATGTTGTCGGATGATTTTTTCCTAAATGTATCAAACTATGAACTATTTTATTGTACTATAAGTCTTGAACACTCTAAAAGGTCATGTAATGTTACCTATAACCTTGGGTGACTTGGAATGGTAAAATTCGAGATTACTAGTGGTAATACCCATATTCTCAAAGTAGGAAGGGTGTTCTAGATATTATTATGATATATTAATATATGGTAATTAAATAAAGATATGAAAATTTTTAGTTCAAAAATTAATAAGGATATATAACTATTAAAATATAACTAATATAATTATGAGATAAAAACCACAATTAACAAAGAGACTTCAAAGGTCTCAATATATAGGATCTGTACTATCTATTAAAGTCAAGACCTTTCAAGCCTTTACGTTAATTCTGAACCCATTGCATATTAAAAAATTTAATTTAGAAAAATAATTTTTAAAGTCTTTCATATTCTTATTAATTGTCTATTATCTATCTTTTTTTTTTCTAATTTCTATCCTTTTCCATCTAATATCTAATCTTTTTCAACTATTTGTCTAGACATTCCTTTTTCTAATCATATATATTTGGCATATTTTTATCGATCTTTATTTGTCCCATAAATTTATAAATTAAGTAACAAATATCTAAAAATACATTTGAAAAAATCTAAAAAATATCTAAACTAAATTTGTGTTATATTATTCATTTATAGATTGTATTGACCTATAACTCTACTATTATTTCTTCAAAATAAAAACTCTAATATTTATTAGATTAATTATAATTTTATAAGATCTACTAAAACATTCATTTTATTTCAAAAAATGTTATTACTTATAGAATGTCTATTTTTCTAAAAGATATATGTTAACAAGTCAAAATTAACTTGTCTTTTGATTTCTATCATCATATAAAAATCTTATTAATTATGAAAAAATGTATATGTTGATAAAGTATTTCAATTGAGATTTCATATCAAATCACATATGAATTTTTTATTTACTAAAATATATTTTGAAATAAAATGATAGTATTTTATCTTTTATTTTTATTGAAGTCATATCATATATAAAATTTAAATTTATTCTTAACATCAAATCACTATTTTGGATCAACAAAATATTACAACGATTTTGGATAAAAAAGACGATAACAACATCTAATTCCTAATAATATTATTATGTAATATTTTATCAATTGAATAATACCTAAAAAAAATGTTATTGATCGTGTAGAGAATAATCTAGTTAGAGATAGATACATTTTATATTTGGTCGAAGTTAGAGAGATAGATAGACAGAGGACGTTTAAGGGAAGATTTTGTGTAATTTGTTTTGTTTCCAGTAACTTCGGGGATCCGTCATCAATACCCTAGTAGAGCCTTTGAGCTGAGCCCTCGCCCGTCGTCACACCACTCAGCCGCCCAACCGCTCAGACCACAATCGCCACCGCCGGAATCCGCGGCTTCACTAGCCACCGCCTTTAGTTGCAAGTTGTTACTCTTGGCTTTGAGGACATCTCGTCCAATCGTTCCCTAGCCAGCCCAAGTAAGTCTTCTACGGCCATCTTCGCTTCTCTCCCTCGCCCTTCACCTTTTGATTTCGTTGAGCCAATGAATTGACCCAACTTTGGCTGCAGTGGTTGGTTCAACTGGTACCAGACTCGTTCGCTGGATTGCTGGTCGATCAATCTCGACCTTGGTGAGTTTCCTGGTTTCGTTCTGTTATGGATTTCTATGCATCATGATATTAGGTTTCAGAACTCTGAGGCTTCTGCTCCTTTTTCACAGCATTTGTTAATCCTGAAATTAGTATGAGGGTTGAATTAGTAACAGAATATGGATAATGGCTGTTTTGACACAATTTTGCCTATGAAGGGTTGGTGTAATTTACCTGTTAGTAATCGCAGCAATTTAGGTTTCATTTGGAATCAAATCATGCTTTTATTTTTATTCTTATAAAAAATTCCTTTTGCAGGTCAATGGTTCCTATAGAGGGGCCAGTCATACACGAGTTAGTGCACTAATTTGTAAATCTTCAAATACAGTTGTTAAAGATGGTACCTTTCCCTTATTTTTACTTGGAGATGTTGCTCATACCATCTACTTTATTGTTATAATTTTGTTTGTGTATGCTAATTTTCACTGTTACTCATTGGCTAGTACAAGCCAGGAACTGGCTACTCACTGGAGCTATGCATAGGCATGGACTCGTTCGGGCAATAAGATCAATTCATAGCACAGGTATTTACCGTTCCTTGGAGTTTATTCTCATCAAGGTTCGACTGTTTTTCATCAAATTGACATTTCATACGTTCTCCATGCATTTGCTTTTGTAGCTTCTCTCTCCAGAGATTACTATGACATACTTGGTGTTAGCAGGAATGCAACTCCTACCGAGCTTAAGAAAGCTTTCTATGCGGTGTGTTTTTCTGATCACTGGTTCTTTGAGGATTGCACATTAAGCTTCAGCATCGTTCATTTTCCCGTTTTTTTTTGATATGGTATCATATTGATCTGTAGCTTGCGAAGAAGCACCATCCTGATATGAATAAAGATGACCCTGATGCCGAAAGTAAATTTCAGGAGATCAATAAGGCATATGAGGTGCTTCTGCTTTCCTTTGATTTAGTGATTGGTTCCACTATTACTTATTTGGATTTACCTCCAAATTTATTCTCAATAGCTACTATTTTCATCCTTTCCAGGTCTTAAAAGATGATCAACAACGAGCAGCGTATGACCAGGTTTCTATACTTAGAACACAATTAATTCATGCTTTTAAATAACACTGCTTGCTGAAGTTCAACCCTGCGACTTTTCATGAAAAAATTTATTCTTGGCCTGATACTATAGCCCAAGGTGACTCAATTAGGTAGTGTTGGAATTAGTACCCAAAACACCATAAACAAGTGTATGTCGTTTTGGGTACTAGTTCCAACCCTACCTAATCCCGTTTGACACCTTCACATCAGATAGTTTTGTTCTTTAGTGCTTGTTGTTTATTGTATTTTGTTTTGTTTCACAAGATGGATAGATCCCTAGTCCCTCGTAGGATAATTTCTCTGCAATGCTCAGTAAATTTCTTCCATTTTTATTGGTTGTCATGGCTGTTTTCGGACTTCGTTTTTAGTTGTTTACACGTATCTTTCTTAACAGTTGTAGTCTATACTGATATGCTTCAAAATTCAGATGGGCCACGATGCATTTGAGCAAAGCAAGGGTCAAGGAGGAGATACTTATCGTGGAACTGGATTTAATCCGTTTGAAGATATTTTTCGCACAGGTTTCGAGGATGTGAGTAATCTGCTACCTTCATGTCAATAGCTGCTCAGAGTGAAGAAAGAGTCGTTTATTGCCTGTTCCATATTTATCTTTTTAGATAATAAATTTTCCCATGGGGGAGCTGACTTAAGAATGGGAACTACAGTTGGAATGCAGTGCTATAAGTTTATGTTTGGCCAAAATGTTTGTTACATACTGGACTCTCTGTCTCATTTTGCCCAAATCTGTGTTGAGGAAAGATGTAAATTGCCATAGACTTTTGTCACTATGTGTGTATGTGAACCTGTTGTGTGTTTGTAGCTTCAATAATGTGGTTACTTAGAATTTCCATTGATTTATAAGAGATTATGCTTAAGATAAGATGCTAGGTGCTACACCATCTTTCCTTTTAGATGTGCTGTCACTTTTGTGTTTACATATTTGACTGAAGTGATGATTTGCACAAGACATGCTGATATGGTCATGGACGCTTCTTCTATAACATATATCTCTGAAGCAATAACTTATTTGTTTCTCTGCAAGTATGAAATTAACCTTTTGGTTATCTTTTCATCATAGATTTTCAATATGTTTCGACCAGGAGCAGGTGCATCAATGCGTGGCCAGGATGTGAAGGTATTCTCTGTTCTATTGCCTGTGATGCTTGAGTACTTTACAATATTGTAATTGGCTACTTGACACCACTAAGCGTTGTAAACAGGTTTTATTGGAGCTCTCCTTTATGGAAGCTGTTCAGGGATGTACTAAGACTGTATCATTTCAAACCACTATGCCCTGCGAAGCTTGTGGTAAGAGAATGCTCCTTTTATTTGTGCTCATAATTTTGCATCTTTGACTTGCATTTTTTCACAATTTTACTTTAAAAGCTCAACTTTTGTCTGGTATCTTTTTTCACAATTTTATCGCAATTTTGGAGCTTGATTACCCATTTTCTTCTTATGTTGTGTTTCTAGGTGGCACTGGTGTCCCCCCTGGATCTAAACCTGAAACCTGTAAGCCTTGCAAAGGAAAAGGCATGGTCAGTGAGTTAGGAAATATACATTTTTATCATGAAGGTCTCACCTTAGAAGTTAGCTCCTAATGTGATGCTTAAATTTGGTCAATTTCCAGACATTTATGCAAAGGGGTCCATTCAGTGTACAGTCTACTTGTATGCAGTGCAGTGGAACAGGGAAGACATTTACGGTACAGTATAATTGCTTTTCTCCCCCCAGAATCTAGCATATTATCTAAAGGCGATTAGATGGAAGTAAACAACCTTGTTAGATTTATAATCTTAGGATAGATTTAACAACCCAAACACAGACAGATTTGATAAACAGATCGCTAAATTCCCTACTCAAAATTTGTGTTTTTTGAACTTAAGAGACAATATCAAAAATATTAAATAACATGATATGGCTCAATCTTAGAAGGATATTCAGTTTTTCTGTACTTTTGTAAAGTTTGAGGAAGTTTTATCTTTTGTACATTGATTTACAGTGTATTTTTATCTTGTGCAGAGTCTTTGCAGATCTTGCAATGGTCAGAGGGTGAAGCCAGGGTCCAAGTCTGTAAAGTTGGATATTAGTGCAGGTGTGCTTTCTAAAAATTTGAGTCCTTATTTTATTCCAAATGTGTTAAAATTAGTCCTTATTTTGTTTGGAATGTGAAAAAATTAGTCCTTGTAACTAAAACATGACTTTGTTGCATGATTTGTTGTAGAGATACCACTTAGGGCCTTGGGCAGTATTGGAATTAATGATGAGGTCTTTTGAACAACGATGCATAATGTATGTTCGAGATGTGCATCATGACAATTTTAATGAAGCTTGTACTTGTGAAACGATTTTTCACATATCCTAAAATGAAAATCATATATAACATCTAGGAAAAATTATATATCTATATATATGTTTATATTTATATATATCACATTTGGAGTTTGGCTTATGACTGCTTTTATTTCTTTTCCTTCTATTACTTTGCTGCATCCCAAAACATATTCTTTGTACTCGGCACTCAGTAATCTTGTGAAGGTGTAAAGAAACTTTCTGGATAGCATAGTTGGCAATAGTACACTTCTCAGCAATCTTCACATTAACTTAGCAATCAAGCTCAATTTGTCCTGTTGAGGGTTCCTGTTCTATGATGAAATGAAAATCCCTTGCTTTAGAACTATCTTTCATTTTAAGGTGGTCTATGGACTGGCATATTGTTCTGGCTTCTGCCTAACCTCCTGAAATATTTGAACCTAGAGTGCGAACCAATAGTCCCTTCCAATCCATACATATATAACCCAGAAGGTATTTGGGATTTATAAGTGATATCGTGCATCTCAATTCATGGAACAAAAACTACTGGAATTTCAATTCGTTTGAGTACCGTTTCTTTATGGTTGGCAGGTGTAGATAATAATGAAACAATGATGGTATCTAGAAGTGGTGGAGCAGATCCTAATGGATATGACCCTGGGGATCTATATATTACCATCAAGGTTATTTCTTGAACCTTATTCCCCTTTTGTGCTACAAGAAATGTGAATAATATGTGGGAATCATGCAACTAAATGTAAACGCCATTTCAGGTGAAGGATGATCCAGTGTTTCGTAGAGAAGGCTTGAATATTCATGTTGATGCTGTTCTTAGTATTACACAGGTAAAGTTTCCTGGTGTAGTTCGTAGAGTTTTCTAACCGTTCTATTAATGTGTAGTATCTGGTTGCTTGATTTGGTATTATTGAACACAAACAACTAAGCCAAGAAATCATCATGAGAATGAACACAAAAAATGCAATAACATGATGATGATGATGATGATTACATAGGACATCACATTATATGGCAGTGGTATTAACTTGTTATGTATAGTTCTGAATGGTTAGTTACTTTTAATTTTCCTTGTTAAGAGTTTTACAAGGTATTTGAGGATGATTAAATTTACTTATTTTGAATGTCAGAAATTCAGTCTGCATAAATGGTTTCACTGTTTTTTGTTTGTGTTTGGTTAGTTTTACATGCATGCTTTATTTCACCTCATAATTTTTTTAAAATGATTTTTTTGGTTTATTCTTTTTTCTGGTGTTTGTAAGAGTATGCAACCCTTACAAGCCACAGTCAATATCACTATACGGTTTTAAATTGACTACTATAATAATGAATAACTTCTGATATCACTAGATAGTGTTGGCTGTGTTCTTTAGTTAATATGTTAGAAGATGATTGAAATATAAGATATTGTAATTAAAAATTTGGATATATTAGTAGAGTTTAGAAAATGTTTCGCGTAACCAAGGACCCTAGGAGAATAACTCTTAGTACAGTTCTTTCAGCGTTAAAGACTTGATGTTTTAGGGTGTAATCTTTTTTTTTTTCCATATTCGTATGTTTTCTTTTAATGCATAATGCCAAATTCTAAGGAAATAGCATCAGTATCTTTGAAATATAATAATCCTATCAGAAATTATGATATATGCCGAGTAGCATCAGTCTCTTTCTGTAAATAGATGGTTTTTATGTTGCAAGCTGTAGCTCTTGCTTCTCAAGTCTTCGTGGGATGATATTACGTTGTATTTTTTTAGATTAAATTGCTATTTTCTTATGGTATGATGTAGTAAAGTAGTGGCTATACAGATGTTCTTGAGTTAATTTCTTATTGAGTATATTATTTTGCTGGATTACTGCTTCAGGCAATTCTGGGCGGTACTATCCAGGTTCCAACTCTGACAGGAGATGTTGTTCTTAAGGTTTGTGCAACTCCTGTTCATGGCTCTTAGAATTTGTTCTTTGGAGTCTTGTGAATGACATGTGATATATTCTTCTGCTGCATTTTAGGTTCGTCCTGGCACTCAACCTGGCCAGAAGGTTGTCTTGAAGAAGAAAGGTTTGAACAGCAAAGATGCTTCATTTTCTGTAGTTATTTGTTTAATTTTACCTGTACAAGAAAGAGTTGCTCTACTATTTTGTTTAGATATTGTGTGGCGAGAATATCTAGATAAATGTGAACTATACCCTTTAATCCATTTGGTCTCTGTAGTCAAGATAGAGTCTATATAATATCTTTGATCAGACTTCTATATGAAGGAGCCATATGACACATCTTACAATTTAGCAAAATATGGTTACATTCACAAAAAAACAAAATTGTTTCTTGTCAAGTGGATCGATTCATCATCCTTTAATTAGGGTGGTGGATCGATTCACCATCCTTTAATTAGGGTGGTGAATCGACTCCTTATTGTTCTTATTCATACTGGTAACCTGGATAGAACAGTGGTTCGATCTTGATGTCTTTGTGTCATAACTCATAACATTTTGAGGGGCGTAGACCGCCTTATATTAACCATGAGCATTATTATGTTAACAATGTGTTGCATTGGCAGGGATAAAACCGAAGGGCTCATTTTCCTACGGAGATCAGTTTGTGCACTTCAATGTCAGCATTCCGACGTACGTTATCTTGGATGAAATACTCTTGTCAAATTCCTTTTTCCCTGATTGATATTCTTGATTAGTTTTTTGTCTTCCATGTGTTTCTTACAATTGGTTTTGGTTGTAGGACTTTGACTCCCAGACAACGAGAATTAATTGAAGAGTTTGCCAAGGAAGAGCGAGGGGAAGACGAGAAGCAAGCTGCAGGGGCAACATATGGATGAGCATATAAATGGGATCATTTTTGCAAAGATCTTTTTTCTATCTCTTAAATTTTAATTTATAGGAAGAGAAGCTTATAAGTTAATGGACCTTATCGATGTGTTATTTATGGTTACTTCGCTGGGAAGGACTATATCTAAATCGGTGGTTTAGCAGGTAAGGTTAAGTTTCAGTGTCATAAAAATCAGCCACAGGCTTGTAATATACAATGTAACCGTCATTATTTTGAAATTGCTTTTTTTTGTTAAATTGATGCGGGAATTTACATATTCAAGTTCACATGCATAATAGCAGCGTGAGATTTGAGAGAAAACCAAGACGGTTGTTCTCTCTTGCGACATCCTTGAGTTCGTCGTATTAGTTGAGTATTTATTTGTGGTTGGGATTGGTTCGGTTTGATTAAGTTGATTTCAGTTTAGTTTGCTTCATTGTTGTTCTCGTTCAAGTTTACTTCCAGTTTTCGTTTTGCCTTTCTTATTGCTTTGCTTGGAGTTTGCTAAGTTCAGATTGCTCTTTACTTCATGAGGTCATCAAGGAGAGAATTCGAATTCCTTAATTTGGATACGAGATGTAGATCCGGGGATCATCAAGTAAGACATCTACTTTGGGAATGGATCATGGATCGTCATGCATCACCATATCACTCCTCGGCTGCATTGTCAAGTTATGTATAATGAGTGCAAATCTTGACTTTGCAAGTAAACCAATAAAAATTCTAACATTAATAAAAACATACAAATTAATCTATCTAAAAAGTATAAAAACACCTTAAAATAACTAATTGAATCTTTACTATCACTCCTATGTAAGGAAAACACAATTATAAAAATGTGATCTTAACATTGGGGGAAGCTCAGGTGAGATAGGTATTAAGGTGCAATGTGAGGCATAATATGGGGCGTTAGATCAAACCAAATCAACTGTAGATAAGGAGGGTGCATAATAAGATGAAATTTTTGGGGGAGGGGATTATTAGATCGTGGCTTCTTAATCGGAAAATTCCTTAATTATAGGGATTTGAGGTGAAGAGAATTAGGAAGAGAAATTGCTAAATATACGGTTATGGGTAAAATTCTAAGAAAATTAGGAAGTTATTAAAATTAAGGGATTGTGAAAAAAACAATTCACGTTTTTCTTCTCTCAAATATGGTAGTTGCATCAATTTAGGAATTGATAAAGATGAAAAGAGTTTTAGAAAAAATAAATCATTCTCCGTAAAAATACAAAATCACTAGAAAACCATGGAATATCTACTAGTCAATGTTCGAATAACTCTGTATGATGATTTGAATAATGATATTGTTGAACATGTTTTACAATTTACTTTATTTAGGTTGAATAATTACTTGTTCAAAGTGAAAATCAACTCGTTATAAGTTGAATAATTAGATGGATACAAAAAAATAAGAATCTTATATGAACCTTGAATATGTAAATGTAATACATTGAATAAGATAAAAATAAAGATTGTTACATCTTGAATAAATACTACAATGGATTTGAATAAGTACATCTATTTTTTGGAATGTACACTGCTATGAAAAAAAAACATTGTCAATGTCTTCAAACTTCATCCATATGTACTTCGTCGCCATTCTTGAAGAACTACATAACAAAACACACTTAAATGAATAACAATTTATGCATGATAAGACACCGCATGTAAATAGTTGAAAAAGCGCCTGTAAATGATCGAAAAAGATTCAAAGTGAGAAACCATTACATTCTTGAAACTAATATGTGAAAAGTTGTCTTATATTCATTGAAAAACACTGTTGTACAACATGAAAAATAACAATTTATATCCTTGAAAAATTGTTATCAATATGTAGAAAAACCCATTAGACACATATGAAATAGAAATGAAAAATCACTTTTTTATCTTGTAATGAATAAGTTCGTTTAAATATTTGAAAAAGTTTCAAAACGATAAATCATTACATATTTGAAACTAATATGTGAAAAAAGTTGTCTTATAATCATTGAAAAAACGCTATTATACAACATGAAAAATACAGAAGATTTATATTAGTTATTTAACAATTTGTTATCAAAATGTAGAAAAATATACTAGACATACATGAAACATGAATGAGAAAGCACTCTTTTCATCTTGTAATGAATTAGTTCGTGTAAATACTTGAAAAAGATTCAAAGAGAGAAACGATTACATATTTGAGAATATTAGGTGAAAAACTTGTCTTATAATAATTGAAAAATATTATTGTGGAGCATGAAATATAAAAAACAATTTATATATGTTATTGAAAAATGTTATCAATATGTTGAAAAACACAACAAGCATACATGAAAATGAAATGCAGAAAACTCATTTTATCTTGTAATGAATAAGTTCGTGTAAGTAGTTGAAGAAGATTCGAGGAGAGAAACCATACACATCTTCCCGTCCATCTCGTTCAAGTTGCATCCATACATATCTTTATCACAAGAACCTAAATTAGACAGTAAAGAACGTAATCAAAACCAAAAATCAAGCACAATTGTCACTATGAATCCCAATTTTTAGTGAATGTAATCAAACCCTAAAACATAATATTAGATTTGAAACACAACAAGTAAGATGACGAAAAAATCTTGATGATAACATATGTAACTTACTTTGAAGGGACGATGTTGCTCATGAGCTACGTGACAGAGGTGACATGTCATGTCGAGAAGCATAGGATAACAAGGATGACCGTTGTGAAGACCAAGCAGACCTTCTTTTGGGTGACTTTGGCGGAAACGACCATAGATGATCCTTCGAACTGGTGAATGTCGTCGAAGAAGATTTCTACATTAAGCACCGGTGATGGACTGAGATGAAGGAAATTGATACAGAGATGATATGAAAATGGGAGATGAAGAAAGAATATGGAGAGAGATGAAAAAGGATACGATTTGGAGAGAGAATGTATGAAAAAAATAGGAGAAAATCATGGGTATTTACAAGATACGGAAAGAGGAATTTACAAATGGGATTTAAGGTGTAATCCTGTCCCTGTGTTTCTCACCTATTGAAAAATCTTACAACTAATTGTACGTTATACCTGAGCGTGATTCCTTAACATTTAATGTTATTACTTTGTTGTTACATTGCTGCTCTAAAAATTAGCAACAACAAAATAACCTGCATCATAAAATGTAAGCACTGAGATCCATCACCAAACGTTGAAAATGTGATAAACTCATATTGCCATTACAAAGTAAGGCCTGATTAGGCATAAAATCTTTAGCTTTGTACGATATTTTGGTACAAAAAGTAATACGAGTCAATAATAGAAGTTTGGATTAAAAAGAAAAATAGAATATTGTACGTGTGTGCAAAATTAAAAATCGTCCTCTTTTAGAATCACCAAAGTTGGAGTTTACATACATATAAGGATTTGAGTCAAATGAAAACTTTTCCTAACCTATAAACTGTAAACAATGAACATGCAATAGAAATACGTGAACATGAGATCAATATATGTGAACCCAAAACACAAATACTTGATTTCTAAAAAATATTTGTGATTTTGTGTTATTATGTATTGGAATCTTTTCCATAACGCATGATATTGAGAAACTGTGTGATTATATGTATTAATACGATCCATAATACAAATTGATTATGTTCACATATTTCATCCCAGTGTTCACATATTTATGTATTTTATTCACGTTTTCAGGTTATAGGATAAGAAATTTTTTCACCGGAATCAACCTCTACATATAATACCTTATTCTTATCATTGTACAAGTTTATATATCTATGCTCCCTTATTCATGTCAAATAAAAATCAACATTTTATTATACGCTAACATTTTGTTACATTTAACAATCAATTACATAGATTCACTAGAACCTATAATAGACTGTTTATACAACATTTGTGATAAACACATCTTGCATATTGATTTTATATCCGATTCAATTCCATCTGAAATGCCATGTTTAATGGGACGTTGTAATTTTACAACTCAATCTGAGCTGTGGGGTACGCGTACCTTGCGGATTATTAGCTCGATCTAATAATAGCTCAAGGAATCAAACATACGTGTAATATGAGGTATACATTTTTTCTAATGGCTATAACTACCCTGAAAAAGAGTAAAATGCTTGAGCTACGACGTACCAATGTGTTTGCAAAGCTCACCATCAAAATCCCACAAATCACACGATAACACTAGCTATGTACACCCTACTATATCCGCAAAAATATTCACATATCCTATGCAAAAAAAGGGATGGTCAACCCATCCTTCACCATTCTCCTATGACATCAATACTTGTTTAGCTCAAAGACCCAACACACACGTGCATCAAAACCCACAACTCATATCAACATTATATAATAGCAAGTCCAAGCTTGTTTACGAGTCTTCTGCTAGAAAAGAATGGTTCAAAGCATCCTGTGTGGATATTCTTTGCTTTGGGTTGTAGGTAAGTAGCCTCTAAAATGTAGGGAAAACAAACACAACGTTAGTCACATTACAAATCTTTTAGGAATCATTAAGCTATAATACAAAATGACTAACCATCAACAAATCTAGACCCTTATCATCCATCGACCCCTCCATCTCACTCATAAGAGCCTTTCAAATTTTCGCAAATAGAATAAGAACATTAAAGTATTTAAGATACATTTCTAGTTCGAAATTTAAATGAAGTCTATAACTTACTCGTGGTTGTGATGGGTAGGAGTATCCTGCCACTTCTTTTGAAAAGGCTGGTGGTACCCAAGGCCATGTTGTTTCGGTTAGTTTTCCAAATTTACTAAACATCTTATCTATTACTTGGAGATAAAGCCTTTTTTCATTGCCCACATTAAAGAGTGGCTTGCCTGATGTTGCAAGGTACACCAAAAGACAGCCTATAGACCACATGTCGACAACTAGCACCTGGAAAATATTTGTGGAGCCCTATACTAGATGTGCATGGCTTGAAAAATGAATTGAATTCCTATAGATCTTTCAGTTTCAAGTTTATATATTACAAAAAATAACAATAGACAAAATCTTTAAACTATAAGTTGAATTACAACATTGATAGGGAGCAAAAGCAAGCTTTGTGTTTGAATTGAACTTTACCTTATGCGAGTCTTGAACTTCTTCAAATGAGCTACAAGAGGAACCAAAACCTCCCAATTTAATGACACCCTCCTCAATCACACGTATGCTGGCAGGTTGCACATTATAATGAATGATGTCCCCTTTTATGGAGATAAGCAAGAGCATTGCACAGTTGCTTCATCCATTTTTGAAGCAAAGAGAAATGCATTATGAAGCATTTTTAGTTATAACAAAACTATAGTAGACTAAATTTTTTTCACCTTGACATATACATTTCCACATGTAATAACCAAATTGACCCTTAATTATATATGAGTTTTCTAGTGGTCTTTTGCCTCACTATGTAGAAACGGTCACAAGGGTTTTGTTGTTTAAAAAACCTCATATGAACTTAAAGAACATGGGTGGGCTTATAGCAAACCTTTTCCCAACCTTATAATAACCATCCATTCTTATTATATGGATGTCTACCCTCATTTTTGATACAAGAATGTTAAGACTTCTGTTTTGAGATCCGGGACACTTAATGACAACCTGCCCTGTCTTTTTATTTCACCATTTACCAAGTCATATATTAATGAAGGATATATACATGTTAGAAGGCGAGATGATCTTTCAGGGTACACAAAATGAATACATCTTTTTAGGGAACGGGTAAATGCAAAACATAAAAAATGTGGCTTTTTTTTATGCTGTATAGGCCCATTATGGTTAAGAGTAAATTTCAATGATTATGTGGTGAAGTTTCATTACTAACCCTCATACTACATTGTGCATTCAAGTTAGCCTTTATGTCAAGAGTTCGATTGATATTTATACAGTTTGAGAGCAGTGTTGTTTAGGATTTTAATGTTGGACAACTTAAGAGGACATTTGACAAATCATTATGTTAAATAAGTTTGTTTGGCAAATTCCTAATACGTATCATGTTACTAATATATACGAGAGAGATCACAGCCTTCACAAGTGTGTTTCACAAATTTCTAATATGCACTGGGTAGATGGTGTGCTTTATTGTTTCGTTGATGATAGGGCAGTGCTCAAGCACTTCCCATGTTGGCCAGAGCGGAAAGCCAATGTGTGAAGCAACTTGTAGCAACTAAGACCTTAGAAACCTTGTTCACCGATTCTGAGTCTTGGTGCTTCGTTTATGTTGCAGATCGGAGAGATGTGACAATAATGTTGAGAGTAGGGAGTTGAATGGGAGACTATATTCATTGGTAACTTAAGTAAAGTTGAGTTGTTGAAATTATATATACTGCTTGAACCCCATCAAGAATTTTTCTGATGGTGTAATATATGAAGGATTTCTCATGTAAGATGGTTACACAACAACCTGAATATATATATTTATAAGAATCCTGTTTCTGAAAGCATTTTCTAAGACTATATGTATTTAGGATTTTCAGTATAGGACATTTTATTCGATTTAGGAAACAGTTTAAAGGTATAATTCTTTTATAATCCTGAAGCAACCCAAGCAAAGAAGGCCAAATTCGTAGGAGTTTCCAAGCACTCCAGGGGCCTCACAACAAGAGAACAAGCGCCCACAAAAGAGGAACCAATAAGGCATTCAAGAAAGAGAAGAGCATCGCTCATCTTATCAAGGGTGCCCTCCGATTACGACCCCAAGCAGGTCGGTTACAACCCTCAACAAGTCGTTACCGACTAAACAGGGTCGGTACCGACCCCCTCTGCTCGGTACCGACCCCCATACTCCCTCGATTACGACCCAGTTAGATAGGAGTAATACCTACCAAGCATGCTATATACTCATTCGAAAAGAGGTAAGTGTCCTAAACTTAGTCAATTCGGTTATACCTAAGTGTGTGCTAAATGTTCTCTAGGATTTTCAAGACATCATGCCCGAAGAGCTACCAAAAGGGCTTCCATCGATTCGAGGCATCGAGCACCAAATTGACTTTGTGCCGGGCGTGTCAATATCCAACAATGCAACTTATAGAGAAAGTCCCGAGGAGAGAAAGGAGCTGTAGAGGCAAGTCAAGGAGTTGATGCACAAAGGCTATGTGTGGGAGTCCATTAGCTCATGCGCCGTACCGGTCATACTTGTGCCAAAGAAGGACAGGAGTTGGCACATGTGTGTTGATTTCCGGGTTATCAATCAAATCACAGCTAAGTATCGACATCCTATCCCTCGTTCAGATGACAGGCTTGATGAATTCTATGATGCTTGTTTCTTTTCAAAGATTGAATTAAGAAGTGTGTATCATCAAATTCATATGAAAGAGGGGGATGAATGGAAAACTGCGTTTAAAACTAAATATGGTATATATGAATGGTTAGTTATGCATATTGGTCTTACAAATGCACCTAGTACTTCTATGAGGCTAATAAACCATGTGTTGAGAAAATACTTAGGGAAGTTCGTAGTTGTCTACTTTGATGACATTCTTATCTATAGTGAAACCTTGGATGATCATGTAGATCACTTAAGACATATTTTGGAGTGTTTAAGAAGTGAACAATTATTTGTTAACTTTAAGAAATGCTTTTTTGGCTCAGAATCTACCGTTTTCCTTGGTTTGTGCTTTCTAGGAGAGGTCTTCAAGTAGACGAGTCAAAGGTGAAGGCGATCATGGAGTCATATCCCACAACACCCACAATGGTGAGATTCTTCTTAGGCTTGAAAGGTTTCTATAGGAGGTTTGTCAAGGGGTTTACCTACATTGCCGCGCCCTTACATGAACTTACCAAGAAGAACACTAGTTTCATTTGGATGGAGGAGCACGAATGAGCTTTCCAAACTCTTAAGTCAAGTCTCACCAAGGCGCCTCTTCTTCAACTTCCAGATTTCATGAAGACAGTTGAGGTGGAAGTAGATGCATCCGACCATGGCATTGGAGGAGTGTTGACGCAAGAAGGCAAGCCCGTGGCTTACTTTTGTAAGAAATTGCACAAGGCTGAGCTCAACTAACCCACATATGACAAGGAACTCTTTGCCTTGATAAGGTGCCTCAAGACATGACAACATTATTTATGACCCAAAGAGTTTGTCATCCATTCGGACCACGAGACGTTGAAGTACCTCAAGAGCCAAGCAAGGTTGAACCGGAGGCAATCAAGGTGGGTGGAGTTTATGGAAACCTTTTCATATGTGGCGAAGTACAAAAAGGAAAAAGATAACATCATTGTCGATACTCTTTCAAGAAGGTATGTCCTACTCTCTAGTTGTGATGCTAAAATATTTGGTTTTGCCTTGATTAAGGATTTGTATGCTAGTGATCATTTCTTTGGTGAGATCTTTAATTAATGTGTTGGGACGCTGTTAAGGACGCCAGTACTTAGCATTGTATCAATAATAATCGTTGACAAACTCAAATTTGATCTAATGTGTTTGTCGAATTATATCCTAGGAACATACAAGGACACTCATCATGCAAAAAGGACAACAAGTGAACTGCAGTCCCTAAGGAGGTGGGACGTAGAGACTTAGAAGAAAGAGAAAGATTGAGTTGCTATGAAGATGAGGACGCAATCCCTATCTAACAGGAGCGCATGCCAAAGTTCAAATGCTCAAAGATAGGCTGTCGACCAAGATGACATCACCAGACAAGCTGCAAGCTCTCATAAGCTTCTTATGTAGGGGACCAGGACACGTGTGAGCTTCCTAGGAAACCCTAGAGCCACCCTCGGGAAGATTACAACAGTGCGGCTGAGGACTACTGAAGGGAAAAAGAGTCAAAAGAAAGATGCCCTTCCCAGCCACTATAAATACATTTAATTGTATTCATAGTGATGTGACTTCTTTCACACACTCGAGAGTGAATCTCAAGAACAACTCAAGAACACCAAGAATAGCTCAAGAATAGAGTGAAATGTGTGTGTGAATCGAGAAGAAGTTCAAGAACAAAAACAAAACTGTTTGTGACTAAGAACTGTGTCTCCGAAGGACTGTGAGATACATGCGTCTGGCGTCCTTGTAATATGTGAGTGTTAGGTTATCAGCTTAGGCTAATAGGAGTGACACTAGTGAACATCGGGACGGACACCTTAGTATAGAGAAGAGTGGAACTCGCCTTGTAAATTGTAAGGACTCACTGATAAATAAGATAAGGAAGCTATTCGAATATTCTCCTTGGAGGTAGAGGTTTACCCATAAGGACTAGTTGGTCTTAGTGTGGTTCCTCTATAAATCAATTGTCCCGTCCTTATCTTATTTCTGTCTTCAATACTTGCTAACTTTTATTTTAGCTGCATAAGGACGCCTCTCTTAGGACGTCCTTATACTCTTACTGCTACTAACGATCCAACAAACAACATGGCTTAGGGATATTTCAATGCTTAATTTGTTGATGATGGATACTTGTTTAAAAGTGGAAAACTATATATACCATTGTCTTCAATTCGTAGGCTTTGGGCTAAGGAAGTGCATGAGAGTCGTGCACATAAGGGAGTTGAAAAGACTGAGTGGATTAAAAGAACATTACTTTTGGCCTAACATGAGCAGATATGTGCAGAAATTTGTCAAAAGTTGTGTTGTTTGTGCTAAAGGTAAGTCTAGATTGAACTCCTTTGGTTTGTATCAACCTTTGTCTATTCCTTGTGCACCTTGGCATGATATTTCTATGGACTTTATTGTTGGATTTTCTAGGATGAGACGAGGTAGGGATAACATCTATTGTAGTTGACCGATATTCTAAGATCGCTCATTTTATTCTTTGTCATACTACCGATGATGCATCCATGATTGCAGATTTGTTCTTTAAAGACGTTATTCGTTAGCGTGGTGATCCATTGTTTATTTTTTCTGAACGTGATGCAAAATTCTTGAGCTACTTTTGGACATGTCTTTGGTGTAAATTAGGAACAAGTTTACTTTTCTCTAGTCTGTGCCATCCTCAAACAGATGGGCAAACTGAGGTCACGAATTGTACCCTTGGTGCTTTGCTTATGACTATGATTAAGACTAACCTTAGACATTGGGAATCAGTTTTTCCTTTTGCGGAATTTGCTTATAATAGGTTTAGTCCACTCGCTACACAACAACCTCTTTTCGAGGTGGTGTATGGCCTCAATCCAACGACTCCAAGTGACATGGTGCCACGTCCTTTGTCATACTCTATTTAGTATATGTTAACTCTTGTATTTGAGGGCTATATTGAATGTGTCTAAGTTAGTGTTTGTGCTTAGTTGTAATATAAAGACCGAAGACATAAGGATTCAAGATATGAGAGTTTTCGAGAAAAGATCCCGAATTGAAGTTTTGCTACTGTAGATGAACCGCGAGCGCGGTGGTGCCAAAGACCAAGATTTGACCAAGTACGAGACCGCGTGCGCGAAGCTGATCGCGCGGGCGTGGTTCATGGCGATTTGCGAAGAGCGAAGTATTTTACGAAGGAACAGTGCCGCGAGCACCGGACCCTTGGCGCGTGCCGGTGGGCTATAGATCCGAGACGGCTTATTTTCTATCATCTTCTCTTTATTTTATCTTTTCTCCATCTTATAGTTTCGGATTGACATGTCATCCGACAACTATATATTTAGAGGCGTTCCTTAGTTTTTGGTAACTTTGGTTTCATTCTTTAATTGATAGATTTATTAGTTTGTATTATGGAGAACTAAATTCCCTATTGGGGATTATTTATGAAGTGATGCATATTTGCTAAATTCGTGAAGTTCTGGTACAATTTCTTACCTTGATTAATATCTCTCCTCTCTGTTCTTAATTCCATGAGCATTGCATGATTCTTTGAGCCCGATCAACTAATGGAATTGTCATTGTTCTATCATCTAAATTGATTTGTTTCATTGTTTGTGTGAACTTATCTTTTCTAGAAGACAACTTGATTCTGGGACCGTGGACTAGGATTAAGAAAGAGATTTTATTGTTTTATCTTGCAATTGACTCATAGCTTGATTGCCATGATTTGATGTCATGCATGCATATTTTTGTTCTTTATGTTAGATCTAGGTTAAACGTCCTTGCCTAGATTTAAGTATTGCCGGGACCGTGGATAAGTGATTATTTATGATAAAAATTGGAATTAATGAAGGAATTCTATAAGACAAGGAGAATGTGGAAGGCTTTGCTCGGGTTGAGAACATCAAAGCCCTTCATGAGGCCACTCATGCCCAAATTGAGAAGAGAACGTCCCAATATGTCAAAAATGCTAGCAAGGGACGCAAGGAAGTGATCCTAGAGCCAGGAGATCTTGTGTGGGTACACCTTCGCAAGGACCGATTTCCAACTCTCCGAAACTCCAAGTTAAAGCCTTGAGGGGATGGCCCTTTTCAAATGCTCGAGAGAATTGACTCGGCTAAAGTCGTCGTGCCAAGATCAAAGATAAATAACCCAAACTACAAACTAGTATAGCATGCAAGTAAGGGGTCGAACCCAAGAGAACTAAGGCTTCTAGTATCAATAAATTTATCAACTAAAGATAGGGGGATTTCAGGAGAAAGATCTAAACTAAACTAAACTAGAAAACAAAACAAAACAAATAAACATATAGATAAGAAGTAGGTTCATTCAAAAGATCCACTCTGAAATAATCTCTTGATCATAGATTCATCCATTGATTTCATTCACACCTATAGTTAATTCCTATCCTTAAAAAAAAAACAATCGCAAGTTCACGGTCCAAGCAATTTTATAACCCTAGGCAAGGACGCTTAACCTAGAATTAGCATAAAGAACAAGGATATGCAGGATCAAACAATCAAGATACGAGTCAATTGCAAAATAAAACAATCAATTCTCTTCTTAATCCTAGTTGCATAGACAGCAGGTCTAGGTTAAGTTGTTTTCACATATTAGTTTTGTCCACGGTCCAAACCCAATCCAACAGTAGAACATCAATCAATTCAATAGGTTAGCTACTCCTAGAGAAACAATCAACATTCATAAGATGAAGCACAAGAGAATTAATATTAACCAAAGGATAGAAATCAATTACCAAAACCTCACGAGTTCATACATCAGAGCTTCTCCGTTGAACAAACCCTAGGAGACTAGCTCTCCAAAATACAAAAGAAATAAAGATTTAATTAAATCTACACTAAGATATGAAATTGGGTTAATGGATACCTAAAACCTAAGGCAGACTCCTCCTTATATAGACCTAGGGAACATGCTCCCCTAATCTAATTAGGAAAGGAGAAAAGATAGAAAAGGAAAGAGGAAAGATAAGAAGAAGGAAAGAAGATAGAAATCTCGTCTACTCCGGATTCGGCATCACCGTGGTCGCGTCGTCTCCACCGCACCCGCGATTTCGCGGCAGGATAGAACAAGTCGTCTCGGGCAGCCACCGCGGACGCGGATCCTCCACCGCGGGCATGGAAATCGGACAGAATCACTGGTGTCACTTCGGAGTCTGTTTTGACCATCTTCGGCTTGGAATCTGACTTTGGTGTAAAAAAATGAATTCAACCTCTTCGAGTTAGCTTTCCAATGGAACCGGAATCAACTCAATCCGACCACTGTAGCTCAAGGTATAGCCTTCTCAATCAAGAGGTGTTGCACAGACAACTCAAAACGCCATAAAAACCCTTGAAACTTGAATCCTTGTGTCTTCGGCCTAGATATTACAATTAGCACACACTCTAACCTAAACGCACTCAATATAGCCCTAAAATACCAGAGTTCACCCATTCATACTAGGGCGAATCAAGAATCAACAACAATGCATACAGAATTAAATTGCCTAGTGAGTATGGTGTGCATGATGTTTTCAATGTTTCGGACTTGTCTCCCTTTGTTTCAGGTGAAAGCGAGGATGAAGACGAAGATTCAAGGTCGAATCCTTCCAAAGTGGGAGGGGATGGTGTGTCCCAGCCTAGGCCACATCAAGATTCGAGCCACGACGTGCCCACATCAACACAACCAGGCCAAGACGATGGCCAGTGACGATACCTCCTCTACTTGGCCCCATTATGAGGCAACGAGCTAGGCTCCTTCAAGAACAACTCCAAGCTGGATTAGCCATGTCAAGCCCGCCCCTGGACCATCAAGACAATGTCTTCACCATGTTGCAAGTAATCAGCTCATCCGAGGCATTAAAGGTGCTTGATTTTCCCATCAATGTGGCGTCCACCTCAACCCATGATATCACAGCCACGACATCACTGTGACATCATCTCTCTTTAAAGGCTGAATGAAAGGGGGTGGCTGATTTTCCAACCAAAGATGCAATTCTTCATGGGCCCCATTAAGTGGAGACTTTTCCAACCACCCTTCTCCTATTTAAAGGGAACTATAGCTATTTTATTGTTAGCTTTGTTTTAATCCACATCCCAGAAACTCTCAACTGGTTTAGTACTTGGTTTGGGGCGAATAACCAAACCTGCTTTGTGCCTTCGTGAGAACATCGAGGGCTGGGTTGTATTTGGATATGGTGCGTCTATCCCTTCCATTTGTAACCTCGATTGCTCAGATTTGGTGGGTTTATCCAAGTCCTGATCGATCACTTATCTTTTCTTCAATAATAACAAAGTCCCTTTAAGTTACAACCGTTTGTGATTGCCAAGTACCATCGATCATCATCGACCTCCACTCATCTCACTCAAACCAGAAATTCGATCGATCTAAAGGGAGACTCATCAATCTACCCGGGTTGTTGTGCATCAAACTGGGTCAATTCACATTTAGGCCACAACAGCCTATTCGCAATTGCTAACATGTTATACATACGTTGCACATTAAGGTTTGGTGCTTCGGGGTTATAAAATTGCTCTGTGGGTCTTGTATCTTCATATTGTCCATGATCGATTTTACATGGTATACCAAACCTATCATAAACCATGCCCTCCATATAATTTCCGAATTTAGGTATAGGTATAGGGTCAGTATTATTATCATATGCTCGAGCATGATTTCCACCACCAAATGAGCTGGTACCACCTACTCAGTTACGTGTATACTCATACATCAATATAGCAAATATATCATTTGTTTCCCGTGACTGGCCCATTGGTAATAATTGTCAACAAAACCACGCTTAGTAAGATGGCACTTCACATCTTCTAGAGGAATCAGGTTTCTGTTTTTCCACCTTTGACAAGGAAAACGTACTTCTTGTGAGGTAAATTCAGGCATTGACATGCAGAACTCAGCAAATTGTTGAGCACCGGTAATAAATTGGTCATTTTCTAATCCCCCACTAAGACGCATATGCATCCATACACACATTTTTTAAATCTCTACATAACATATGAACATAATAATTTGGTTATAAAATTTGATAACACTATTTCTAAATGGATATATAAGGGTAATGGGGTTCCACATTGTCGCTAATTAGCTTCCACATGATAGTTAAATACCTTCAACATATATTAATTTCTTTTCACAACAATTGATAGGATATAAACATACTTGCTTATATAAATTTTGATGCAACATTCTAATCTTTAATACTAACTTATCTTTCTAGGCAATTAGCTCCTACTAATTAATACAAGCTCATATTTAATTTACTAATTTATTACTAGCTAAGAACATGAAATCACCTACTAATAGTATGATTTTAGGCAATTAGTGACCACCTAGTAGCGAGATAGTATCTATGTACGTGGAAGCTAAAATGCATATGAACATATAATTGGCCTCTACCTAGTAGTTATACAATTTCCTATAACATTTTTCATGGATGTGATAAATATAATTATCATTTTTCATGATAACTTATAAAATTTCTATTGCTTATAAAAAAAATTCTCCACATCTCTACAGTCTAAAATATGATATGATATAATTTGTTTTAATTTGCTACAAGATGGTAGCTAACTGGCGGTCAAATGGTAGCTAAATCTATAGGTGCATGTAATTGGCGTCCACTTGGTAGCTAAATACTTCTGTCTCTACTCTAAATGAAACTCAACAAAAATAACTACTAGTAGAGGCCAATCTATAGGTGCATGTTTCAAAATAATTTACAGGGTAACAACAATATTTCCGTAAATGAAATGTGATCTACAATACTCAATCAAGAATTGTTGTGCATAACTTGTTACGATCAACACAATAAGAATATTATCGTGTGCCTTAAACTTCTTGGCTATAAAATGACTTTGAAGTTTGACTTGGAGATGAACTTTCGTTGAGCTTCTTTTTGTTAGATAGGTATGATGAATTAAACCAAGAAGGCGAATGTGTATATATATCATGAAAAAATGGTAATTCGCGTCCAAGTAGACGCTATTTAGGCTACAATTTTCCCACCTTTTTTTGCGATCAACGCTATTAGCGACCATCTAGACGCTAAAGAGGCGCGATGGAAGGAGCACTTTGCCCAATGAAACCACTTTGCTCGCTAAATGTAGTTACCATTTGGTCGTTACTTTTGGTTGCGGAATTAGCTAACCTTGTCGCTAAATTAGCTCCCATTTGATCGCTAATTGTTGGCGCCTATTTTTCTCGCTGAAACTTGGCAACCCATTCCTTTTTGGTCTCTAACTTATTTACTTTTTTTCTTTGCCGATTTAGCGACCAGATGTTTCGGTCGCTAAAGTCTGTACGCTAACTCAGCCGAATGGTGTAGTGAATTTGCTAGGTTGAACATACTTTAATTTGTTTCTACCTTATTGTCATTATTATTGTCATTATTATTATTATTATTATTATTATTATTATTATTATTATTATTATTATTATTATTATTATTATTTGACTTATCTTATTTATACAAACCCAAAAGGTTTTACATAAAATTAGTGGGAAGACGAGATCCTATCTGGGCCACCACTCGTTTAGCAATAGCAAAACCTATTATACTCAAAATATAAGTAGCAGCGAGGGCCCCAATATCCTGGGTCTTCGAGAACTTCTGGATGCGCTTCAGCAAGGAAATAGCATTTATCTCTAATTCTCCCAGTGAGGAGAAAGAGAAAGAGAGAAAACTATACCTAAGCGCCCCACACTTACTTGATACTTGAGCCGCTTACGACGCGCCACCTCTGTGACCACACGTCCAGGTACAAAATCAGACATCCCAGATTGGGTCAACGGAGAGAACCCAGTCAAGTCCACACACATATCATGTCCCCCCTTCCACGAGTAGAGCAACACGTTAGCAGGACGAAGAGCCCTATCCTGCCCGTCACACAACCCAATATCAACCTCCTTACCAGCAAAAATCCCAGACCAATAGCAGATATCGACAAGGGTGTCGCGAAGAACATTATGCCGATGTTTAATACCAACAATCTCAGCACAAGACACGGCATGATCCTATAGATATCACCACCGCTGATGTTTATTATTATTATTATTATTATTATTATTATTATTATTATTATTATTATTATTATTATCTCTACAAATCCGAAAGGTTTTACAAAAAATTAGTGGGAAGCAGAGATACTATCTGGGCTCCCACTCCTTTAGCTATAGCAAAACCAATCCTAATGGAAATATATGCAGCAGCACGCGCGCCAACATATTGAGCCTTCGAGAACTTTTGGATGCGCTTAAGCAAGGAAATAGCATCTGCCTCTAACTCTCCCAATGAGGAGAAAGAGAAGTGGAAAAAACTATACCCAAGAGCCCCACACTTATCTTGATACTTGAGACATTTACGACGCGCCGCCTCAATGACCACACGCCCGGGCATAAAATCAGACATTCCAGATTGGGTCAACGGTGAAGACCCGGTCAAGTCCACACACACATCACGGCCCCCATCTCATGAGTAGAGCAAAACGTCAGCTGGACGGAGAGGGTTGTCTTGCCCGTCACGCAGCCCAATATTGACCTCCTTACCAGCAGAAATCCCGGACCGGTAGCAGATATCAGCAAGGGTGTCACGAACAACATTATGCCGATGTTTAATTCCAACAATACCAGCACAAGACACGGCATGATCCCTATATATATCACCATCAAAAACACGGAAGCAAGCAGAGCACGGCTTCGATACAGAGAACAAGGGAACACCCAAACGTTAACATAACACACAACGATAAATCTTACCGTTCATAGTCTGTCCCAAACCAGAAATCGGGACAGCGCGAAGCCAATCAGAGGAGTGGTCTTCCTGCTGAGATTTCCACAAAGCCAATTGCCGAGCAGATAAGGCAAATGTGGATTCTGCAATTCTAGCGGCCTTTGTGAATTATTATTATTATTACTATTATTATTATTATTATTATTATTATTATTATTATTTACCCTTCTTCTTCTTCTTCTTCTTCTTCTTCTTCTTCTTCTTCTTCTTCTTCTTCTTCTTCTTCTTCTTATTATTATTATTATTATTATTATTATTATTATTATTATTATTATTATTATTATTATTATTATTATTATTATTTATTTACTATTGATTTACTTGACCACCGACGAACGGGAACCTTACGATACAAGAACTCAACCCGGATCCTCATGAAGAAAGAAAATGAGATCGAACATCACACATTGATGGTTGTTTATTGTGCTTATGATGAAAGGACCAGAGATGTAAATAAAATTATAGATGAGAGACCTATTTAGAACGATACAAAGTTTAATTACCAATAAGAAATATATTTCAAACTATAAAGACTCATTTAATACAATGCAAAGTTTACGGACCAATATGAAAAACATATAAAAGTTTAAGGGTTAAGAGTGTAATTTATCCTTCTTAAAGATACGAACAAGGGAAAAATATTTTTGGGTTACCAACAGAAAAATATTTATTTTTCCAATCGACAGTAATCTGACTTTCGTCATACAAGTTTAAGATTGCATTGCACATAAATGATACATGGTGCATTGTACTACTCTTCGAATCGATCTCTTCCCAATTAATTGAGGCATGTGGCTGATCTATATACTTCAATCCACTTTTCTGAACTACAAGTTCAGTTGTTTTACATCATCCACATTCCATGCATTTTTCTCCTTATTTCCATGATCGAATTATTTCGGAACTACACGTTCAATATATGTCAGGTTCAAGTATGGTGTCTGTAGGATCCAAATGCTCTGAGGGTTGATCCTGCTCTAAGGATGTACTGGTGGTATATTGCGCCTATCAAAGCTCCTATAAATGGTCCAACCCAGAAGATCCACTGCAATATATACGTATATGAATGTTTCGAATCAAATTACGTAATTGTTTCTGTTAAATTACGTACAAAAAATCATCAAATTAACATGCATATATGATCAAGATCTTACATGGTCGTCCCAGGTTTTCTTTTTATTGTAAACGACGGCGGCTCCCAAGCTCCTAGCAGGATTAATTCCTGTGCCGGTGATGGGGATGGTTGCTAAGTGAATCATGAACACCGCAAACCCAATTGGCAATGGAGCCAACATCTGTTTTCCAATTCAGGATCATATTGTAATTTTACTAAGAATGACCAATAAACTATACATGCAAAACAACAACAAATGCATATATGGTGTATGCAAACAGATATATCAATACACGTACAGGGACATGGGAGTCTCGAACTTTCCTTTTGGGGTCCGTGGCGGAGCAAACTGTGTAAACAAGTAAGAAGGTGCCTACGATCTCGGCTCCCAAACCAGCGCCAACGCTGTAGCCTCGGGCCAGTTCATTAGCCCCACCTCCAAACATTTCAAAGTGCTTACCATGGTAGCTTTTCACCAATGCTACGCCACATATTGCACCTACACACTGTGCCACCATGTATAATAGTGTCCTTGTCAATGACACCTTCCTCGCCACGAACAACCCAAATGTCACCGCCGGGTTTAAGTGCCCTCCTGTGTCACAAAATCATCATAATTGTTTCTCATGTATTTGAAATTTATAATTTTGATTAAGTGCATTAAACTCACCGGAGATACCGGCGGTATTATAGACAAGGACGAAGATCATGCCACCAAAGGCCCATGAAATGCCTAAGGTGCCAATGCCCGCACCATTAGTGTTAAGCGAGTGCCTATAATCAATGACGGTGAGGATGGTGACATATAAGAAAAGAAAGGTGGCTACAAACTCTGCCATGATGGCTCTATAGAATGACCATTTCTGTAGCTCATCCATGTCCACCAACGGGGCCGGGGGAGGCTCGTGGTAGTCATGCTCCGCGTATGCTTCTTGATCACGAATGTCATGAGCATGATGGTGGTGACGATCGTGATCTCCAACCTCCATGTCTCGCTGCATTTTTTATAGTCTCTTCACTCTTAAGATGATAGAAATGGATCTTTCTTCAATTAATTTCTCTTACAAATACATATATATATCATTTGGTTTGAGTTGTAGGGATATGATGTATTGAGATTGAGTTTGTGAGGAAGGCTTGCTTTTAAATACGTAATAATGTTTGTAAATGGAAATTTCTTTTCTTGGCAACGTGTATAACAAAAAGCTTATCGTACTGCTCGATTATAGCGGTCAAAAGTAAGATGTTTGCCATTCATTTTGTTTGTTTAATTGGCCAAAAGTATTTACACGTCGGATCGAAACACATGTAAAAAGGGAAACGTAAAAAGCAATTTCTTTTGTTTTAGAGAGGTAAACATTAGGGTCCATTTTTAAAATAAGGCCAGCCTATATCAACCTTCCGGATGATTGTACTAAAATCCTTCAAGATGGTACAAAGGTTTAGATTTCAAGTTTACGGAGTACAAGAGTCCGTCATTTCTGGGTAATAGTTGAGGAAGTTGTTGTAGTGGTCTAGGAAGTTAGCAAAGATCGGATTCTTAGCTAAAACGTCCACTCCATGGTTACATTCTTGAAAGCAGTGGTGAAACTTTAATTTGGAGAAGCTTTGGAGAGTGGAGATGATGTCTTGGATGACAAACCCAATTTCCCATGGGACTTTGCAGATTCTTTTAAAGTTATTGATGACTGTGAGGTTGTCACTTTCGATAATAATCTTGTCCAAATGGAGGACGGTAGCCTGCCGCACAATATCCAGACAACCACGCCATCTGCAGAGTGTAAAATAAACATGGTGTGAGAGCTTCCATTTTGTTTTGTTAAGGCGTTGAAGTTTATTTTTGTCCAGCCAAATCCTGGCTTACGCCAAAACAAGGGCTTTGTTCGGTGCGACCTGGAAATTTTCCTTTGTGTGTCTGTCGAGGTTTTCCAAGTGCAATAAATCTTAAAGATGATGTTGCTCAGAGTTGTTGGGTCCAACCTAGTTTCCTTTCGAAAGATAATCGACTTCCTATGCAGCTATATCTACCACCATAAAAAACAAATTAAGGAGATTAAAGGAGTTATTTCTCACTCAAGTCTGCTCAAGGTTGGATAGCAAATCATTATAGAAGATAAGGGGTAGCGACACTTGGAGCTTCAACTCAACTTCGTGCATAAGCGAGGTGGATTAAGGGCAATTGAAAATAGGTGGTTTGTGTCTTCCTCTGCCCCCTCACATAGGAAACATTGATTGTGTACCTTGTGAAAGTGCCTTTTGAGCATTTCAATGGTTAGTAGGCCATATAAACAAGTGTTCCATAGGAAGGATATGATTTTGTTCGGGATCTTGAGATGCCAAATCCAAGAGCTGTCAAAATGATGTTGTGGTTGAAGATGGTTGAAAAGTTTTGTAGCTGACCTAACTGTGAATACTCCATCCAAGGTAGGGGTCCACACAATCCGGTTGTCGGTGTCGGAAATGGGAATGCATATGTTAGAAATCCGATTCATTACATCTCTTGGAAAAGTGCAAAGAAGCTTCACAGTGTGCCATTGCTTGCTCGGGGTAATAAAATCTAAAACTTTCGCATTTATATTATTTCCATAAAAAAAGTTAGAAGAGGAGCGTCCATGATCAAAAGATCGGACCAAATGGTGAGTCCTTTATGGAAAATTGGTCGTAATTCTAAAAACACTACTCTTTTGCAAAGAAAAATACTGGAATTCTAAAAACACTATTGCTATTGTAGAAAACATTGATTCTGTAAACTTATTAGTATTTTATTCTCACAGTTAAACGGGTAAATTAAGGAAACCTATTACAAATCTTGTGCCAACTTAATTAATCTAAAATCGAGTATTTTCAATATGTTTCAAGATTTGAGATGATTACAAGCAGAGGGATTCACGCAATACGTTAGTAATAGCATTGGTAACTACGCGTGTAGCCCTAAAAATCATATTTTGCATCCATGGCGAAAACAAAACCTAGTTTTATCTCTCATCTCTTGCCTTGATCTGTTCTCTGCCTTTCTCTTGCGTCGGTCTTGCCCACCTCTCTCCTTCCTCATTCATCAATCTAATGTGACGGTGGCGGCCTCGGGCTCGTCTCAGTTCTCATGCACGATCATCAGAATTGTCTTCCTTGGCAATGCTCCTTCATCATTTTCTGGTGGCCAGTCTAGTGTACAATGACGTCGCCATCGGGAGCCTAGAGCTGACCACCCTTCCACCTCCGGCGTCGATCCTCAATACTACGATGCCACCACCACTGGAAGCAGATTCGGCACCACTGTTGGGACGCTATCAAGAACACTTGCGTACGTCTTAGTATTCCACACAACCGTCCCTTAGTTTTGATATGACAAACTCACTTTGATTCTAGTAAAGTTGTCCAAGTGTTCAGGAACGCCAGTTACCAAAAGGACAACAAGTGTGTATGGGCGTCCCATAAGCTTAGGGACGCTAGCTAACAGGAAGTAAGGACTAGCTAGAGACTACTTGAGCAAGGACGGAGTCCCAAGCAAGTAGGAACGCAAGAAAGGAGTCCTTACTCACTAGCCGACAAGATGACATCACTCGACAATGTTTGATCATCCAAGGACACGTGGAGACCGATCCTGTAGCGGAGTCCAACACTACGTGGCGGACGATCCTGTTGCAGAGTCCATCAACACGTGGCGGCCGATCCTGTAGCGGAGTTCATCATACACAGCTAGATACAGGAAGCTTCCTCATTACCGCCCTACTACGTGGAGGAAGATCCTATAGCCACGTCCATGAAGGGCATGATCGTCCCAGTGAAAAGACGCCCTTCCCCAAGTCCTATAAATACCCCCAAGGCATTTATTATGACGCTAACGCTTTCAAGAATATTCAGAGAGAATCAGAAGAAAGCGGCTCACTCAAGAACACGAAGAACTAACTCAAGAACTCAAGAACAGTGCTAGAACTTGTGTTAGATCGAGTGAGAGTTGTAACCAAAAACCAAAAACTGTTTGTAACCAGAAAACACAAAAGAGAGAAAGAGAGTCCTACTAAGTACTGTAGGACGTAGGGATAGGAGTCCTTTATAAGATTGAACAAGCTTGAGTTGTAGGCTTAGAGGAGTTCCTTACTAGTGGACTTAGGGAAAAGCTAAGTACCAGAGAACTGTAAAGGCTCGCCAGTACAACTGTAAGAACGTTCAATATAAAGAAAAAGCTATTCAAAAATCCTCCAAGGAGGTAGAGGTTTACACTCAAGGACTACTTGGTCTTGAGTGGTTCCTCTATAAATCCCAGCGTTCATTTTAACTTGTTTAGTACTTTATTCCGCTGCATTACTCAAGGACGCCCCTACACCTCGTAGGGACGCCAGACCAAAGGACGCCTTTACTCCAGTAAAGGACGTCCCTCAGTACTAACGATCCAACAATTGGTATCAGAGCAGGCGCTCTAGATTCTTACTGAGTTGCAGGTTAAAGATGGACATGGAACCAATTGGAATCTCTTTTGTGAAACCTCCGCGCCTAACGGACGGCAACTTCAACCGCTGGAAAATCAGATTTGAGAACTTTGTAAGGAGTCAGAACTATCAGTGCTGGAAAGTAATCATGAAAGGTGACCTTGCCGTTCCTACTGATAAGAAGGACAAAGAGGACGAGTGGGGTCCTGATGAATTCAAATTGATGGAAACAAATGCAAAGGCTATATGCTTCCTTCAAGCGTCTCTTTGCGAGAGGGACGCCACCAGAGTTAGCAATTTGGCAACTGCCAAACTACAGTGGAAAGCTCTTGAAAAATTCCACGTAGGAACTGCTGAGATGAGGGAAGACGTTCAGCTGGAAATCAAGAGAGAGTTCTATGCCTTCAGAATGCTCCCCAATGAAACTGTGAACGACTATTCATACCGTTTTGAACAACTTGTTACCAAGATGAGGAATCTGGGCGTTCCTGAAGCTGAAGTTTCAATGAGAAACAGAGTTCAAGTGGTCATAGATGGTCTAACAGGAAAGTGGAACTTTGATAGAACCACGTTCAAGGAGAATACAGCCAACAAGACTCTTGACATGGAAGAGATCTATGGGAAGCTAAGAGGATACGAAGCAAGGAGGAACTCCGATTTGGCTGAGTTAGCAAGGAATCCTCAAACAGATCTAGCATTGATGACTTCAACACCAGAGTACGCTGAGTATCTTCGTCGTCAACAAGAACTTGCTATGATGGTGGAAGCCAATAAGAATGAGAACCGTGAAAGGATGCGTGTTCAAGCATTGAAAGAAAAAGAAAGCAAGTCTAAGGAACAGCTTGAAGAAGAGGAAGGACTTGTTCTTTTTAACAAAGTTCTGCGTTCTTTTGGCGAAAGAAACAAATATATCAACAAGAACAAAATGCCAAAGAAAGAAAGTCCCAAGTACACAGAGGCAGAGATGAAAGAACTTACTTGTTACAAATGTAACAAGAAAGGACATTTTGCTAAAAAATGTACGACGGGAATGTCCTCAAAGGAGATGAGGACGAAGGCTCTCATTAGAGCGTTCGCATCTGCATGGGATAATGTCAGTTCAGATGATGAAGAACCCGATGAACAAGAGGCATACTTAGCTCTTGAGGACGCCTCTGATAATGAACAAATAGCATTCATGGCTATGGAGGACGTCACAGCTGCTGAGGAGGACGCTCCGAAATCTGAAAATGAGGTAACCCGTGAGGCTATGATGAGTTCTTTGGAAAATTGTTCTAAGTCCAAACTGATTAAACTCATTGGCAAAATCATGGAAGAAAGTGTGATCATGCAAAATAGAATGGATGAACTTGAACTTGAAAATGAAAATATTGTGGTTCAATGTGAAAATTGCAGTTCAATGATCATTCAAATAGAGTCCTCTTGTGAAGAAACTAAGTCCCTAAAAACTGAAATCATGTGTCTCAAACTTGAGAACGCTAAGCTTAGGGAAGAAGTGAAAGTGCTGGGTAAGAGTCCCATAGTTGAGGAAGTTAGACCAATGGTTTTTGTCCCAGCTAAGAAAGGTCTAGGCTATGAATCTGATACTAGGAACTCTCTCCCTAGTGACTTTGAGGCAAGCAAAACTTCTGAACTTGAACTTGAGAGGGAAAAGACCAAGAATCTCCTTGAAAGAATTAGAGTTCTTGAGAGTGGAGAGACAGGTAAAGAGGACTACTACACTAACTCCACTAGTCATAAGATTTATAAGAAGATTGCTAAAGGGGACGGTTCAAAAGTTTGTAATCCTCAAAAGATGAAAGCTCACAAAATTCAACGTCCCAATAAGAAGTACTATCTTAGTACTTACTATAGGACGTGCTGGTATTGTGGACAAGGTGACCACTTCAAATTTGAGTGTGAAAAATTAAAAGAAGACATTGCAAGTGGTAAAACTGCTAGGACTGAAAGTGAGAATGTTAAGTCCGTTCCCAAGGCTGAACCTAGGCGTTCTAGACGCTCTAGGAACTCTTTCCGCAAGCATGCTATTTCAAATGATGTTAATATAAATGACTACATGCCAGAACCAGAGTTCTACTTTTGTAACGAACCAGGTAAGGAACACCTTGCCTGGGTCGCCAAACACTAACTTTGTTTTGGCAGGTGGAAGTGAGGGGACGCCCATGGATCATTGATAGTGGCGCCTCAAATCATATGACAGGAAGCCAGATCCATCTCACTTCTATCCAAAGTAGTGCCACGGGAGGAACTGTCTCGTTTGGCAACAAGGGCAAGGGAAAGATCAAGGGGACGGGAACTGCTATTCTCAATCCGTCTATCAAAGCAACAAATGTCAGTCTTGTTGAAGGACTTGGATTCAATCTCCTTAGCGTTTCCCAAATGTGTGACCAAGGTGAAAATCTAGTCACATTTGACTCGAAGGAGTGCCTCGTCATAAACAAGAAGTCCAACAAAGTTGTTCTCAAAGGAGTACGCCAGAACAATGTTTACATCTTCAACCAGGAGTTCAAGCCTAAATCAGAATTGTGCCTATCTGCTTCAAAGGAGGACGCTGACCTCTGGCATCGCCGCCTTGGCCATGCTGGACCAAGCACAATTCTCAAATTGCATCAAAGAGATCTTGTGAAAGGACTTCCCCGAATTGATCCTGAAAAAGTTGAACAATGCGAAGCTTGTATCAAAGGGAAGCAAACAAGAACGTCTTTCAAATCCAAGAACGAGATTAGCACAAAGAAGCCTTTGGAACTCCTCCATATGGATCTTTGTGGACCAATGAAGACGTTGAGCCATGGTGGAAAGAGGTACATTTACGTTCTTGTAGATGATTTTTCTCGATTCACTTGGGTTCTTTTCTTAGCTTCAAAAGCAGATTGTTTCAATGCGTTCAAAGTCTTCATCAAACAAGTGGAAGTTGCCCTGGAGACGCCTCTCAAAGCCATAAGATCAGACCATGGAACGGAGTTTCAGAATTCAGAGTTCCTGGCCTACTGTGATCAACATGGTGTCTCACACAACTTCTCAGCTCCAAGGACTCCTCAACAAAATGGAGTTGTGGAAAGGAAGAATAGGACGCTGGAGGATATGGCAAGGACTATGCTCTTGGCTAATAGCGTTCCCACTTACTTCTGGGCGGAAGCTATTGCTACAGCGTGCTATATTATCAATCGTGCCATGATCCGTCCTTTGCTGAAGAAGACGTCCTATGAATTGTTGAATGGAAGGAAGCCTCGCATTGACTATCTCAGAGTTTTTGGATGCAAGTGCTTTGTTCACAACAACGACAAAGAACGACTTGGAAAGTTTGATGCAAGAAGTGATGAAGCCATATTCCTTGGGTACTCTCTAACCAGCAAAGCATATAGAGTCTTCAACAAAAGGACTCTAAAGCTTGAGGAGAGCATTCATGTTGTGTTCAAGGAGAGCGTTTCTCACAAAGAAAAACTAAGTAAGAAAGAACGCTCCTCCTCACAACAACAGGACGACTCTGAAGATGAAGCTGATGTTTGGTCCTCTGGAAAATACTATGTCTCTAAGGACGCATCTCCGAATCCTGAAGAAGTCTCAGTGGATGCTCCCAGCATTGTTGAAGGAGTTCCCTCTCGTAGTGAATCCCCAGTTCAACCAGATGTAGCTGAATCAAGTCAACAAGGCGAGCAATGTCAAGGTGTGGACGCTCTCTCTGAGGGGGAACACATTGAAGATGATGCTCAAGATAATAGTGATGATTCTGAGGATGAGATTGATCCAAGATTTGCTGAATTGTTTCAAAGGGAGTCCCGCTTCTCTAGGGACCACCCAACATCCCAGATTGTCTCAGATCCTTCTCAAGGTATTCAGACAAGGTCAGCTGCAAGCAAGTCCCAAAGTGCAAATTTAGCGTTCTGTGCGTTCAATGCCTTTGTCTCTATGGTGGAGCCAAAGAATATCAAAGAAGCACTTCAGGACGCTGATTGGATTCAAGCAATGCAAGAAGAACTCAATCAGTTTGAAAGGAACAAAGTTTGGACTCTCGTCCCTCGTCCCAAAGGCAAAAATATCATAGGGACGCGATGGGTGTTCAGAAATAAGCTTGATGAGAGTGGACGTGTGTCAAGGAACAAGGCAAGACTGGTGGCTCAAGGATTCAAGCAAGAGGAAGGCATAGACTATGATGAAACCTTTGCTCCTGTTGCTAGAATTGAAGCCGTTCGTCTCCTTATTGCCTTCGCCGCTCACAAAGGATTCAAGTTATTTCAGATGGACGTCAAGACTGCCTTTCTCAATGGAAAACTCAAGGAGGAAGTGTATGTTGCTCAGCCGCCTGGCTTCGAGGACGCCTCTCACCCAGATCATGTGTACTACTTGGACAAAGCGCTCTATGGACTCAAGCAAGCCCCTCGTGCATGGTACGACAGGTTTGCATCCTTTCTTTTGTCTCATGGGTACACTAGAGGTTCAATTGATAAAACTTTGTTTATAAAGAAAGTTCACAAGGACATTTTAATTGCCCAAGTCTATGTTGATGATATAGTCTTTGGTAGTACTAACATGAAGCTTGTTGATGAGTTCAAGTCCTTAATGAGTAGTGAATTTGAGATGTCCCTCATTGGAGAACTCAATTTCTTCTTGGGACTTCAAATTAATCAACTCAAGGAAGGGACGCGCATTCACCAACAAAAATATGTTCGTGAAATGCTTGAGAAGTATGGGATGAACACGCCCAAACCTGTTGCCACTCCTTGTTCTCCAAACTCGCGTCTTTACGCAGACGAATAGGGAAAGGACGTTGATCAAAAGCTCTATAGAGGGATGATTGGTTCTTTGCTCTACTTGACCGCAAGCCGTCCCGACATTATGTTTGCCGTTTGCTTGTGTGCACGCTTCCAGGCTAATCCAAAGGAGTCCCACATGCAAGAAGTCAAGAGGATCTTTCGCTACCTCAAAGGACGCGACGATCTTTGCCTTTGGTACCCCAAGAAGACGTCCTTCAAGCTAGTTGGCTTCTCGGACGCTGATTATGCGGGTCATGTGATTGATAGAAAAAGCACTTCAGGAATGGCACAGTTCCTTGGTTCATGCTTAGTCTCTTGAGGATCTAAGAAACAGAACTCTGTGGCACTTTCAACTGCGGAAGCCGAGTACGTTGCTGCTGCTTCGTGCTGTTCACAAGTTATCTGGATCAAATATCAACTAGAGGACTACGGTATCAATCTTGAAACTATTCCCATTCGTTGTGATAACACAAGTGCTATTGAAATTTCTAAGAATCCTGTTTTTCATTCACGCACAAAGCATATTCATATAAGGCATCATTTCTTGCGTGATAATGTTGAACTAGGACTCATTAGTATGGAGCATGTAAGGACGGAAGACCAAATAGCCGATATTTTCACTAAGGCGCTTGATAGACGTCCCTTTGAGCATCTCAGGTTGCTCTTAGGGATGATAACTTTTAAGTAGCAAGTCCCGTTCTACTATTCCCTCAATGATTGGCTATGTTTTGTAGATTCTAAGTGTTTAAGGACTGTTATGCACTAAATTCATATTTGCAAGGACGCTAGTCTAAAACTTCATGTGTTTGCTACTTTGGAACGCCATTCAAATTTCTCTATTTGTCTTAAAAAGAGTATCCCTGATCACCCAACCCTCATCATAAGCCGAAATGATGGGAACTCTAAGCTTACCCTAGCCGAGAACTCTGCAAAAGCGTCCTATGAGCTTCATATTTTCTTTTACGGGACGTACTTGCGTTGTTCTCAACTGGTTCTAAAGGTGATCACAAGAACGGTAAGTTGGTTGTTGGTTTGCTTGAAGAAATTTGCTTGAAGAGGTAAAAGTTTGCTAAGTATGAGAGAACGCTCAGTGTTTGTTGAGAAGAACGTCAGTTCAGTATTTGAGGAGAAGTTGAAGAGTCAGAATTTTGAACTTTTGAAAGTGTGAACAGTAACCGTTGCTTTTGCTCAAATCTTAAGGGGGAAGTTTTGCCACGTGTCGATCAGTAAAACAGTGGTAATTACAGTTGTGCCACCGCTTCCTCTATATAAGGCCAAGAACAGTCACAATCTAATTTATTACGCTCAACCACTTTCTTGCTCTCAAATTTGCTCTGACTTCTCTCTAGAACTCCGGCGACTTTCTCTCTCTACACTTCATTTGAAAGCATGTCTCAAAGACAGTTGAACGTGGCCGGCTCTTCTACCGGCGGGAAGCGTAGAAAGTTGGTGAAGTCCCATTACATAGAGAAGCCCAAACCCATAGTTCTTAATGAATCTCTAGTGGACTTCATCAACAGAAAGCCAAGGACGCTGTACAACTTGATAAGGGAACGCATGGACAAACCTGATGTAAAGAATGACGCCGTCAAAACAAGGAACTACGAGCGGTTCATCGAACGGTTCGTCATTCAAGGCCTCCACAACACAAATTACAAGGACTTGCCAGGGCAGATGGACGACGTTCTCTTCTTTTCACAGTTTGGAGGTGAGAATCTGGGTCCTTTACTTGATCTTATCCCCGACCTCCATAATGCCGTCCTTCCCGATTTCCCGATGTACCCAAAGGACTCTTTGGCTTATAAAATGCTTAAAGCAAGAGTACCAAGTCCTTCTCCACCACCACCTCAAGTCCCCACCATCACCACCAAATCAATCCTCCCATCCAAGCGTCCAACCCCTTCATCTCCCCTCTCAAAAACAACCAAAACCTCCTCCTCAAATCCAACACAAATTGTGGATAAGTTTCCACCACATATCAAGGAGGGACGCTCCAAAAAGGTTCACGACCCAAGGCCTCTCAAAAAGGCCAAGACCTCAAGCGTTCCATCCTCCAAACCCTCAAAAAGGCCTAGCACCACTAAAAGGCCTTCCAACCTTTCTAAGGAATCCACTCCTCCTCCACAACCAATCTCAATAGTCCAAATCCCAACTCCCCCTCCGTCCCCCCAACCTTCTAAAACAAATGCTCTCGTTCCCTTCTCCTCCAAACCTTACTCCCCCCTAAATCTCGCCAACTTCCCTAAAGCCCCGGCCCACATCTCTCCCCCTAAAGACCCCGAGACCCCTAGATCTCGCCGTCCCTCATCTGAGAGTGGACCAGAGGACCTTGAGAAGCGTCCAGCCCTTGAGCGCACCTTCAAACGCCGCAAAGCCGGTGAATCTCCCACGGTGCTCATGGTTCAAGCTGCTCCAGAGCCCGAGCACATCTCCTCCTCTTCCTCTAGCTCATCTGAGAGCAACAGAGGAACGCCTCAAGCCAATGCTGAAGGAGTTTCCCCTATCATCGACGTTGTTGGGGACTCCGACGACGAGGTTGAAGGAGTTGAGAATGCTCCCGCTTAAACACAAGTGGTTGAGGACGCTGGCGAGCACCAGGTTCCTCAAAAGGACGCCGGGCCAACCCTCTCTGACGAGCTCGAGCGTGATGCTCAGGAAGTCCCACCCTACAACCAATCTCTCCCCATCCTCAATCCTTCCCCAGCTCCACAAGAAAACCCATCCCCCACAATCCAAACAGAATCCCATGACGTCCCCGCGGACACTGAGCCAACAACACAAGAAAATCAGACAGAGGCTCAGGACGCCGAGGGCACGTCCCAAGGTCAGACCTCTGGTGCCGATCAAGCCACAGCTGGTGGCGACGCTGAAAAAGACCATGGCACAGAGGACGCTCCTTCAAAGGACGCCTCTGACAGTGACTCGGAGAAAGCTGAGGACGAGTCAGATGATGATGAGGACTCTGAGTCCCCCAAGGGCAAGCGCAAAAGGAAGAACGCTGATGTGCCCGTCAAAGTCCTAAGCCCGCTCATTTACTCTGAAGAGTGGCTTGCCTCATTTGATGATGCAGCCGTTCAGGAGTTCCTAGAGCTTCTGAAATTCCAAGGATGGCAGAACGTTGGACCAGCGCCGACAACTGTTGACAAAGAACAGGTGAAGGCGTTCTACAGGGATTTGCGCTACAAGGCAAAAGATGGCTCTCTCCACTTCAAAATTGAAGGTGAGAAAGCTTCAGTCACAGAACGCCAAATGCGCTCCTTCCTGGGTCTAAGTCCACGCAAGCCACCGTCCGATGCTCTTAGTTCACTTCCTGAAGGCGGCTTTGAAACGACAGATCAAGAACTGCCTCTGGTCGAGCACATATTTCAAGGTAAAAGGCCGATGGGACTTGACAGGGTAGCTCACGTTCTGAGCAAAGTTGGCGCAATCGTTCACTACTTTATTTGTCGCGCCATTCTTCCAAGGCAGGAGAAGCGTTCAATTGTGCAAGCACACGACATAATTCTAATTGACGCAATCCTAGAACGCCGCCCAATCAACTTAGCTAGAATTGCTATGCAACATATGGCCAAGTGTGGAAGGAAGAGGCACGCCTTGCCTTACCCTGGAGTCGTAAAGGCAATCTTGCAGTCCCAGGACGCTTACGATGAGAGCGCTCCTTCTGAAGAACTTGGTTTAAAATGGAATGCCAAGAAAGGACTCGTCGAGATAAGGCATAATGAAGAGCTCCCGTCCGTTCTGAAACAGTTAGAAGCTGAGGCTGAGGAAGCTAGACTGAAAGCAGAAGAAGAACGCCTAGCTGCTGAGGCTGAGGCCGCAAGGCTTAATTCCACGCCTCAAGAGTCCCCTCAAGATCAAGAGCCCGCAGTAGATTTTACAACCCTTGATCAAATGCTCTTAGGGACTCCCTCTTCTCCAGCTCTTCCCACGGACGCTCCTTCATCGAGTTCCGGTCCTTTGCCCCGTTCTGCCCCTGCAAACATAGCTCAGCATCCCCCAGCAGAACTCATGGGTGCAATAATGGACAACCAGTGCCTAATCTTGTCCGCCTTAAAGGACTTGTCTTTTGCGTTCTCCAAGGCTGCTGAACTTCAAGAGCAACTGCTAAAGTTTTATCACGACCAGCACCGTTCTCAGTGATTGCCACCACCCCTTTCATCCCCTATTAAATTGCCTTTGCTTCTTTTGAACTTCAAACACTATGACATTGGTCTGTAATAACTCTAATTTTGTTTGAATGGCAATTCCATTGTTTGCTTGCATTGTGTGTGTTTAAGCGTTCCAATGCCTTTAGTTATGTTTTTGTGCTTAACGTTCTTATCACTTGTTATCCTTTTCGATGATGCCAAAAGGGGGAAGTGTAGTTTTGCAGAGATGCGCTATAAAATAGTTATCTAGTATAAGCAAGTGTTAAGGGGGAACTATTAAGTGAAAGGTCTAAGGAACGCCATGCTAGAATGAACTAGAGAACGTCTAGAAATTTCTAGGACGATTTTGTCTCCTTAGAATCCAAAAGTTAGAGAATCAAAGAAGGAAAACTTGTGCTAAATGAATTTTCTCTAAGTGTTAGAGGACGCTTTCAAGTTTTCATGCATGCTAAGCTCAAACGCCAAAACCATTTTGCTGAAGAGTTTGTCATCATCAAAAAGGGGGAAATTGTTGGGACGCTATCAAGAACACTTGCGTACGTGTTAGTGTTCCACACAACCGTCCCTTAGTTTTGATATGACAAACTCACTTTGATTCTAATAAAGTTGTCCAAGTGTTCAGGAACGCCAGTGACCAAAAGGACAACAAGTGTGTATGGGCGTCCCATAAGCTTAGGGACGCTAGCTAACAGGAAGTAAGGACTAGCTAGAGACTACTTGAGCAAGGACGGAGTCCCAAGCATGTAGGAACGCAAGAAAGGAGTCCTTACTCACTAGCCGACAGGATGACATCACTCGACAATGTTTGATCATCCAAGGACACGTGGAGACCGATCAGTCCAACACTACGTGGCGGACGATCCTGTTGCAGAGTCCATCAACACGTGGCGGCCGATCCTGTAGCGGAGTTCATCATACACAGCTGGATACAGGAAGCTTCCTCATCACCGCCCTACTACGTGAAGGAAGATCCTGTAGCCACGTCCATGAAGGGCATGATCGTCCCAGTGAAAAGACGCCCTTCCCCAAGTCCTATAAATACCCCCAAGGCATTTATTGTGACGCTAACGCTTTCAAGAATATTCAGAGAGAATCAGAAGAAAGCGGCTCACTCAAGAACACGAAGAACTAACTCAAGAACTCAAGAACAGTGCTAGAACTTGTGTTAGATCGAGTGAGAGTTGTAACCAAAAACCAAAAACTGTTTGTAACCAGAAAACACAAAAGAGAGAAAGAGAGTCCTACTAAGTACTGTAGGATGTAGGGATAGGAGTTCTTTATAAGATTGAACAAGCTTGAGTTGTAGGCTTAGAGGAGTTCCTTACTAGTGGACTTAGGGAAAAGCTAAGTACCAGAGAACTGTAAAGGCTCGCCAGTACAACTGTAAGAACGTTCAATATAAAGAAAAAGCTATTCAAAAATCCTCCAAGGAGGTAGAGGTTTACACTCAAGGAATACTTGGTCTTGAGTGGTTCCTCTATAAATCCCAGCGTTCATTTTAACTTGTTTAGTACTTTATTCCGCTGCATTACGCAAGGACGCCCCTACACCTCGTAGGGACGCCAGACCAAAGGACGCCTTTACTCCAGTAAAGGACGTCCCTCAGTACTAACGATCCAACAACCACCGTGGCCTGGAGCGCGTACGGCACTGTGTTGGAGTCGTAAACTTCTCCCTCCTCCGCCTTTTGATGTCGAGCATGTTGGCGTCGTTGCTCCGATCTAACTCTCTGATGTCTCGAGTATTTTGTCATTGAGGTACCGGTTACTTTTTACTTTCTTCTCTATTGGGTATGTTCAAATTCTCATGGGCTGAACAAAACATCACAATTGGCATTTTGTTTTTGATGTGCAAGAGTTATTGAGAGTTGAACCATGGTACAAAATGATCATTTGTCTGTGCACTCTTATGTTTGAGATGCGCACTTAGTTTTAGATAGATCTAGAAATCGTACAGAACGAACCGAGTTTTTAAATCATGTGTGGATTCAAAATCCGTTCAAGACAGGACACCAAGTTGGACAAATAAATTCGGTCTTTTGGTCAGGTTCACAATGTGAATATTTTTTCCTGAAAAAACTAATTTTTTGTACGGTTTGAGGACCCACACAACGGTGCACTTATTGGCTGGCCCCATACAAAATAAAAATATAGTTTTAGATATAAAATTCAATAATACAACCTAGCACAAATGGTATGACACTCCTCCTTTGGGCAATTAATCTAAGGTCCAAGTCCTACTAACAACACCCCTTTTGTTTATCATTTTGTATTGCACTATTAGTATAATTCACTTTTCATTTATTTTACCAACATCACATATATGTCATTTTTTCCCTTATATTAAAATAATTTTTTTTAAGTTATAATAATGTATATCATATAACACTAAGTTAGTTTATTTGATTTTGACCAAGATAAAAGTTAGTTTAATTGATTAAAATGATTGTGATAGATTAATAGGAGCATAACAACACCCCTTTACCTTCAATAATGTTATGCATTTTCAAATGAATTATTAACGATTTGTATTTTCTAGTATACACTATTACTATCTACTAATTAAAAGTACAAATAAATAAAATAGTGAATATGCTATTTAGATATGTAATATTTGTTAATTGATAATACACTAATTTTGTATATTTAAATAATTGGGATGATTTACTGTCCCTTTTCATATAATAAGTCAATATTTGATCAACCTTATCGACTTCTCTTATAGCCATGTTGAACATTTCGAATACTTTTGCCCCCTATTCGAAAGATCCTCGATCCTCTTTGATAGACGCTGCCCGTAGGATCGACTCACGACTTGTTCGAAGGAGTTCAAGTATGGTTCGGAAAGCATCTCTAATGGTATTAAGGACATTGGGTTGCGATGATTTGATGTTGTGGGTGATTGATCTTAGTGAACATTCAAAGTAAACCAAAAATAAGTTTTGTTTTATATTGAGAAAATGGGGAAAGGATAAATGATTGAACCAACTTGGATAAACTCACCAAGCTACAACAACCAAGGATTATAATCGATTAAGGACAAAAGCACCCAAACCGATCTAACCCAGCGCTTGATAAAGGGGAGAGTTCGGTTAGACACCAAAACTCGAACACAAACCTAAGACAAGAGACCTCGTAGGTTTGTGTTTTCAATTCAGCAAAATGTAATCTAAAACTAGGGTCTAGGGGAATATATATAGACAAAGCAAGGGGTGCATTTTTATGGAGCTTGCAGCCCAAGCAAGGAGTGTGTGGTGGTGATGGCATCCTTGTCTTCCAAGAAAGATGCTTGAGGCACAAGGATTGGTTGATTGGAGGAGATGATGTCCTTGTGTCCCAAGTAGTTTTCAATGGCCTTGTGCCCTAAGTCTTTAATTGATGGTGGTAGAAGAGAATCGGCCACCCCTTGGAAACCACCGGGATTGATGTGAATTTATGACATTTCATGATGGATGGTGATGTCATCAGGCCTAGTTGAGAGGGTGGGGCAGGGTGGGCGCTGGCCCAAGGCCCATGATTTTTAGGGGCCCAAAATTTTTAAAAGGTAGTATATATAAAAGAGTGTTTCAAACATCATTAATTGCAAGTTAGTCTAGTGGAAAATTTTTTTTACCTTTATTAAAGAGGTATTGAGTTCAAATCCCATCCTTAACCTATTTTCTTAAAATAAGGACCCTAATTTATAGAGTTTTATATATCGGTTACTTTTTATTAAATTTAAAATATAGGGTATGCGCATTTTAAAAAAAATCTTATATCTTTTATTCATACAAATTAAGCTAGATGATAACACCCAATTTTACGTATGTAATTATATTAAATTTAGGTAAATTCTTTATATCTTCATACTATAACAAGAAAACAAAATATACAAAAGTAACCAATGGGTCCTTTTAAATGTAAATTTATACAAAAACCTTTTTAATAAAAATGTCTAAAAGGTATAGAAAAAGGGGCCCTTTTATTGTAAATCGTCGAGGTGCATCTAAAATATCAGGACCGGCCTTGGATGTCATGAGGCGGAATGGGCTTGGGCCCACTTAGTTCGTCCATTGGATCGGACCACTTGTAGCAAAGTGAAAACATGGGGTGGAGATTTAAAAAATAATAATACTTGTCAATATCTTCATTAATTTTTTTGATGTACTCAAGTAAATTTAGCAAAATTTTTAATGAATCATTTAATAAAGTATGATTTTGGGTGGTTACTTGCAAATAGCCATAAATAAGGGGTGATTTTGTACAACTAATTAGAAATAATGGGTGATTTTGTGCAATGTTTTTTCTAAAGTGTGGTTTTGTGGAACTAATTTGTAATAAAGAGTTTTTTTTTATAAAAGTTGTTATAAATTGAGGTTTTGTACAAACAAGTAAAAATAAAGGGTAGTTTTAGCATTATTTTGTCTAAGAAAATCTATCTTTACTATATACTAAAGCGGAAGCAAATTTTTCCATCATATTGCGCCACATAACCCTCTTATAAAAAAATTATCTTATCAATTTTAGTTTTATCATATATATATATAATCTTATTCATGTGTAATTAAAATATAAATCTATCTTAAATTTTGAGTTACTTAAGTAATTCTATCATAATATAAAAATATCAATCTTATCATTATATATGGTTACCTATTTAGTTAATATAGTGATTTATCCATAATAAATTATTAATGGTTTTTTACCCAATTAAATAAATAGTATAATAATAAATATTATTTTCGTAATTATGTTCTAACATTTTCTAAAAAAATCGTCATTAGTAGCAAATTCTATCGCTATATTTACACCACATTTTTTTTATTCAAATAATATATTAGATTTTTTTCTATCATATCATATTGAAATCCAATAATAATATTAATAAAGATTAGATAATATATTTACCATAAATATGTCCGTAACATTACATATCAATTATGTTTTAGATAAAAACATAGATTTCGTATTAAGATAATGATTCATTATTATTTTTATAAATAAAGTCTTCTTATTTAAATAATATTATAAAATTTAATAACATATAGACAGGATAATTTGGTTTTATTTTTTTATCTAATTAAGCATTCTCTAATTTTTAAACTATAATACTATGTACATCCACACTTTTATTTTCATGCAATCTAATTTAAATTTCAAAATCTTTGTATCAATTTTTTATAAAATTTAATAATGCATCTCTTCTTATTGCATTCTTCCTATATATATATTTGTTTATATATGTATTAAAAAATTAATATATAAATACAATATTTTTATATAAATATTTGATGATGTACGAGAATTAATTTTATTTTATAATCTAATAGATATACGCTGTTTTAAAAGAAATCAAATATATGATAATATTTATAATTATTATATTGAATTTATATACAAAAATAAAAACAATAAACAACCCGTACAATGTGCAGGTCATCAATATCTATTACTAATTTACTATATACTAATGTGGAAGCAAATTCTGCCACCATATTGCGCCATATCACCCTCCTTTTTAAAAAATCTATCTTATTAAATCTTGATTTTATCATAATCTTGTAGATACTTAATTAAAATATTATTTCAAAATCAAAATTTGTGTTGTTTACAAAATAATTGTATCCAAATATTTAAATCTCTGTCTTATCATTATACAAATTTAATTCATCGATAGATCTACCGTTAGCTTTTTATTTAAAAAAGTATTTTTTTCATAGATACAAATATATCCAAATATTTTTTTGTGATAAAAAAATTATTTTTTTCGTTACAATTTATAGATCGTAATCATAATATTTTACCCATTTAATTATATATCATATTAAACTTAAATTATTTTTCGGAATTTTATTATGGTATTCTTTAAATCATCTATGGTAGCAAAATCTACCACTATATTTAAGACAAATATTCATTCTATTAAAAAATATATCAAATACATTGTTACTATCATATCATATTAAAATACCAATGAAAAAGTATATGTTATATTTAATATATATATATATATAGATATATATATATCACTAATATTGCGTATTGATTACACTTTAGAAAGAAAAGGATAGATTTATTGATTAAGATAATAATTCGTCTACATTTTCATTACATTTTTATATATTTAGTATTTAATTATTTTTCAAAAAACAATAACATATATAATAGATAATTTAATTATCTATATATTTAATATTATAATATATTAATCACAATTGTATTTAACTTATTGATTTTATTATATAAGTTAGTTTATGTAATTTAATTTAAATGCCAAAAGATTTGTATCAATAATTAATAAAATGTGATAATGCATCTTAACACCTTATATCATTCTTCCTCGAATATTTAAGTATATGTTTATGTATGTATAAAAACTAAATATATAAGTAAAATTGATTTATATACATGATGATATACAAGAATTATGTTATTTTATAATCCAAAAAATAAAAGTTGTTTTAAAACAAAGTATACATATGATAATATTTGTAATTGTTATAGTAAATTCATACACAAAGCAATAAATAAATAAACAGCACCCCTGTACAAGGTACAAGTCATCTGCTAGTATACTTCTAAACCTGAAGTAGTTAAGGGGCAATTTTGTCAATAAGTCTTTTTAAACCATCCACCCTATTTTTAATAAAGAATTTTTATACTTATTTCTATCCATTTATATATTTAATAGATTACGATTAAATATTTACCTAGATTGCATAATTTCTATGCTGATTTTTTTAACTAAAGTAAAGCATGAAGATAAGCTGTAAAAATATTTTTAATAAGGAATTGTTATAATAATTTCTATCCATCTATATATGTAAAATTTAATAGATTACAACTAAGTATTTACCGATATTGCATAATTTCTATACGGTTTTTTTGACCTAAAGTAAAGCATCTAGATAATCTGTAAAAAAAAAACTAACAAAAAAAATAAGTTTTAAGTATCGTATCAGCTAGAAGTCCTAGAACACATAGATATATAGTTACTAACATTTTTTTTGGTCGAAAGATATATAGTTACTAACATTAAGCTAGGTTGGTATATATTTACGCGGGATTCTTACGCACCCGTTTTTTTAGTTTTCGCACCCACCTTGCGCGCATCCTCGGTTCACGCGAAGCCTCGTTTCACGTAAGGGTAAAAACGTAATCTCGAAAACGAGGTGGAAGAAGCGGCGCGGCACAAAGGCAGGCGAGCGCGAGGGCAGGCTGCGCGCGACCTAGGGTTTCCAGGCTTCACATTGGGCGCGAGGGCTCGTTGTGCGCTGGCGCGAGGGCTCGTTGTGTGCTGGCGCGAGGGCTCGTTGTGCGCCACTGGTCAGCACCGCCGAGGCTCCGACGAGAAGTTTCAGGAAGAGGAAGCAATTTCGGATTGTGAACGGTCGTTTGATGCATGTAGTTACGGTACTAAATCAACCTCAACCGGAAATTAGAGTAGTCTTAAACATGAATTGGGTACTAAATCGAACTAGCTAGCTCGGTTACGATTAGGTTCGGTTCTTTTCGGCTTGTTGGAACCGATGAACAACCCTACCTCGTGCACAGGCTCGTTGCGCGGCGGAACGACTAGGTCAAATTCGGCAATGGACGATAATACCCGACACCAAACGAAAAGCTTCAGACCTAAACGAAAAGCTTCGGACCCAACCGACGCTCCACCACCACCGCTGCCACAACGCGACGGCCACCCAATCGGCGGCACTCTACATAATTAAATATAAAAAAAAATTCGTAAAATAAATTAATTTTTTAAAATAAAAATTGGTCTAAATCGAGAAAACGATAGTCGAACATGATGAAGAACCGAAACTAAGGAATCGAACTCGAATTAAGCTTATGGGCCCATTAGCCCCAATACGATTCAAAGCTAATAGAACTCTCGATCCAAAACAACGTTTATAAAAGAGTAAGAACATAAACCGAAACGATTGTCGAACTTCATGAAGAACCGAAAACTATGGAATCGAACTCGAATTTGGCCTAATGGGCCCATAAACCCAAATTCAAGTTCGATTCCTTAGTTTCGGTACTTCATCATGTTCGACTATCGTTTTGGTTTATGTTCTTACTCTTTTATAAACATTCGCTTAGATCGAGAAATCTATTCGGTTTGGATCGTATTGGGCCTAATGGGCCCATAGGCCTAACTCGAGTTCGATTCCTTAGTTTCGGTACTTCATCATGTTCGACTATCATTTTGGTTTATGTTCTTACTCTTTTATAAACATTCGCTTAGATCGAGAAATCTATTCGGTTTGGATCGTATTGGGCCTAATGGGCCCATAGGCCTAACTCGAGTTTGATTCCTTAGTTTCGGTACTTCATCATGTTCGACTGTCGTTTTGGTTTATGTTCTTACTCTTTTATAAACATTCGCTTAGATCGAGAAATCTATTCGGTTTGGATCGTATTGGGCCTAATGGGCCTGATAAGCGGTATTTTAGTCGCCTTAATGCCTATCAAAGTAATCCGAACAACCCAACTAATGTAGTAGGGAAGTAAGGGTCGATCCTACAGAGACTTGTGTATTTGTGTATTGAATTTGTATACTAGAATGAATGCAAAACGGGGGGTTGCGAATCTATTAACTAACTAATTAAACATGCAAAACTAAGATTGATTTGTAGAATTTGAGAAAAGTATGCTCAACTAGTTAATATTCATGGTGAACTTGATTATTGATCATTGATTATCAAAATTCTCTTTTTACCTTGACTAATCTATTGCGGAATGCTAATAACCCAACTTCATGGAATTATTAATCCTACTTCAATTCTAGTTATTAGCCTGACCGGCACTAATAACCCTAATTATCAAATAACCTAAGAGACCTCCTAGATTCAACTTGACAACAGCATTAAGATTCAAGTATCAATAGAAACATGCATTCAGAGCAACCAGACATCCAAATAACATGCGATTGAATTCTCTTCTCTAATCAACTAGTCCTACCAATCCTAGATTGATTAAAGGTTCTACTTTTGAACTAATTAACACCGACCGGTAATTAGAAAGATTTAGTTGTAATTCAACCTAGAGATTCAATTAGATGACCAATCTAACAAAACCCTAAATCAAATTTATTCAATTAAGCATAGAGAAAACAATCTAGCAAAGGGAAATTAAGAACAATCAAATCTCACAATAATGCTTCTTTCACAACTTCAATTAACTAGTTAAGCAAAAAAGGTTTAGTTGTTGAAAGACACTGAAAAGCTTACAATTCACTTAGATCGAGAGTTCTATTCGGTTTAGATCATATTGGGCCTAATGGGCCCATAGGCCTAACTCGAGTTCGATTCCTTAGTTTTGGTACTTCATCATGTTCGACTATCGTTTCGGTTTATGTTCTTACTCTTTTATAAACATTTGCCTAGATCGAGAAATCTATTCGGTTTGGATCGTATTGGGGTTAATGGGCCCATAAGCCCAATTCGAGTTTGATTCCATAGTTTCGGTTCTTCATCACGTTCAATTATTGTTTCGGTTTGTGCTTTTACACTTTTATGAACGTTGTCTTGGATCGAGAGTTCTATTCGATATGGATCGTATTGGTCCTAATGGGCCCATAGGCCCAACTCGAGTTCGATTCCTTAGTTTCGATTCTTCATCAAGTTCAACTATTGTTTCGGTTTATGTTCTTACTCTTTTATGGCCTTGGATCGAAAGTTTTATTCGGTTTGGATCGTATTGGGTCTATGGGCCCATAGGCCCAATTCGAGTTCGAATCCTTAGTTTCGATTCTTCAACGTGTTCTTGTATCGTTTTGGTTTATGTTCTTACTAGCTAGGGTTGTGCAATATTAGATCGGACCGGACCGGACCGGATGTATCCGCTCCGGTCGCGGTCCTTTATGATTCCAGGTTCCGCTCGGGTCCGGTCCAACCCGGAATGGACCAGAGTATATTATTATTTATAAAAAGTACATATATTAATATGATTATAGATTATTTTTAATAAATTTTATTTATAAAAATGTATTTAAATTACATGTAAACCTATTAAAAAATAAAATCTATTAATAAAATAATTTTTTAATATAAACATCAAAAAAATAGATTTCAATTAAATATATTATATTATATTAAAAAAATGAAACCGGTGTGACTTGAACCGGACCGGGATTCCGGTTCCAGTCCGGTCCATGTTTGTGAAAATTCGGGTCAACCCGACCCGACCCCGATGATTTGTAAATAAAAAACTGACCCGTGGTCCGACCCGTTTTTCCGGTCTGTAACCCATATCCCTAATTTAAATATTTTAAAATTTTAAAATTAAACTTTGAAAAAACCATTTAAAATATAATATGCATTGTTTGCCAATGGACTTCAAAATTTTATTGTCCAAATATCAAGCACATATGCATTAAGCTTCACTAGAGTATGTGTTTTATAGAAGCATTCGGCCTTGAGATTTAGTCAAAACTCGATGTGGGAAACTTAGTGATGGAGCATTGGCTTTCTCCCCATCCCACATTCCCATCCCACATCGAAATTTTGAGAAGGGGAAGGAGCTTTAGTTATTATAAAAGGTTAGGCATAAGGAGATACTTGGACTTTTATTTCACTAAAGGCCCATATTAAAACAAAGGCTCATATTTAAAACTAAGCTTTGTTCTTATAAGGTTGGGAAAAAAAGGGTCATATTCGGGAAAGTGACCCACATTTCGAAGGTAACCGGGGCCACATTTTGAGGGTAACCGGGGCTGGCACAAAAACCGAGGCGCGCACCCAAGGCTCGCACTAGCCTTAGATGCGCGCCGATCGAGGTGGCACGCAGCCAGGGCTCGCGCAAGTCCTGGATGCGCGCCTCGGTTTTTGTGCCATGCCCGGTTGCCTTTTTTCGGTTTTTTCCATAATGACTATTTTGCCCTTGCGCGAGCCCTAGTTGCGCGCGAGCCCTAGATGCGCGTAAATTCGGGTGTAATTACAAACTTTTGCGGATGCACATTGAAACAACCTATATTTATTACACAAAATACACTGACTACATAATGATGGAGTTCAATTATCTTGTATGTATACAGTATTTTATTTTCTATAGCTAATCACTAATGTGTATATATATGAAGTTTCTTAAACTCTTATATTTTTCTACATATAATAAGGAATATATTAGATACGCTAAATATTAAATTTTCTAAACCTCGATCAGCTAATGATAGTTCTAGTATTAAATTTTTATATCCCATTCACCCACCTTATTTTTGTTTATGGATATTTCATATAAATTTTCTATGCATAAATCATTTATCATATTATTTAATTAATACTTCTTAATAAATCGTTTTATGTGACGTAATATCAAGTCTTCTTAATAAAATATGATTTGTAACACTACTTACATAGTTATTAATTAATTTCATCTATGAAACATCAGATCTATAATAATGAATATTTTAGTCATCTATGTTAGAATACGGGTGCAGTTAAATTCAATATATATTTCTAAATTTGAAATACTTACGGACAATTTTATCATTAAGTTATATATATACCCTACCTACCTTATTTTTATGTACGAATTTTTTATATAACTTTTCTATTCATAAATAAATATCACTTCTTGTAATTACATACATTTTTTTATGCAATCTAATACCAACTCTTAATAAAGTATGATTCTTAACAACACTATTAATGAACATATTCTTAAAATAATATGATAGCTCAAACAATATTAAAAATACATCTATTACTATATACTAAAGCCGAAGCAAATTCCGACATCATATTGCGCCACATCACCCCTTTTCTTAATGTAATATATTCTATTTAATTTTTTTTTCATCTATTAAATTGGAGAATTTATCCTTCTACTCCCTATTTAAAATTTTTATCTTTTGTTATATATTAAATTGGAAAAACTATGTAAATTATGTATTACTATAACATGATCCAAAAGCATGTATTTACTATATCATACATTGTAAAAAAAATATACAATTTGTATATTTTCTAAAAGCATGTACGTACTATGATACATGATACAAAAAATATACAGTTTTGGGATCAATCTCAAACTCACGTATGGCAAAAGCATAAAATTAACATCTTATAGTGAAAAAAAACACAAGTAAAAGATAGATCTTTCGAAATATACAATTTCTGTGTTTTCCAAAAGCAAGTACGTACGTACTATATCATACATGGTACAAAAAATATACATTTTTTTTTTATCTTTTCGTACTATATCATGTAAACAGATTTAGCTAAGATATTATTTATGATATATCTATATCTACCAATAATTATATCTTTATTAAATTTTTTTCTAATCCTTACCCATCTAGAACTTCTTTCCTTTAACTACACCTCTCATCCACTTATTATATTCTTCTAGAACTAATCTACGTTTCTCTATACCATTAGTTTCCAAATTTTTTTGAGATAACTTTGCCGATCAAAGGTATGTATTTTTTCATCATGATTTATATATGAATTAGTTTTGTTTATATTTTAAATCTTATTGTTGTTGTTGTTTTTGTTGTTGTTGTAGGCTACTATAGAGATTCACTCTTTTCATGAGCTTACCAATCAAAGGAACAAAAAATATACAATTTTTGGTTGTCTCTTGAAGATGTGAAACGTTGTTAATGCTTAATACTAATAATGAAATATTGTCGAAAGAATTAATTTTTATAGATGAAGAGGTTAGAATTTTTATTACAAGTTGATGCTTTTTATGAGCACCAATATGATAGAAGTTAAAGAATAGTCAATCCCTCATAATGCATTTGATTTTGTGGAGTTTGATCTCATCTAAAATAAGTCGATCGATGATAGCTATTTAATTGGTAAGTTATTTTTTGTTAAATTTGTAATCTTTTTTTTGTTACATATAAATCATACATAATGTACATTTTTTTTTCTATATGCAGATGCCATTAGTCATATGGTTGGAATTGGAGATTTGATTGAATGTCCCATGTTTAATGATCAAAAGAATATTCATGATAGGATAGATATTCAACTTCAAAATTTAAAGTAGTAATATTGATATTTGTATAAATACTATTTATACAATTTTCATTTAATACTACACGTCTATATTATTATGAACCTATACATCTATGCATAATTAACTTATTACGAATAGAGATGAGCTTATTTGGTTTATCTAGCATGGAAGTTTGTCATGTAATATGCAACTTGCAACACTCTAATGTTAGAATGGGTTCCATAAATCAATTAAATAGTTTTTAGTGATAATTTATTAATTTATGTCTCCTTATTCATATATGTTATTAAACAATAATTAAAATCTAATAAAATAAAACAATATTAAAGCATCACCACCGTGCAAGGCACAGGTCCTGTACTAGTAATATCCTATAATAATAGAAAAATAATATATTATATTATACTATAATAAAACTAGATTTGATATTCAAAAGAAAATTTATTTAGTTTGCAAATATATTAACTTAGGTCACGTTAGCTGGTTTTGTGTTTCAATTCAACTGAGCACCAGTTAATCAAGTTTAGTTTTTCCGTTGACATACTAATTTATGGATCGGATTTCAACTATAAATTTGGTTGATTCGAATTGGTTTATTGAGTTGAGTTGAATTATGACTGTTCTAATTTGAAATACATCTATCTTCTATACAACACTTAAAATTCTTCCCCTCTTTTCACATTAATGACTTCTCTCTAATTGTTTTTTTTTTTTGGTGAATTATCTATCTCTACAACTCTTATTTTTCTTTTCCTTGTCAAATAAATGCATGTTTTTATTTTTTTTTTGTTTTGCTTTTTTTTTGTAATTGATTATGAATGCATGCTACTATGTCTTATTTTTTACATACATATATCATGTTATAATATTGTAACTTGAATGCAAAACCTTATCATTTTTTCTTTTTTGAGCGAGAATGTAAAGCCTAAAGAGCTAACCATATGCTTTCGATTTAAATTTCCTCCAAAATGTGTATAAAATTAGAAAGAGTAATCTCTACACATGTTCATTCGGCTAAAAAAATTTATTGTAATAGAAAAACCATATTATCAAAATAATTCTCATAAGAAATTAATAAAATCAAATAAAATAATTTTATATTTTATACTTATTTTATCTACTATTTTTTGGACAATTCAATACAAAATACTTACATAATTTATTAATTAGAACAAAATTGTGTTATGACAAAGATTATAATTTTCACCTTAGAGAAAAATACGGTGAAAGAAATTGTACGTCTATCAGACGGGCAAGCTTTCTAGTACGTATATACAATTGTACACTAAATCAATTATTATCCTATTAACTTTTTACTATTTAAACTATAATACATATATCATATATCGTATAAGCCAATATTATTATTTTTATTTAAAAAGTTCCGGGCAAGGCCCGGGATATATCTAGTTTGCTAGTAAGTTGGAAAGACGGAGAGATGTAGAATGAGTTTTTTTTTTTTTTTTTGATGGAAACGAAGAAGGCCCTGGAAACAATTGGACGCTTCTCCTGCGGTGTGGAAAAAGCGATTATATATGTAGATGTGGTTTATCAACAGATATCTAAAACTCTTCAGAGCTCATCCAATTTAAAGGTACGCTCGGTATATTGCACCTTCCTGCTTCCTGTTTATGTACTTGCATGAAACTTACACCGTATGTTGCCAAATATGATTTTGGGAATTGGGAATTTTGTTGGCGTGTTGGAGTTTCAGGAGCAAATACCTGTATTGTAGCTTCGAAGGTTTAGAGTGGACAGAATTAACTTAAGATCGCTTGCATCGTTTGGGATGACGGATTCAGATCCGATTTAACTTGAGGACCTGATTTTTATATCTGGTAAACTGATATTCCTGATTGTGTAACATCTCATGTTCTTGTTTTATATTCTTAGTTGCTAACAAGATGGGAAATGGAAGAGATGACAGAGACATGAGGGATCCGTTTGACATATTTGGTGGTGTTGGAACCTTTGGAGGCTCTGCTAGTTCATTTTTGGGTCGAAATCCGTTTGATGATCCATTTTTCTCTTGCCCATTTGGCAATCAATCTATGGAAACCACTCCCCAGAATGCACTGCCATCAGGCCCTATACCAAAAGGACCAGTAATCCGTGAACTCAACTCTGATGATGAGATAGTAGAAGAACACGAAAACAAAGGTGACAAGGAACCGTTCGTCGATCACCCTGATGAAGAGTCTGAAGGAGAGTAGCAGTTCCATGATTATTATTACTACATTGTTTGAGCTTTCTGTTTGATCCAAGTCTTAAGGAACTCTTTCATTTTGCAGTTGCAGATGGCGAAAATGGTTCGTATACGACAGATTTCAATAAGGCTCAGACTTACCAATTCCACAGTTGTAAAGTCACTTATGGTGGAGTTGATGGAGCATATTACACTTGTTCCACAACGAGAAGAATGGGCGGTGATGGAGTGAGTCATAGCATCATTATTATCCCCATGAAATTTTATCTTGTTCTTGGATTTGAGTCGTTTGACGGACAGGGCGCTGATAATGTGTATTCCTAGGTTCTAATGGAAGAATGCAAAGAAGCAGATAAGAGTACAGGTGAAGCAAAACACAGGGTTTCAAAGGGAGTTCATGACAAGGTACTAGCTGAGATAGCCATTAATATTTTGATTAGGTTTTCTTTGTTGAAGAAGCAGAACATTTTTGGTGGACTAATGCTTTCTTGCTGTGAAAGGGTCATTCAATAACGCGGAAGCTGAATTCTGATGGTAAAGTAGAGACAATGCAGACTCTGCACAATCTCGAACAAGGTTAGCACTCTACATTTCTTCTGTTGGATCGAGTCTTTACTTGCACTCGCCACTTGGCAGGATCCAACTTCTTTTTTCCCCACAGATGAGCTTGAAAATTTTGAAAATTCGTGGGGAGGAAATGCTGGAAGGTTTCTCCCTTGGAGCAGCAATTCGTCTACTGCCTTTACAGGAGCAGGTGAGAGCTTAATTTGCCAACATATCCATGTTTTACATATAACAATGGCCTTTGCAAAACCAGCAATTACTTCTAACTGAAAATGCTTGATACTGAAACCTATACTCATTCTGCTTCTGCGCTTTAGGGTTTGGAACAAAACTCAGCAACAAAGCAGTCAATTCTTCCAACGGGGCTCAATACAAGAAGGTCGTGAGGATCAACATAGAGTAAGCAACATTACATGTTTGCTGTTCTGTAGTAGTGCTGTACCAGCTTAAAGGCAATGTATTCTCTTTCGTCTTAGACTTTAGTGTTGTATCCAGTAATACCCTGTGCTTCTAGTAGTAACTATGTCGTGTCCAAGTGTTCTGGTTACCATCCTTGTGGGTGATTGTAATTTTCTGTCGGTGAATTACTCGTATTACCTAGTGGGGTTTTGTTGGAATTTTGGAATTTTACCGGGTGAGGTGCATGTATATGTAAATGTGCGTTTTTCTCGATTTATTGACACACAATTCCATCCATTGGCTATCCACCATGCCATCTGAATCCTAAATCAAGTTTGATCGCATATCGTGTTAGGGTAACCTGTGAGCAAATAAGAGGAAAATAGTTTAACCTCCGCATCATATACGGACAATCATAATATGTTTGGTAGGTACATTAGCAAGAAAAAGGTTAGAAATATTATATTTATAAAGTTTACTTATTTGAACAAATATTTAATTAAAATAATTTACAACATGCATAGAGATATATATGTATAATCATATTAGATATTCAACTAATAAATATCAAAATAAATATATATAAGATATTCAACTAATAAATCATATTAGATCATGAAAAAATACTTTAAATCATTTGAAATTTACCTTCTTTAATAAATTATCATTATAATACTTTTTTTATTTTTTAAATTTAATATATTACTATTTGATCTCCATCAAAGATATTATTTGATATATTTTATTTAATAGGTTCCGTAACTTTGTTTAAAGATGTTATTTAAGGATTTCATAACTTGTTTATAGATATTATTCACCAATATTAGCTAAAATAGTTCCAAAAAAAATAATGTTTTTGTTAAAATAATAATATTTTTATATTGATAAGATCATATCTTAGTTTATTTAATTTAGTAATTCTAGACATCAGAAATTATTTCTAGATTATTTTGAAAATAAACTGTAAATAGTCTAGTTCAAAATATTCAATGGATTATTTTATTACATTTGTGTCATGTGGCACAATGTTTTATGAAATTTTGGATTCTGTTTTAAAATATAATAGGATAGATTCTTGGAACTAATCTCAATTATCAAGGATAAACAAAAAACAATATGAATTTTATAAATAAATAATTCATATACTCACAATGTAACAAAGTCCCTTTTCTTTGTTCAATAAAAAACAAAGTCCATTTTTATGATTCTCTCGTTGATACCATTCATTTGATATATTATAAGCTTAGTCTAATAAATGAGTAAAAAATTATAAAGATTTGAAGATTTCGTGTGCGTCAAAAATTGAGTGAGGAATATCGGGTCTCGGGTGCTCCGGTTTTGGGTCTTGGGTTTCAGGTGCTCAGGTCTCGGGTCTTGGGTCTCAAGACCTAGGGACTGGTCCTCAGGGTCTTAGAGCTTAGGTTATCAAGTCTTGGATCGCATGTGTCGAGTCCCAAAGCTTAGGTCTCAAGGTCTTAGGTCTTGGGATCTAGTCTCCTCGGGTCTCGAGTATTGGATCTCGATTCAAGGCCTCAGATACCGTGTCCCAATTCTCAAGGCATTGGGCATTAGGTTTCGATTCTCAAAACCTCGAGTCGTAGGTTGTGGGAACATAAGTCCTCTGGAAGTCATTGACACTTACGATTTCTGTGACCAGAGATAAAATCGTTTGCAGCGAAATAAACATAAGAAAGAAACACACTTCCAGATCTAAACACGATAATTTAGAATGGACACCCTTTGCAAACCAAGTAGCTTACAAAGAGAAAAACCACTACCTACCAAGCTTCTCACTTGGCAGGAGTTGATGAGTTCTCGACTCGCTTTATTATATCTTGAGTATTAGAAAGGTGCTCCTATATACAAGAATGAATCTCACACTCTAAAACTACACTCTTGCCTAAGTAATACACTCACACTAATAAAGCGTAGCTCACTAATCATTCAACTACTTTGAACGATTCCCACCTTCAATTCATAACACTCTCGATAGTCTTTAATGCTCAACTCCCGGAATCCTTGGCAATAAGCTCTCGAAAATATATAATAGACTAAGACGATTTTGTTATGATTTCTCCCAAGATATTAATGAATAAATCAAACACAATCTTACAATATACTAGACATCTACTCCCAGCGTTTCTCGGGACGGTTATTTAGTATTATTTTGATAGCTTTGTATGATTGTTGTTTATATCTATGATTTCAATTGTTTTTTTTATATTTAGACAATATATTGTCTTGGATAATCAGTTGTAATGACATCAATATCGTATTTTTTGTATTATTAAGATTATAAATCCCTCAATATCAAAACATTATACCCTTAACTTATTAGTTTTTTGTTATGATACTCACATTGGAAATTCAAAAACTAACTTAATTAAAAATTATAGAAAAAACTTATAATTTCTGTTATGATATAACTTTTAACTTTTCATAAGAAAAAATGCGATCTAAATCATTATGATGGAATTATTTGCCATAAAATAAATTTTATAATACATACAGACATAATATAATTCAATAACATATATAGTCTAAACTTATAATAAGAAAGGAATCATTATAAAATAAGATAACAAATTGTTTCAATTTGTAGGCCGTATCACTTAATAAAAAAGTTATTCAATAAGATAATATTTAATACATTTTTACGTACTTATGACTCAGGAAAATTCGTTGTTCCCTTATCAAAAACAAATCTCAAACATGCAAACTACAGTATAGTGAGCAAGCAAGGGGTCGAACCCAAAGGAATCGGTTTCTAGTCAGATTTTATGGTTTTCATGCAAGTATTCAAAGGGGGGTTTTGAAAGTTGGTTTCAATCAAAGTTATCAAGTAGAGTTTATCCAATCAATTCCACTTTATTAATCAGTTGATCATGAATTCATCCACTTCTTTATATGCCTAGGTCAATTCCAATCCCAATCATTAAAAATCGCAAGTCCACGGTCCAAGCAATTCTATAACCCTAGGCAAGGACGCTTAACCTAGAATTAGCATAGAGAACAGGGATATTAGGAAATCAAATCATGCAATCAAGCTACGAGTCTCATGCACAATTAAACCATTGAATACTCTTCCCTAAACTAGTCCACGGTCCTAGAATATAGTTGTTTCGAAAAATATGAAAGATGCATAGATAACAACCAATCATAATTCAAACAATAGATCTAAGTCAATCAAACAAGTTGATCAGGCTCATAAAATCAAACATAGATCATGGGATGAAGCACAAAAGTATCAATAAAGACCTAGGGATAAAGAGGTTACCAGAATTTCACAACTTCATAATAAAGCTTCCTTGATTGAATAAACTCAAGAGGAGAGTTAGTTCTCCATTACAAAGAAAACTCCAATCTTTATTGAAAGAACAATTGATTGACAAGTGAATAGAATATCCTAAAAACCTAGAAAGGTTCCCCTTAGCCCCAAAGATCAACCTTTTCGGACTAGATAAGAAAGGAAACCGAAATATAAGAAAGGAAACAAGATAGAAACGATAAAATTTCGCCTGTCTCAATGTCGGCTAGCACCGCGACCGCAGCGTCACCACCGCGCCCGTGACGGTCTTCGAAGGTCAAATCGCTGAGTCAGCTTCTACCGCGACCGCGCCATCGACAGCGCGACCGCGGCCTTCATGATCTTTGATGGTCCGTCTCTTCACGCCACCGCGCCCGCGTCATGGACAACGCGACTGCGGTATCCATGTAGTGGCGAATCTTCGTCTTTAAACTCTTTAACTCTTGATTCTTCATAACTTGTGTCTTCGGTCTTCGTAGTACAATAACGCTCAAAACTAACCTAAACACTCCCAAAATCGGTCTTCGGTCTTCGTAGTACAATAACGCTCAAAACTAACCTAGTACCTGTTCGTCGGGGCGCGCCGGTGATCCACCGCGGGCGCCGCCAAGGCGGCGCGGACGCGGTATCACACCAGGCTGTCCTTTCGGACCTAGTACCTGCATGTTAGCTAGAAAAACAAGCAAAACCTAAGCTAAGAATGGAAAAACAATCTAACTAATCCTTGGGTTGCCTCCCAAGCAGCGCTTTTGTTTAACGTCGTTGGCTCGACGTGGATACGATCAATATGGGTCCTCATCAACATGAATTCGGACCTCGTTGCCACCATGAGATATGGAAAGTGATCCATTCGCAACATCAATAACCGTCTTGGCGGTTTTCATGAATGGGCGACCAAGTAAGAGAACCGGGCCGTAACGCCCTTCGCCTATCTCCATCACATAGAAATCTGCAAGAAAGATTAAACCATGCACCTGCACTAGAAAATCCTCAACTAACCCTTTCGGGCGCACATTAGAATGGTCAGCCAACTCAATAACAATATTGGATTCCTTTAAGGGACCAAGGCCTAACCTATCATACATGCATGCTGGAAGAACATTAATGGAGGCACCTAAATCTAGCATAGCACGCTCAATTTTAGTTTCTCCAATAGTGACAGGGACGGTGAATCTTCCAGGGTCTGAACATTTTTTAGGTAATTGCTTTTGGAGTAGGGAATTACAAGTCTCAGTTTTGCTATTCTGCGTTTTCTCAACTAGAGCTACTTTCTCAATTTTAGGACTAGTCCTATTTTTCCTTTTTATTGTGCAAAGCTCTTTCATAAACTTAGCAAAACGAGGAACACCTTGGATGAGATTGATGAGAGGAACATTTACCTGGCAATTGGCGAAGGTCTCGAAGAGTTCCTTGTCATGTGCCGGCTTCCTCGTGTCCTTGAGTGCTTCGGGGAATGGGGGAGAGGGCTTGAGAGAGCTCAATGGTGGAAGTGGTTGAGCAACATAGCCGTCGTCCTCCTCTGCTACTAGGGCGCGGTCGCGTCTAGGGGAGCGCGGGCGCGGGAGCGAATAATTCTTGAAAGCATAGTCGAGCAATGCCCCAAAGTTCCGCTCTGCCTCCTTACCGCGGGCGCGGTCCGGGCTCCGCGGTCGCGGCGCCTCATGTCTCTCATGATCCGAGTCCTCTATTGGATTTCCGCGGGCGCGGTGGGGGGAGCGCGGTCGCGGATTTCCAACAGAGACTTGGTCTTCGTCTTCTGCTGCCCCGGCACGGTCGCGGCCAGGGGAACGCGGTCGCGTTTTATCACCAGTGGGTGATTCCCGACTCGCCAATGCTCTTCCGCTCCTCAAGTTCATGGCACTCACATTCTCCTTGTGGTTGAGCTGTTGAGAGGGAAGTTTCCCGGAATCCTTAGACTCGAGCCTATTGATCATGGTCATAAGTTGGCTCAATTGAGTCTCAAGATTCTTTACAGCTGCCCTCGTCTCTTGATTCTCCTTCAAGAGGGCAGTAATAGCATCATTCTGAGACGGAGCAGGCGCTCCCGGGCATAGTTGTTGGACCGGAATTGTTGCTGCTGGCCTTGAGGAGCGTACTGCTGCTGCTGTTGTGGTGGCTCTTGCTGCTGCTGGTTGCTCCACCGGAAGTTAGGATGGTTTGCCCACCCCGGCTTGTAAGTATTAGAGAAGGGATCATTCCGGGGCCGGGGCGCACCATAATTGCCAATAGCATTGACCGACTCCTCGGTCTCTTGAATAGTAGGGCATTGATCCGTGTGGTGGCTCGCGTCATAGCAAAGACCGCAAGCATTGACTTGTTGAGCCGTCTTCTTCTTGAGCAGCTGCTTCATAAGATCTTTGAGCTCCCTTACTTCGGTATTTAGGGACTCGTTCACCACACTGACGGACCTCACATTGGTCTTGGACCTCTGATTGCGGGCTTGTTCCGCCAAGATCTCAATTTTCTGAAAAGCTGCAGCAGGGGTCAAGTTTTCGTAACTACCCCCACAAGATGCATTCACGAGCCTCTTGTCATTGTCACAGAGTCCCTCAATGATGTAGCAAATAAGATCCTTGGCAAGGTAGCCATGGTAGGGGCAACTCGCGATGAGCCTCTTGTAGCGCTCATAATAATCATAGAGGTTCTCGTCCTCCCCTTGCTCCAAACTGTTGAGCTGCTTCTTAATAGATGTTTGTTTGGAAGCGGGGAAGTACTTCTCAAGAAACGCCCTCTTCATGGCCGCCCAAGTAGTAATAGAGCCTGGCACCAAATAAAGGAGCCAGTCCTTGGCGGAGTCCTCTAGAGAGAAGGGGAAAGCCCGGAGCTTGATTTGATCCTCCGTTATATCAGTGGGCTTCATACTCACGCACACCGAGTGGAACTCAGTGAGATGCTTGTTCGGGTCCTCACCACTCAACCCGTGGAATTTGGGCAAGTGGTGGATGAGCCCGGACTTCAGTTCGAACTTCACACCTTCCCCAAGTTCGGGCAATTGAACAGCGAGCTGCTGTTGCTGGAGATCTGGCGAATAGTTTGTTCCGCCATGACGTCCTCTGGTTCAGAGTCAGAGAGAGAGAGATTCAAGAAGATTGTAGGATGTAGAAGGTCTGGGGGCACTTCTTATCTTCCGGAGAGTCCTGTCAATTTCTGGATCAAAACGAACAAGGGAAGTATTAGTAGACCGGGTACGGACCATGTGTTAGGTCCGAACCCAAAAGAAGGTTCTGGGCGCGAACCGCGGTCGCGCCGAGGTGGCCGCGGGCGCGGTTTGAGCGCAGAGCACAAAAACGCACACAATCAAAACAAGAAGAAGGATTCCGCGGCAACGGCACCAAAATTTGACTCGGGCAAAGTCGTTGTTCCCTTATCAAAAATAAATCCCAAACATGCAAACAACAGTATAGTGAGCAAGCAAGGGGTCGAACCCAAAGGAATCAGTATCTAGTCAGATTTTATGGTTTTCATGCAAGTATTCAAAGGGGGGTTTTGAAAGTTGGTTTCAATCAAAGTTATCAAGTAGAGTTTATCCAATCAATTCCACTTTATTAATCAGTTGATCATGAATTCATCCACTTCTTTATATGCCTAGGTCAATTCCAATCCCAATCATTAACAATCGCAAGTCCACGGTCCAAGCAATTCTATAACCCTAGGCAAGGACGCTTAACCTAGAATTAGCATAGAGAACAGGGATATTAGGAAATCAAATCATGCAATCAAGCTACGAGTCTCATGCACAATTAAACCATTGAATACTCTTCTCTAAACTAGTCCACGGTCCTAGAATAGAGTTGTTTCAAGAAATAGGAAAGATGCATAGACAACAACCAATCCTAATTCAAACAATAGATCTAAGTCAATCAAACAAGTTGATCAGGCTCATAAAATCAAACATATATCATGGGATGAAGCACAAGAGTATCAATAAAGACCTAGGGATAAAGAGGTTACCAGAATTTCACAACTTCATAATAAAGCTTCCTTGATTGAATAAACTCAAGAGGAGAGTTAGTTCTCCATTACAAAGAAAACTCCAATCTTTATTGAAAGAACAATTGATTGACAAGTGAATAGAATATCCTAAAAACCTAGAAAGGTTCCCCTTAAATAGCCTAAAAGATCAACCTTTTTCGGACTAGATAAGAAAGGAAACCAAAAGATACGAAAGGAAACAAGATAGAAACGATAGAATTTCGCCCGTCTCAATGTCGGCTAGCACCGCGACCGCGGCGTCACCACCGCGCCCGCGGCGGTCTTCGAAGGTCAAATCGATGAGTCGGCTTCTACCGCGACCGCGCCATCGACAGCGCGACCGCGGCCTTCATGATCTTCGATGGTCCGTCTCTTCACGCCACCGCGCCCGCGGCATAGATAACGCGACCGCGGTATCCATGCAGTGGCGAATCTTTGTCTTTAAACTCTTTAACTCTTGATTCTTCATAACTTGTGTCTTCGGTCTTCGTATTACAATAACGCTCAAAACTAACCTAAATACTCCCAAAATCATCTCAAAATACAAGAGTTAACCTATACAAAATAGCCTATATCAACTTATCAATAAGAGTAGCATAACAATGACAATTTAATTACAAATATCACTTTAATCGGAAATGAATATAATAAGATAAATTATTCTATCTATATTATAAAGTAGTAACATATAATACTCAATAATAACAATATCAGCTGACAATAAATATTATAGAATAAACTAATAATGACAATATTGTATTAGACTATATAATACAACTTAATTAAAGGGAATTGAAATAAGACATTAAATGTCAAAAAAATACAACTTTAGACGTAGATAGATATGATAAATAACATATAATAACCTAACATTATATATGTATATATATATATACTATCACATGAATGAATGAATTGAAGTGGGGACAATTAATGACAAAATGCTCCAACTTTACATGTATGTTTGATTTCCTAATATATGTAATAATAAACCCTAAAATATCTTCTCTTCATCTCTCCATCTTTAATTCGATTTTTGCTTCTTTTTGCACATATTATGCCCTCAAATAGCATCCTGGAAATACCCTTAATTGATTTGCTCCACGTTACCATAAATAGAATTTCACTAATTATGCACTTGTAACTCTGGTGAGCGACCACAGAAGAGAACCTTTATCGCCTACCAATATTGGAACCATCAAAACACTAAAGTGTTCTAACAAATTCCCCCTTTATGTTTTGACCGAAAACCGAAAAAACCATCCCCCGTTTCTGATGTTTACAAATATCCCATTCTTCTCATGATATTTAAGACTTCAAGACACACTAGAATATACGAAAAAAAGAACCAGGAGTACGAAAAATTTCCCCTAAGTTCAATACTCATAAAAAATTTCAACAGACTCCCCTTTTTAAGCAAGTTACCCAAAGCTATTCCCCTTGGCTTCATCAAAAAGATCAATAATCATGTGGATAAATAAGCAAAGGCAAATATACTAGCTAAAAATTTATCATGCAATCATAAAACTCTACAACCACACAAGCAGTAATGTCAATGAGAAGCAAGCAAGTAAAATATTATCCTTACAACCAAATCGAACTAAGAGAAATATGTTTTGATAATTTGGAAAATAATATGGTAAGGAATAAGAAAGAAAGAGATGGAAAAGTCATGAAGTGCACAGAGTTGACCACCTAGCCTAAAGAGTTGGCGACTTCCTCAATGTTGTCAATTCTAGATTTTGCTTCTTTAGGGTCTCAATCTCTACAAGCAATGTCGCCGAATACATATTCAACATAGGCTCCTTCATAACCTTTTCGTCTACAACGACATCACCATCTTTAAAGATGCACACTCTATCAACCAGATACCATCCCATCTTCCTCAGAGTGATCTTTTTCAAACACCTAGCACCAAGAGAAATAACTACACTAGCAGATTCATACCTCTTATGAGCATTCAGGATGTCATGGACCAACTCACCATAAGGAAGGGCATGACTAGTTGTTCTCTAGTTTCTATTGTTTCCATTATACCCATTCAATCCTAAAATTGTTTAATAATACTTTAGTTATTAAACCTTATGACATTTATTATCAATAAAACCTATGATACTATTTTCGAAATGATCATACTTCAACCAAAAAAAGTTCAAATGATCATTTGACTCTTTGACTACTCGCGAGGAAACATCATTCCAAAACGATATATATATATATATATATATTGATATGCTTATATAGAATTAGGATCTAGTAAACCCCCTTCTTAAAGTGAAACGGAGGCCTAAACCCCAGCCATTAGATGAGATAATATCAACGTTCCAGATGTAATTTTAATCAGGCACATGCATTCCCATAGTGTGAATCCCACCAAATCTTTTCCCTCAAAGATTCTCTTTCTCTAAATAAAATTTTATCCATAAAAAAAGATAATCAAAATCAAAATCAAATCACGCGTTCCAAAATTTTACCCAAAACTCATCCTGCATTCCTGCGTGTAGTAGCTTGGGGCAGTACCCAAAATCAAATCCCCCAAAATCAAAATCAATTCACGTGTAGAAACATATCTAAATTCAACTTTTACATTCATTTTTACTTTCTTCAATATTCTAATCCCCCATTCCCCCATTTTCTTTCATCAAAAACCCCCATTCTCAGCCCACCAAAAACCCTAGAAATTGAACACACCTCCAAAAACAGGGATTTCCGCCTCCAAGTCGGACGATTTCCGCCACCTCCAAGTCACCTCCTCCATGCCAAGAGTCGCCACCTCCACATCAGACGATTTCCGCCGCCTCCAAGTCGCCGCCTCCGAGTCGCCGACTTCAAGCCGTCGCCTCCAAAACCTTGCATTCGAATTAGTACAGATTTTCGCCCGAATTAGTACAGAACTTGGTGAGTCGTTCGAATTAGTTTTGATTTTCGCTCGATTCGCACATGCAAGGTGTATTTCCGCCCCTAAGTTCCCCAATCTCCGTATTGGTTTTGATTTTCAGGGATTATACTATGTCTTCTCCAAAGAACAAGAAAAAGTCTAAGAGAAAGCTAGTTAAAGGTATGGGTACTATTTTTGGAGTTACTTTGTCCACTTCTTTATTTCTTGTTTTGAGTATTTTTTTTGATTTTGGAATTGGCAAGTGAGTATTTTTTTTGGACCACTTCTTGTTCTATATGGCTACTGTTTTCGGACCACTTTTGAGTACTATTTCTGAGTATTTTGTTTTTGGATAAGGGAAAATGCATAATGTTGGTTGAGTATATTGTAAGAGAGGAAAGGGGTAATTTCTTTTAGTATTTTTTGTCCTCTTCTTTGGTTTTTTGATTCTTGTTTTGATGAGGGAATTGATATGCGATTTTTGTTTCTTTGTTTTTGGAGGTACTGCGTGTAGTAGCTTGGGGCAGTACCCAAAATCAAATCCCCCAAAATCAAAATCAATTCACGTGTAGAAACATATCTAAATTCAACTTTTACATTCATTTTTACTTTCTTCAATATTCTAATCCCCCATTCCCCCATTTTCTTTCATCAAAAACCCCCATTCTCAGCCCACCAAAAACCCTAGAAATTGAACACACCTCCAAAAAAAGGGATTTCCGCCTCCAAGTCGGACGATTTCCGCCACCTCCAAGTCACCTCCTCCATGCCAAGAGTCGCCACCTCCACATCAGACGATTTCCGCCGCCTCCAAGTCGCCGCCTCCGAGTCGCCGACTTCAAGCCGTCGCCTCCAAAACCTTGCATTTGAATTAGTACAGATTTTCGCCTGAATTAGTACAGAACTTGGTGAGTCGTTCGAATTAGTTTTGATTTTCGCTCGATTCGCACATGCAAGGTGTATTTCCGCCCCTAAGTTCCCCAATCTCCGTATTGGTTTTGATTTTCAGGGATTATACTATGTCTTCTCCAAAGAACAAGAAAAAGTCTAAGAGAAAGCTAGTTAAAGGTATGGGTACTATTTTTGGAGTTACTTTGTCCACTTCTTTGTTTCTTGTTTTGAGTATTTTTTTTGATTTTGGAATTGGCAAGTGAGTATTTTTTTTGGACCACTTCTTGTTCTATATGGCTACTGTTTTCGGACCACTTTTGAGTACTATTTCTGAGTATTTTGTTTTTGGATAAGGGAAAATGCAAAATGTTGGTTGAGTATATTGTAAGAGAGGAAAGGGGTAATTTCTTTTAGTATTTTTTGTCCTCTTCTTTGGTTTTTTGATTCTTGTTTTGATGAGGGAATTGATATGCGATTTTTGTTTCTTTGTTTTTGGAGGTACTGTTTTTTTTGGTTCTTTTTTATTTCGATGACGTACGGCTTGGTCTTGAATTTAGTACTGTTGTTTGTGATGATGAATGTGTGATTGAATTAATCGGTCAATTTGGGTAAATTATTCGTTGAATTTCCACGAGTATCACATTGAAGTTATTAGGTTTGTTCTTGAATATACGTAATCATTTAGTGGATTGATTCAATGTGTTAAATCTGTACATTTGGGATCTGAATTTGAACTCGTACATCATGAATTTCTATATATGCGATCTGAATTTGAGCTCGTATATCATGAATTGGTATATATCCGAAGAAGCTATATATGTGATCCGAATTTGAACTCGGGTATCATGAATTTCTATATTTGTGATCTGAATTTTAACTCATATATCATGAATTTGTATATATGCGATCTGAATTTCAACTCGTATGAGCATGAATTTGCATTGTATGTTTCTGAATATATTTCTGACCTCGTATCAACATGAATTTGAACTGTAGGTTCTAAAAATTCAAGATCAACGAATGTGGCTAAAGCAGAGGTGGATCGGGAAGAAGATGTTGCATTGTCACATCGATCTAAAAGACTTAAAATGAGTGCAAGTATAAATGGTAATGCAGATTTCTTTATTACTATGCAGAAATAATATGATGGTATCATTATGTCATTAATATGTTTTTGTTTATGTAATTAAGCCACAAAAAATGTCAAAAAGAAGCAATTAGAAGATGATGATTTTGTTCAGTCTATTGATCCACATACTATTAGCAAGGATCCGAAATCATCAAGGTTGCCAACCAAGCTAAATGAGGCTGACTGTGAGGTTCAAAAGCTGAAGAAACCAAATATAAAGGATCCAGCTGAGGTTAGGAGGGTTCACTATCCAAGTCTACAGCACAGGAGCAGGACAGATTTGCTATTTGATGCCTTAGCTAATTTAAACTCTGCACAAAGCACGGCCATTAAGAATATTGGATGTGGCGCATTTCTGAAAATACCCAAGATTGATATCCCAAAGTAAGGCCAAGTTGTTTTTATATATTATTTTCTGAGTATATAATGTTTTTTTTGTTTCTTGTTTTTTTGACTGTTTGTTTTTTTTTTGTGTGATTGAATTAATTGGTCCATTTGATGCAATGTGCTGAATCTGTACCTTTGTGATCTGAATTTGTACTCTTGTATCATGAATTTCTATATATGCGATCCTGAATTTGAACTCATATATCATGAATTTATCATAGGTGTATCATGTTCTTTACTGAATATATAATCGTATATAATGAATATGATATCATGTTTATTGAATATGGTATGGAATTATATATTATGATGTGTATAATACTTTCTACACTTCTGTATTGTTTCTTAATAGGAAAATGGCTCACTGGCTGGTTAGACATTATGAACCTAGGAGAGGAGTACTTCTTATGGAATATGGCCATGCTATTGATGTGTTCAAAGAAGACGTGGAGCAATGTTTTGGCCTTCCCCCGGGTGGCATTCCAGTTAAGAAGATCGTGCCTTCCGAGAACAAGGTTAATGCTGATGAATGGAGAAATCATATTGGCTTTGATGGAGATCAGTTAGCAATGAGGCCTACCCATATCAAAGATGCCATGATGAAGACAAATGACCTGAACGAGTTCATTAGAGATTTCATCATTCTGGTCCACAGTTGCATTATTGAACCACATGGTAGTGGAGTTCCAAATCAGAATTTGATTATGAGTCTTAGCAAAATGAAGAGGATCAAGGAGTACGACTGGTGTGGATTCATAATACAATGTCTGAATGAAGCAAAGTTGAAATGGGATTTAAACCCCAATGCATCATTTACTAGACCTCTTTACTTTTTGGTAGTATGTTTTTAGTTAACAAATTCTGAATTTTATTACAGATATTTTGAACATTATTATTAATTCAATGAATATATGGTCATTAACAGTTGGTTTATGTATTTGACAATTTCTTTATTTGGATGGCGTTGTCAATTGTGGAAAGCGGGATGTCCAAAGGAAGTCACCTTATTTTACTGGTTGGTCATACAAGTTGCTCCTTGAAAGAGAAGCTGCTAAAATTGGAAGTGGTGGATTTGGAAAGGGAAGGGTTGAGAAAAGATAAGTTCACACTCGTGGAGGTGAAATTCGAATGGAGGTAGAAGAAGAAGGGGAACAACAAGATACCCCAATAACGAACTCGGAGGTGCGTGTCTCTGGCTCTTTTATGAATTTTAAAATGAAGTAATAAGATTCCATTTAACATATTTAATTGATGAATTCAGGAATTCAACATTATTATGGGTAGGGATCTTCGGAAATTGGCCAAGATTATCATTAATCTAACTAACGACACTCAAAAAGTTCCTGAGGATTGCAAGAATAATGAAGTATCAAAAGCTCTTGTTCAGACTACAATGTGTCTTCTCGACCAAAAAAAAAGACTGCAATGTGTCTTCTTGGAACAAAGAATGAGGTACTCCTTGTCGATCTCTAGTTATGAACCATATTTGGTTTTTTTCTATATATATTTGATGTCTATTTTTTGCCATTATAAATTATAGGATGGGGGTGAAGCAAATGGTGGTGATTTAAGGTGTATCTCGCAGTCTCCAACTCCTATGTGGACGGATGACGAGCTGAACCAGATCATGGATCAATTCGAGGAAGCAATGAAGCGTCGTGAAATTCTTAGGCAAACTAGTTCAGACTTTATAGATAACCTTGTTGTGTTGGATCCTACACTCCGGCATGGAGTTGGTGATGGGCCGAGCTGCGTACATTCAAATAATGAGCCACTGATCGCAGAAACTACTAATGATGTCCCACTAAGCCCAACTCTTAATGTCAATATTGATGTATGTATTGTTGTTGTGGTTTTTTATAAAGCTTTCATTTTAGTATTTATTGATATCTTTCATGTTTGTTGTACGTTGGCAGTTTCATGTTGACGATGGAATACAAGATGAGCTCAGTAACATTAATGTCGACATAGAATCTGCTATGGTAAATAATATAAATGCATATTCTGGACTATCACTCGTTAAGTTCAAAATATATTATTTCATATTCAAATTTATAGTGCACTGAAGTTTTATATTCGAATATGTAAAGATGTGTATTCTGGATTACGATTGGCCATATTCTGAACATATGATTTGATATAATTTTTTACAGAATCAAGCAACGGAATGCTTGCATAAAGAATCTGATGTAGTTGTACAAGATGAGCGCGACAACATTGATGTCGACATAGAATTTGCTGTGGTAAATAATGCACATTCCGGACTATAAATCGTTAAGTTCAAAATATATCATTTCATATTCATAAAAGAAGTGCACTGAAGTTTTATATTCGAATATGTAAAGATGTGTATTCTGGATTACGATTGGCCATACTATAAACATATGATTTGATTTAATTTTTTAACAAAATCAAGCAACGGAATGCTTGCATAAAGAAGTTGATGTAGTTGGTGCCGAGAGGTCGAGTAACCCGAGCTCTTAGTCTGATGTGAGTGTTAGTTATCGTTTACATTTTTTTTGAATAGTTCATTATTTAATGCATAATTTCATCGTATGAATAGGTTGATAATCAAGTTCCCTTGGTGCACAACCTTGTAATGGCCCTCCAATCTTGTAAGAACAAGGAACCCGAGCCACCAATACTCATCGAGCATGCGGTGGTTAATGATCCTCAAGCTCTGGAGCAGCGCCAGGATGTGAAAAAGAAAAAGACGGCTCCACCTATGGTAAGTTCTAGGAGAATTAGTAGGATTGCATCATATCGTGGTGTGTAGTTGTAGTAGTCGGATGTAATGTTATCAACTTCAACACATTGGCTTAGACATAATTTGTTCGAAAGACGTATTTGTAACCTAGTTAAGTAATATGTATTCGAAGGCTCTGTCTTTGTAATATTGCACTTTAATTCTAGTAATATTCTGTCATCATTATCAAATATTCGGAATTCAATTTTAAATATTCGGAAGAAAACTCAGTAATCAAATTCAAGGTTTTGTATATTCAATTGCGTTTTCAATCGTGTTTTGCATATTCAAACAGTAATCATATTCTTTTTAAATATTCGAAAGCAAACTTATATATATGCCATAATTCGAGTTTGATAAAATATATAGACATACTTTTCTTTTATTAATTTCGTATATTCAATTGTGTTTTCACCATATTCATGGTTTTGTATACGGAATTCATCAGGTTCCGGTCTCGGATGAGAAAGAGATATCTTTAAAGACACCATTGGCAGATACGATGGTTGTCAAAAGGAGAGACTCTAAGCTTCCGCTGTCGAAAAGGAGTCCGTTTGTACTTAGGGAGATTAGGCCTCAAACAAGAGTAACAAAAGAGGAGAAGACACTTTACTCATTTGTCGTCAATATCATGGTAGACAAGTACGTACAATAATCATCAACTATCGTTCTGTAACATATCTGAATGTAATGTTTTGAATTTTAATATTCCCATATCTGAATATAGAAATTATGCCTCTGAATATAGCAAACATTGAATTGAATACATATCTGAATATGGTATTTGATGTTTTGAATTTCGAATGTCCGTACTTGAATGTATACGTTATTTATCTGAATATCCATATTTCGAATATCCATATGCTTCCATTTTTTTTTTGACATACTAAACTTAGTTTTACATTGATGTAGTGGCATCTTGTTCAGTCACAAAGGTCGAATGTTGACATCAAGTGATTGTAAGACACTTGGAGAAGATCTATACATATCGATCAACATTATTGACATATGGTGCGCATACCTGAATGGGGTCGAGGACGAGCTGCGTTCGATGGATGCCCCAAAACGTTTGTTTATTAATGCGTCTACATCGGTATGCTCTTAATGTTATGTCAATCAATTATGGTTATGTCGTTAGTAACATAATAATTGGTCATTGGTCAATTACGACACTTGGTGCAGATTGGGACTGATGTTCAAGATTGGAATAAATTTAAAGAGGAAATGGATCTTGTGGTTTCCTCCGTGCGAGAAACATCAACATCTGATGCTGACCTGGTGAGTTATATTTCCATGCCGTGAATTTGTTGATTCAAAATTGCAAGGATATTCCAATCAATGCATATTATATTATAATTATTAACATTATCGATACATGCAGATTTTTTTCCCTATCCTTGCACATTCACATTTCTATGCAGTCTGCTACAATTTTATAAAAGGAACAGTTGAAATAATCGATAACTCATCTGATGGCGAGGAAGACCCTGAAGGAAAATATGGAGAAATTGTCCGTTCACTGGTAATGTTGATCACTAACCTTAATTTATAACTGCATCCATAAACATTGTTGAAAATTTGTTATTTAAATTAGACAGCATTGTTACCTTCAGATTCCTATCAATTATATTCACATATTTACATGTGTATTCAAATGTATTTTAATGGATTATTCTAATCTAAATTATCATTTGACTATGCAGACCAAGTTATTCTTTCGTTACATGGGGTCCGTTATTTGTGCGAAAAGATGTGATCGTTTTCGGAACAAGAGACCGACGGTTCTGAACATGCCATGGCGGGACAACGAAAACAAGGTTGATTGTGGTGTATACTTAATGCGCCATTTAGAGACGTACAAATCGCAAGCCAAAAACCAATGGGATTATGGTTTCAAGGCCAGATCAAAGAAGAACATATAAACATGCGCATTAAGTATCTTTACGTTATATTGGGGTCTCCATTCAATGAGAGGTGTGAAAACTTGAAGAAGATGATATCCCGGCGAGTTGCAAGTCATGCTTAGTTACATATAGATTTTTTACATTAAATAAACGGAGTGTTAGTATTTATCCATTTGACTTTTCCACTATCATTCGTTGCATTTTTTTTATTCATTTTAGAGTTTTTTAGACAGCAGTTGCATAGTGAAATATGCACAACATATTTGGAACGTTAGTGTTTATATAATTGAATTTGTCGATGTATTTGTTAAGCGTACATCATTTGTTTCATTACATATCTTTTATATAAGTGCATGACATTACAAGACAGTAGTTACTTAATGAATTTTGCATATGAAATATTCTGCACGTTAATATTTATCCACTTGAATGCATATTTTTCGCATTATATGTCCTTTATACAATGATTAAAATGTACTATTTATATTCTGAATTTTACAGCAATTATTTGGAACTGTAGTATAAGTCCACTTGAACATGTTATTGAATTTCAGGAGGCCTCGTTGGAATATACTATGTCAACTATGGAATATAAACATAAAAGATAAAAATAGTACAGATACTAGTCTTAAATCGCATTAAATATACTCACTTAAGTTGGAACATTCATATTCCACAATGAAACATAAAAGAACAAATAATTGTTGACGTAATATGGCTAAAGTATTCTTTTTCATTTTGTTTGAATTGTTGAGTGTTATAATTGTACATTATTCTTGGATTGTTGTTTTTAATTCGAGGATATATGTAGGAACGTATTTCACATAGTGTCTTTCACATGGCAGGTATTCAACCAAAAAAATATAGGGCGTTAGTGAAACAAAATATTGATGAATCTTATTAGAATATGATGTGTCAACTACTAAATTTCACCAAAAAATATAGGAATATTTTATGTCAACTATGGAATTTCAATATCATAGATAAAAATTCATGTTCAAATCACAATCCACGAAATTCTAAAAAGTAATTCAAAACATTCAGACATAATACCTATAAATTCAGAAGCATACTAGAAGTAAAAAAACACTTGTGATTAGTTCTTGTTGAACTTGTCGAAATTCCTACTGTCGTGTCCAGTGGATAGTCCACACTTTTTGCACTTCCTCTTTCTCTTATTGGCATTTTTGTTCTGTGCATCAATTGATATCTCCTTTCCTCCTCTAATAAACCCTGACTTACCACTCCCTTTGTTCTTGGCCTTTTCCGGTGGCCTAACATTGATTGTAGTAGGAATTGGTATTCCGGCAAAGGATTCGGTGTCATCTCTAACTGTTCTTGTGATACCTTTCTCGACATCACTCTTTTCGAATTCAGACTTCATTTCATTTAATTTCTTCAACATAACATCTAACCTTTGGTTGTTGCCGTCTACAAGTCCAATACATGCATGTACAGCAGACCAAACACGGCTGAGCTTAGATTGCGATTGTTCCATTTGAATACTTTGCTTGAATATTTCATCCAGCCCGTCGTGATTCATTGCCCTATTTGCTCCTTTTCTCCATCGGCCTAGAATCATGGAATCTGGAATTCTTTCACATCCATATGCTTTGAAAGCGGCAAATGCATGACTACATGGAAGCCCAATCTGTTGTACATATTGCATGAACATACAGTGTACCTATCTTTAACCATGTAACGGACATGATACTCGTCAATACCCTCCCTTATATCGTAATCAATAAAACAATCACCTATAAAAAAATTCGGAAAATTCTGGTTACAAATTTGACAATTGAAAACACATAATCAAGTCAGGACAAACAGTATTCTGATATTATGCTATTAATATTCTACACAGGACGAACAATATTCAGAGAGCATAAAAAATAGAATGAATTGTTCTTCACACAATTAATATTCGAAATCATAATCAGAAGAGTTCAGATAACATTTGAACATACCTTTTATTTGAGAAGTTACAGAGCAATAGAAGCAAGCATCACATATTTCATCCGATTAGACATCTAAGATGGGAATTCCTAGTCCAAAAATATGATCAATGCACTACCCACTTGATTTATATCTCCATTCTTTGCCCTTCACCAAAGAGAATCTCAACTCTCCAAATACATTCCAAAACCTCTCACTAGAGTCCAATCTCATAAGGGTCAAGTCATATAGGTTAGGAATCATATTTTTGAGGAGTTTCAAACAAAGGTCTAAGGCTAAAACGGGGCTACAAACAACGGTTTATCTTTAAGGTAGGATATGGAACATTTTGTGACTAAATGAAACAAAGATCAAATCAATGTGACAATGCATAGAACAAATCTCATATTGGTCTTGGAAAATAGATAAACACCGCAATAGCAAGTTTTACTAAGCATGCATGAGCTAATCACACAAGAAAATGAGGGATATGCAAACATGAACAAGTATCCCTAAAATGGCCAAAAATCATCTCACAAGGTTCACTCAAACTTAGTTGCATCAAAACCTCATCCTAGAACTCATGTGCTCAATAAAAACATGCAATATATCATATCACATCAAAAACAACATCCATTTAGAGGCTAAACTATCCAAAAATATGCAAAGGAATTTACATGCTCAATCATTAGCCTTCTTTAGACATCTAAGATGGGAATTCCTACTCCAAAAACAAAATCTTTTTTTGTTGCTTTTCAACCGAATTTTTTTTTCAAAATTTTATGGATTTTTGCAAAAAAAATTCTCAAAAACAAAACAAACTCATCCAATCAAACCAAATAACTCGATCATCATTCATGCACATCTGATGCCCCTATCCAAAAGAAAACATCACATAACAAACACAAGAACCTAAACAAGAAACTAGACATGAAACCATGAGCAACTAACTCCCACCCCATACTTAGAATTTTGATGTCCTCATCAAAACAATGAAATCAAAACTCAAAAATACAAGAGAAGAGAGATTAGGAAAGCTCACAATTTCTTTATTCTTGATGGCATGTCTAGACTTAGCTGGAAGGGCGCCCTCGGCGACTTCCTCTTTGGAGCCTCGCTTGTCTCTCTCGCTCGTACACATGGACATGGAAAGGATCTTGACTTGGCGGTTGGACTTGAGGTGTGGGGTGCATCCATTGGTCCTCTCGGGAAGGGTAGTTCCCGACCATCCATTCATTGAAGCTCTCTTGAACGCTCCATCTTTGGTCCTCTACCGCCCTCAAATCGTCCACATCACGCCTTGTGTAAGCAAGGTTTCGGTTCATTTCTTCACATTGAGCTTGGAAGTCTTCATGTTGTTGGAAGAGTTGTTGTTGTTGGAAATTCATTTGTTGTTGTTGAAGGTTGAGTTGGTGTGCCTCTTGTAGTATGCTTGATTGTTGGAGTTGAAGGTGAGCCATTTGGTTGGCTAGGAATGCCATGTTCACCGGTTGTTGAGTCTCGGGGAAGACCATTCCGGGCCCATACCATTGGGCATAACCTTCGTACCCGCCATGGTGTGGTTGCTCTTGCCTTGCTCCACTTCCTTCTCTTCTTTCAAATCGGCTCGGGACCGACTCGGGCAAAAACACATCGGACCGACGTTGATGGACGTCGGGCCCGAGGTGCCCTGCATCTCGGTCCATGAGTGTTGGAGCTTGGTCGGATAGCAATCCTTGGTAACCGTCATCTTCTTCGGGTTGAGTTTCCACATCCATTGCCTCTCTTCTTGCAAATTCAAAATTGTTGGGCTCTTCATCTTCGGACTCTAGAGAAGCTTGGGGATAAGCAAAGCGAATGTGTTGGGCACGACGCCTACACTCAATCGTCCCCTCCGGTTCTCCAAACGGGTTCTCCTTCTCGGCCCAAACTTGGAACCAATTGTAGTAGCTTGAGAGGTCATAGAGTCTTGGCCCCAAAGGAATGTACACTTTGTCAAAGTTGGAATGAGGTGCTAGATAAGTGGTGGCACCGGTGACGGCTTTCTCCTTGATGATGTTGGCTTTCTTGAAGTACTTGAGATCCATGAACTCCACTCCATTCGGTGCCGGCGTGTACTTGGATAGATCCACCTCAAGACGATGAGCCAAGCGGGCTATCATCCCTCTAAAGTAAATCCATGAAGAGCTTTGGAAATCCCTCACCATTTTCACCCATTCCCATGTGAGGTTCAATGGCTTCTCGGTTTGGAATAGCATCTCATGTAGCAACATGGCTTCCTCCTTCATGGGCTTGCTTAGCTCGTTCCTAGCATAGCGGGCTATCAACCGTTGCTATCTCATTCGTTGAGGCTCCTTTCCTCATCTCGCTCCTCCCCGCCACATACTTCCAAAGGTAGTTCACCTTCTCATTGTCCACAAAAGCTTTATCTCTTGGAAAAGGAAATCCAAGATAGACCGCCACGTTCCGAAGTGAGACCTCTTGTGTCTCATTGCCCAATTGGAAGGTGATGATGCCTTCATTGTCCTCTACTCCTTCATAAGTGCACTTGAAGGTGGCCATGAACTCCGATGTCAAGGCCGGGTAGTGATTGTTATTCCACCTCAACATCACATCAAGGCCAATATGAGAGTAGCAACGGTTGAGCGCCATGCTCATCTTCCTTATAGCCTCCCAATTTAGCCACCTTGTGTGGTGAGCTAGACCCATGTACCGCTCATAGCTTTGAGCCACATCATCATCCTCAAATTGCACATCATCCATCATTTGCACTTTCTTTGACTTCTTTGATTTCTTTGAAGGCCTCTCCATGCGTGAAGAAGATGCTCGGGTTGTCATGATACCTACACACACTTAAAGCAAAGAGCTACAAGATAAAATCTATACAACCTCAACAAAATCATGCATATTCACAACTCACAACTCATCACACAAGAATAACCCTATACTTATCCTCTAAACACTTAACTCACAATATCCAACATGTATGAACAAAGGATCACGGTCAAGCTAAAAGATATCTCATGATAATTGAGCCATAACCAACAATCAAACTCATGAATCCTATTGTCAACACAAGAGAAAGACAACTTGAACTAGGACTGACCAACACAAGACATCGGGCCCGAGGTGCTCTCAACCTCGGTCCGAAGTCATGGACCGACTCATCAATGTCGGGCCCGAGGTGCCTGGGTACCTCGGTCCGATTCCAAAATCGTCTACTCATGCAATTTCACCCAAAAATCAACCTATCATGCTCCTAGAATCCAATATCAACCATATATCTTCATCAATCGAAGTTCCAAGAAGGTTCAATCATGCACAATCAACAATTAAGAAAAAATTCTCCTATGCATGCAAGACACCATTGATGCTCAAGATCTAAACTCATTCAAACATGGCAAAACTCAATTCAAACAATGTAAGCATGAAATTCACAAGGAATTAGATAGGAATCGAGGTTCACATACCAAATTTGAAGAAATAAAGACTTCTAGCAATCAAACTCCTTAGAACTCAAATTTTCTCCACCTAGATCTAGGAGAGGGATGAAGAACAATGGAACTTGTTGGGGTTTTCTCCTAGGGATCGATGCTAGGGAAGGGCTAGGGTGTTGGATCGAGATTGTTGAGGGTTTGCAAGGGAGATCGAGTGTGATGGGAAGAGGGGGCCGATTTTGGGGTTTGAAAGGGAAGCTTGGTATTTTGGGTAGGTGGTTATGAAGGTGATGGGAGGTAGGTAAGGGGAAATAGGCTTTAAATGGGAAAGAGACAAAGTTAGGTCAGAGGGGCATAATGGGGATTTCCTTCAAATTTTGACCATGGTTGACCGACCTAATCGGACCGAGTTGCATAAAGTCGGGCCCGATGTTTTGGGTACCTCGACCCGGCTCGGTTCGACTCCCAAAAATTACCTCATCTAAACCACATCTTTTCCCACAAATCCTTTTCTTATTTTCACCATTACCACTACCCAATCATGAAGCACACATAACACACAATTCCACAAAATCACATGCTAGGAAGAGATTAGAAAGAAGCTAAGCTAAGCTAAAGAAACTAAACTAAAATTACGAAAATAAACCTACTAGGCTCGGGTTGCCTCCCGAGGAGCGCTTCTTTTAAGTCATTAGCTTGACTTCTAACATCGACCTTCATGGTGGATGAAAGATAGTGAATTGATCACCATAGTCATGTCCATTGCCATTCCCTTCATAGTCGTAGAACTACCACTTGTGATTTATGTAGGCATGGCCTCCAAATTGTCCTTCACCTTTCTCCTCCAAAGTATAGGTTTGCACCTCTTGCATCTTCTCAACTTGATTTTCCTTCCCTACATCACAAACATCTAGAGAATTTCTAGGAGATTCAATAGCATTATAGCTCAAATATTCTTTCAAATCACTCAAACATATATAACTATCCTCTAGATCATCTTTCAAGTCACTTAAACAAATATAAGAGTCTCCCACATCAAAAGGATACGAAGAAGGATACTCTTCTTGGCCTCTTGGACTATCATCACCTCTTAACTCTTCTTGGTGCTCAAATGGATCCACCAACTCTCTCTCTTGAACTAGAACATTGACTCTTTCAAGGTTCCTCAAAGGTGCTTCATCCTCTCTTGTGGTTTCCACTTCCTCTCTTTTCCTCTTTGCATTTTCCTCCAACTTCAAGATTGCCAAAGCATCCGGTTCATTTAGAGCTTTGTTGAAGTGGAACTCCACCTTGTCTTCTCCAATTTCAAAAGTCACCTTCCCATTCCTCACGTCAAGTTTGGCTCCTGCCGTGGCTAGAAACGGCCTTCCAAGAATAATGGGTACCAAAGGATCTTCTTTCATATCAAGGATCACGAAATCGTCGGGGAAGAAGTACTTCCCCACTCTAACCGGAACATCATCCAAGATCCCCGTGGCCTTTGTAGTTGAAACATCGGCCATAGTGAGAGACATGTCAACCGGCTCTATCTCACCAAGGTTAGCCCTCTTCCAAATGCTCATGGGCATAACCGATATGCTTGCTCCGAGGTCACACAAAGCTTGTAAACTTTGAGATCCAATACCCATGGTAATTGCAAATCTCCCGGGATCTCCCAATTTTTGAGGTAGCTCCAAGATTTTCACCTCATCTTGCATTTCCACAATCGACCTCTTCTTGCTCAAAATCTCTCTCAAGAAACTTTGCATATGATGGCATCTCATTTAGAGTATCGGTGAATGGTATTGTGATGTTCAACCCTTGCAAAAGCTTCAAGAACCTCTTGAACTTGCCCTCTACAACAGCCTTGGGCTTCTTTGATGGGTAAGGAAGAGTTGTGCCGACTTGATTCTTGCTTGGATCGACTTCCTTGGACCGGCTTGGTTAACTCACACCGTTCTCTGCTTGGACCGATGTTGGCTCGACGTCGGGACCGACGTGTTGGTCCTCGGTCTGGGGGCAGGGCAACGTCTGGGAAGTCGGGCCGACTTCAGGCATGTCGGGCCCGAGTTCCTCTCCTCCTCGGTCCTAGTCAGGGGACTTCTTCGGCTTCTGGCTCGACTTCAGGGCACGTCGGGCCCGAGTTGCTGGGTAACTCGGTCCGACTCTCTTCTCTTGGCTTTTGCACATGTGGCTCGGGTAAGCTTCGACCACTCCTCAACCCAATAGCTCGGACTTCATTTTGTTGTTGTGGGGCACGGGGATTCTCCTCGGGTCGGCCCGGGAGTCTCCCATCTTCTCTAGGAAGTCGAGTAAAAACTTGAGCAAATTGGTTGTTGACTTGCTTCCTCCACACACAAAGATCGTCGACCTTTGTGCTCATGTTTTTGATATCACCTCTCATCTCTTGTGCCCATTGTGGAGTTTATTGATCGTAGAACCCTGGAGGTCGGTATGGTGGTGGTTGGGCCCTTGGCTCATTTTGGTTATAGTTGTTGTTGTAGCCATTAGCTTGGCCTTGATTCCACCTTCCATTTCCTCCATTGCCTCCGTTGTTGAAGTTGGCTCCATTGTTGAAATTGTTTCTCCCTCCATAGCTCCTTTGAACAAAGTGTGCCTCCTCGATTTGCTCGGCCAAGCGAACTTGGCGTTCATTGGGACACTCTTGAGCACCATGCTTGAAAGATCCACATTCCTCACATGCCCTTGAGGTTTGCTTGAGATGATTCATTTGCCTCCTCATTTTGTTCAACTCATCCTCAAGGAATTGGATTTTCACATCCTTGTCCACCTCTTCACTTTTCGGGTCATAGAGCCTCCTTGTACCATCTCCTTGGACTCTTGCCTCCTTGTTGACTTGACTCACTCCGTACATGGCTTCGTAGTCGGAGAGTTTATCAAGTAACTCCCATGCTTGCTCCGGTGACAAGTCAATGAACCCACAATCGGTGTGAAGATTCAACTTGTCCTCGGTGGCGGGGTTGATTCCTTGGAAAAATATGTCTTGGAGAACATATGGTTGTTGCCCATGCGTTGGACATTGACTCAACATTTCCTTGAACCGATCCCAAGCCTCAAAGAGTGGCTCGTGGGCTCCTTGTTGGAAACTTGCTATCTTCCTTCTAAGCTCCGTTGTTTTTGTTGGTGGGAAGAACTTTATCAAGAATGCTTCATTGAGAGCCGTCCAAGATGTGATGGATCGAGGTGCTTGGCTCTCTAGCCAATGCAATGCCTTGTCTCCTAAAGACCACTTGAAAGCTTTGAGTAGCACATACTCTAGCGTCTCTTCATCCGTCGAGATGGTCTCACATATATCCTTGAATTGCTTCACATGCTTAATCGGGCACTCATTCGGTCTCCCCTCAAATTGGTCCCTCTTGATAAGTGATATGAATTGAGTCTTGATCTCGAAGTTCTTTGAAACCTCCGGTAAGACAATGGCCGGCTCGGCACCTTCAACTCCGGATGCATGTATTGGCGTGCATTCCGGGGTTGATTGTTGATTGGAGCCTCCAATATCAACCTTTGCTCACGCTCTCTCCTAGCTTCGGCTTCCCGGTTTTCCATCTCAAGTTGCATACGAGCCATGTCGGCCCTCATCCGAGCAATCTCATCATCATGTAGTGCTTGGTTCTCCATTCTCTTCTTCTTTTGAGCTTGCTTGATAATGCTCTCCGGATCACTCACAAAGTCGAACTCAAGTGTTCCTCGGGCGGAACGAGCTCGCATACACCTATAACCAAAGACACAAACAAAACCGAATCAAAACAAACAAGGGGTTTGGGCTAATCCCTCACCCAAATCACTACAAAATCAAAGTCTCAACAAAAGAGGTACCTCAAACAAGTAGAACTCCCCGGCAACGGCGCCAAAATTATGATGGGTGTCCGGATTGGATGATCAAATTCAAAGTAATAACCGAACCCCGTAGTAGTACAAGGGTAGGGTGTCGAACGCTCGGGAGTTCGTGCGTTGAGTGTACCAAAAGACTTGCAAAAAGGGAAACAAAGGCAAAAACAAGGAAAATCAAAGGAAACAACTCGGGACCGACATTGGTCACTTCGGCCCGAGGTTGGATCGATGGAGTTTTGCACGGGACCGACACAATTGTAAGTCGGGCCCGACGTCTGGGTAACTCGGTCTTAGCAAAATAGTAGATCGGTCTTGGGTTTTTGGGTTCCTTCCCTAACTAGATGTGGGTAATTCCACCCCAATTCAACTAATGAGTGTTGCTCCTTGTTAGATCGAGGTTGTTTGCCTCCGATCCCTCCACTCTACACATCGAACTTAGGAGGTTTTCACCCACTCTTCGATGCAAGGTCAAGTGATAGGCTCGAGATCGCTTTCGCTTACTCTAACCAATCACAAGCCCTTGATCTCTTGTTTTCACAAGAGTTTGTAGCTCTATGTAGAGAGGATTCCTAGATCAAGCACTCAAGGCTATGGAATTGGGGGTTTACACCCAAACCTAGCTAGGGGTTTCCCCCATAGCCCAAGACTATGGAATCTACTCCATGTTGAAAGAGTAAAAAGCAATCAACAGAAAAGGCAAGCAAATCTCAATCATCAAACTCAAATCAAAGCCAAATTGCATTCAAATCAAAGGGGTTTCACAAGATCCAATCTCCAAAACTCAATTACAAATCAAAACCAAAGTTCAAACTCACAAATTCCTCCTAGAACTCCTAACCTCCACCGATTTCTCTCTTCTTCTCCTCTTCCTTCTTCCTCCTTGCTCTCCAAGTCTTCCTTGAGCCTTTGAGAGTGATTAATTGTGTCTAAACTTGGATAATTGTCTTCTAATCTTCTCTCCTTTTAATTGGGGACCAAGAATATCCAAAAATGGAAGAGGGGCAAAAGTGGAAGATCACATTTGTGTGCCTTGGAGCCCAATCTTCACTTTGCCGACATGGACCGACACGGACCACCTCGGGCCCGACTTGCCACAACTCGGTCCAAGCCTCCATAGGTCGATCTCGGGCCCGACTTGCTGGGAAAGTCGATCCGGGCGTCGAGCCTCTTCTCTTCTTGGTCCTTCTTGAGCTCCTCTTCGTTGATCGCTCGGCTCTTCCGCTCCTTGGTCCTCAAGCCTTGCTCCTTCATAGAGACTCCTTCCAAACCATCCTCGAAACGTGCCAAATTACCTACAAAACACAACAAATTCGCATAGTCTCCGAATCTCATAGAAAATCGGAATCTAAGCTAAAAAGGAACAAAACTAACAAACAAAGGAACAAAAGACACCTATTTACAAGGGGAAATTAACCACTAAAACACCACCAAAATGAGAGACGTCATTCGCACCAAGCCACCCAATAGTATATCTCTAAAATATGCTGGGATCCATTACGTTCGGAGACTGTACATATCATTGTAGCACGAATTATTACGATCATCATATTTACGAAGAAAGTCAGACCATTTTTCCTCAAACTGCTCGGTGTTGATCCCATCGTTCCAAACAACTTGTCCTAAAGCTTTTCTATAGCCGGGTTCGTTAAGCTTGGAAGCTCCAACCTTCTTAGACACCTTATCCATTATTTGCCACATGCACAATCGATGTCTCGTGCTTCTAAAAACATTTTTAACTGCAATTTTCATGGCCGGATCTTGATTAGTTACCAGAACTGTTGGTTTTGAAGACATTGCTTTCTTGAAGTGTTCGAATAGCCAAGTGTATGACTCCACATCCTCTTTCAAGAGCAAACCACACGCAAATGTAACGCTCTTTTTGTGATTGTCCAATCCTGTGAAAGGAGCGAATACCATGCAATACCTAATGGAATATGCAATCATATTATTAGAATTTTGGTAGTTAAAATTCAGAATATACATAATTTCAGATTCAAGTATAAATATATTTAGGAATAAAATATATGTTGGAATATCAAATAATATGTTTTGAATTTTACAAATCATTTTCTAGAATATTAATCATTCGTGTTTCGAATATAAAATTTTCTACGCAGACCTTACAATACTCGCTCGAATATGAATGAATTTTACATGGAATTTATGTAAACGTAATATAGATATACACCCATACGAATTTGAATATAAAAACAGGAACGTACCTATTTGTTCCATATGTTATATTCGAAGTAGTACTCACTATTTATCTCTCTTTTGCTAGTTAACTTTCTTATTACCATCTCTACATCAGCATCTAGTATGTTTGCCATCAGATCCCTCTTATAATTTTTGAAGTCAGTTGATGTGACACTCATGTTGATATAACCTCCAACGATCTGCTTCAATAGCTTGTCTGAAACTACAAGGCCCAAGTTTGCTTTAGCACAACTCTCATGAATTTTTTATGGCCTATTTCCATCTTCCTATTTCTCTTTAGCAAATGATGTGCATAATTCGGGATCATATCAGGCGTATGTGCTTCCTCAAATGTCTTCACAACATAAGAACCATTTCTATGATATTTCAAGACCATTAGTGCTTTGCAACCACACCTATCAGATGTAGTTTTCCTCTTACCGTTGCTATTGCCTTCATTCTTATCCTTCCCGTGTACAGCGGAAATATTTCGAAGATTTTACGTTTGAACGTACAAACGTGTGGCTTGAACTAGATCTAACATCAAAGCCCACAACGGATGCATATTCGTGGTAAAATTCTTCACCAATTGCAAGAGATTTGAATCTTCTCCCTTTGAAAGGCTTCTTATCTGCTGGATAATGTGGAACCCATGTTTTTATGTTCATGTCCTTTTGGTCAAAGATGCAATTTGTTCCATATTCAAATCGACATGCTCTTCATCTTAATTCTGCTCATCGTGAGCTATAGTATCATCTGCTGAGTCATCTGAAAGACTGTCGAATATATACTCCATCCATTTGCTACTACCAACTGTCATAATAGAAAATACGTCAGGCAAAACTATTTCATAATCATCTCATTATAATCTGAATTTGTAAGTACCGTGGTTTGCATATCATTATACAGAGTTTGAATATTACTGTATGGTTATTGAATGTAACAACTTGAAATATACAATATTTTACATCGAATATCAACTCAATGTCTTTGAATATTACTTTCGTATAAGATTTGAATTTTTTTGTGAATATCAATATAAATAGTTCGAATATTACGTTCTGTTTATTGAATGCAACTACTTCGAATATATCATATCATCTATTGAGTACGAACTATATGTGCTTGAATATACCCGTCTAATATAATTTGTATGTTGTTCACGATTTAACTTTACATAGTTCGAATATTACAAGATGGTTATTGAATTCACTAAATTCGAAGATATAATACTATCTATTGAATATGAACTCGAAGTGTTGGAATATAACTACATTAAAATTTTTATGCTAAATATAAACTCGTTAGATTTGAATATTATGGACGATATTAATTCGAGTTGAAGAATAAACAACAAACTTTACGAATTGGAAAATTGACAGTTTAATGTATAGAAATTGCAACTAGGCACACAAAATAGAATTATAGCATAAACATACCTTTTTCCATTGAGATGTACTAGAAATTCCAAGATCAATCAAATCCGAATTGCTATTCTTGAAAGTCAACGTTGAATTCGTTATTAGAACCACTGAATATTTCGATTTTGTGTGCTTGAGGATTCTATAGAAACCATGTGATGGTTACGGTTTTTTTGGTTTTGTGGTGGATTTTCTATCTTTTTTTTTCCGTGTTTTATCGTCCGTTTTTTTCTTATCCAACAATTTGGCATCCTACTTTCACGTGAAACAACTTTCTTTTTGTTAATTTCAGTCTATTTTTTATTATATAATCACTAGATCATGCCCATTGATTTCTATTAATCTAAGGCCCTATATTCATTGACTTGTTTCACTATAACAAGTGTTTTACCTGAACCTCCCCCTGCTTATATATAATATATTGATATGCTTATGTACTATAATACAATATAAAGCAAAACCTATGTCTTTGTTAAAATTTGCGCCACCTCACCAACGTTAAATAAAAAATATTATTTATGCCATATAATCAATGTTGAATAAAATAATGATTTTATTTTAACATCGGTAACTAACATTTATATCTTCTTAATATCTTATCCAATTTTTGGTAGGTTAATGTATTTTCCTAATATAAATCAATAGCAAAACTTACTAGAATCGATAGAAAAGGTGATTTTTGATATCTTACTAAATTTTGATAAGAAAATATAATTTTCATTTAAATGTTTTTTTTTATTTTAGGTAAAAATGATTTTTTAAATTTTTATGAATATTCTACATATTTAATTAGAATAATAGATTTCATAATCGAAATTATAAAAAAATAAAATAAATATATAGGTCAATATGTTCAAATTCTATCGGGTTTGAATTGTACGTACATTCTCGACTAAAAAATAACCTTAGGTCAAAATTCGATCTCGGATAAATCACGTCGAGTTTATATTTATATTACCTGTAGATGATATGAGATCCGTACTTTTAAGAACGGGCCGCTGGGTGAATAATGTGCAACTTTCTCTAAAGCATTCGATGGGATCAAGTTAAGTGCACATTAGCCACTTTTCAAGAGCATGCACAGTATGTGTGGGCAACTTTTATCCTTTGGGCACATATGCAAATTCCGCAATCAAAACAGACCGAGATTTCGTTTAACACGTGATAGACAGCGATTTTTTTTTTTTTTTTGTTGTTTTTTAATATCTCCTCCATTTATTTCCATGTCCATAATTTTTTTTTTTTTGGGTGGTAATCCATGTCCTTGATTCGTAGTAAACCACGGTTTCAATTCCCATTTGAAGGATTGAGAATAATGACCAGCAAAAGTCTGAAGCGTGAGCTCGACGACCATAACCGGACAGATTCGATCGAAACCGAATGCCTAAATAACAACCACACTTATTCCTTTCCGATCTGGCAAGATTTTGTATATAGCTCCTTCTTTTTGGGGTTTCATTTCATTCCACTTCTTCATACATTTTCCTGTTTCTTATACGCGTTCTCCCTCGTTTGCAGACCCGTACTTGCTTGATTTGAGCTCACAAATCACAGCCCTGCTTTCACTGTACGTCTCTCTCTCTCTCTCTCTCTCTCTCTCTCTCTCTCTCTCTCTCTCTCTCTCTCTCTCTCTCTCTCTCTCTCTCTCTCTCTCTCTCTCTCTCCTCTCTCTCTCTCTCTCTCTCTGAGTCAACCGGATTTGCTCATTAATAATCAGTAAACAGGTTACTACTATACTCCCTAATTAAATATCCTATTTTGGGTGAAGGCTTCTATTTAAAAAAATATCTGTGTGTTACGGTTTATGCGTTAGGACTTGGGAGTTTACTTGGTTGATCCTTTCCTATAAGCGATAACACGTGGGCCATGTTGCCATTAAAACTCTTGAGCAAGGAACCTCAACAACCACCCACGCAATATAAGAAGCGAAGACAGACAGACAACCCTTAGACTCTTCCTCTGCTTGATTGACCCACAAAATTGAACTAATTAGAGGTCTTGGGTGATCTGTTTTGTATGAATTGTGCAGAATTTGATTCCTGTTGGGCCCACCATGAGAGCTGTTCTGCTCCTCTGGGTTTCGCTCCTCTGGGGAGTAGTCAATGGGAGCTCACCTAGGCCGGAAGCGGTCAACGTTGGAGCGCTCTTCACTTTCAACTCAGTGATTGGGAGAGCAGTGAAGCCGGCCATCCAAGCCGCCATTGATGATGTCAACGCCGATTCCACTCTCCTTCCGGGCACCAACTTGAGTTTGATTTTCCATGATACAAATTGTAGCGGCTTTCTGGGGACCATGGAAGGTCAGTCATTGCTCTTACCTCCCCTTGAAATTTCCCCATTATGTAGCTACAGATACATACTTGTGCATATGAAATTCGTTAGCTTCATTTGATGAGTTAGTTCTTTTAGAAGAAGGGCAAAGTGCAACTAAAGTTTTCGACAAACCTAGAGCAACTTTAGGAAACAACGAGTTTTCCCCCCTGTAGGAAGGAATCAGCAATACAGTCAGTACATGGACTGCTTATCATGCTTAAAATGCTGTTTATGACTACTTACCATAAGAGCTTTTTGGACCTCGGTGAGGGTGATTGATTACTTGCAACCATAATTATACTTCTCTCACTTAATGCATTGCAGTAAATGATTTGCAAGTGCTGATGGAGGTGTTAATTATCTTGTAGCTCTTCAGCTAATGGAGAAAGATGTGGCTATTGCAATCGGTCCACAATCATCTGGAATCGCCCATGTGATCGCAAACGTGGTCAATGAGCTCCATGTTCCGCTTTTATCATTAGCCACAGACCCCACTCTCTCCTCCCTACAATACCCCTTTTTCCTACGGGCAATTCCAAATGACTATTTCCAGATGTATGCAGTTGCTGATGTGGTAGATCACTATGGATGGAGAGAGGTAATTGCAATATTCGTTGATGACGAATATGGAAGAAATGGTATCTCTGTGTTAGGGGACGCCCTTGCAAAAAATCGTGCAAAGATCTCTTACAAGGCGGCTCTCCCACCCGATGCCTCAAAAAGTGATATCACTAGTTTGTTGGTTCAAGTCAATTTGTTGGAGTCCCGGGTTTACGTTATTCATGTGAATCCAGATTCTGGTGTTTCAATATTCTCTATAGCGCATTCCCTTGGTATGATGACCAGCGGATATGTATGGATAGCCACTGATTGGCTTCCTTCTGTTCTTGATGGTCTGGGAACCCCAGGGCCTGATATCACTAATAACTTACAAGGGGTTCTTGCTCTTCGCCATCATACTCCAGATTCTAACATTAAAAGGGCTTTCCTGTCAAGATGGAAGAATTTGAAGTTTGCAGGAAACTCCAGTATAAATTCTTATGCCTATTATGCTTACGATTCTGTTTGGCTAGCTGCCCGTGCTCTTGAGACATTTTTCAGCCAAGGTGGAAACATCTCTTTTGTAAATGACCCTAAGCTTACCAATAGAAATGGGAGCATGTTGAACTTAGCAGCAATGCATATTTTTCAAGGAGGAGATCAGCTGCTTCAAATTCTACTAGCGGAAAATTACACGGGTTTGACCGGGCCAATTCGATTTGATGCAGCAAAGAACATAATACGCCCGGCTTATGATGTACTTAACATTGTTGGTACAGGGTCACGCAAGATTGGTTATTGGTCAAATTACTCCGGCCTTTCGGTTCTTGCTCCAGAAACCTTATATTCAAAGCCTCCAAACTCATCTCTGTCAAACCAGCAACTTTATGGCGTGATATGGCCAGGTGAATCTACAAAACAGCCCAGAGGATGGGTGTTCCCTAATAACGGCCAGCCACTGAGGATTGCAGTTCCTAATCGGGTCACCTACAAAGAATTTGTTTCCAAGGATAACGAACCCGCAGGTGCTAAGGGATATTGTATTGATGTATTTGAAGCTGCAGTGAACTTGTTGCCTTATGCCGTACCACACGTTTATGTGTTATATGGTGATGGCCAGAGAAACCCAGAGTACAGTGATCTTGTCTATGGTGTTGCCCAAAATGTAAGTATCAACTACAACATATAGTTTCAAGTTACTTGCCACTGTTTCTTTTCACTATCAATAAGTCTGGAGTGTTAAGCTTATGACGGATAAAAAGTGAAAACATTTATTTAGGTGGGAATTCTAGTAGAAAAGAAAATGTTTTACAAATTCTGTTATCTCCTATTCTCAATTATCATTTGCTTATGTGTTTGTATCAGAAATATGATGCAGCTGTTGGGGATATCACAATTGTAACAAACAGAACACGAATAGTGGATTTTACACAACCATACATGGAATCTGGATTGGTCATAGTTGCCCCTGTGCAGGAGGAAAAGTCGAATCCTTGGGCATTCCTCAAGCCCTTTACCTTCGAAATGTGGTTTGTCACAGCCGCTTTTTTCCTGTTTGTTGGAGCTGTTGTTTGGATTCTTGAGCATCGCATAAACGCGGAATTTCGTGGTCCGCCAAGTCAGCAGATCATGACAATATTTTGGTTAGTGCCACTTCTCAGATTAATATACATTTCCATATTATCATCTATTAATCACGGAAAGAAAAGTTACTTCACATTATTTCATTTAACTCACATTGAGCTACATTTTGTATAGAAACTGAGATGCTTTTCGTAATATTTTCAGGTTTAGTTTCTCCACGATGTTTTTTTCACACAGTAAGTACAATATCCTGCCCTTATTAAGTCTTTCCTAATTACATGCATATAATTCCACCCGATCTCTGTTCACAGGAGAGAATACTGTGAGCACCCTTGGGCGATTGGTGCTCATTATATGGCTCTTTGTTGTGCTGATCATCAACTCAAGCTACACGGCTAGCTTAACTTCAATACTTACAGTTCAACAGCTTTCATCCAAGATTGAAGGGATTGACAGCTTGATATCCAGCAATGAGCCAATCGGGATCCAGGACGGTACATTTGCACGTAGCTATCTGATTTACGAGCTCAATATTGCAGAGTCCAGGCTTGTTAATCTGAGGAACAAAGAAGAATACCTTATTGCCCTTCAACGCGGCCCCAAACATGGCGGTGTTGCTGCCATTGTTGATGAGCTTCCTTACATTGAGCTTTTCTTGTCTAGCACCAATTGCAAGTATAAGATTGTTGGGCAAGAGTTTACAAAGAGCGGATGGGGATTTGTAAGTGCCACTCTTGATATTTTTTTTCGTTTTCGTGGCTGAACGTCATATTGATTCTACAAAGACTACTTCAAATCTATGATACCCCTGTCCTTTGTCTCAGGCATTTCAGAGGGACTCTCCTCTTGCAGTTGACATGTCCACAGCCATCCTACAGCTGTCAGAGAACGGTAACCTGCAGAGGATACACGACAAATGGCTGACGCGTACGGGGTGCTCCTCAGATACAAGCCTAGTTGACGAAAATCAGCTCTCTCTACAGAGCTTCTGGGGCCTGTTTCTGATCTGTGGTGTTGCTTGCTTTTTCGCTCTCGGAATCTTCTTTTGCAGGGTGGTTTGTCAGTACCGAAGATACGACCCTGAGACCAATGAGCAGGTGGTGATGCAAGAGATTGAGGCTGCTGAGCCCATCACTCCTACAAGGCCCAAGAGGATAACCAGCTTCAAGGATTTGATTGGTTTTGTGGACAAGAAAGAGGCTGAGATCAAGGATAAGCTAAGAAGGAAAAGCAGCAGTGATAGCAAGAGACAGCCTAGTCGAACCCTAAGCATGGGCGAGGAATCTCAGTCATCTACATCTTAACCTGGTTAGTTTTCCGCATCATTTCCTGCATAGAAAGAGTCATATTTTGTTGTATATGAAAAGCTAAAAAAAAACAAGGCTAGGGGTCTTATGAGGCTTTACTTTTACCATGTATAATGTGTGATCAATGCAGATACAATGGAGGAATTCAACTGGTGGTAGTTAGGGAAGCAATGGTGGCCAGAGTAACACATGCAGTGTTGTTCAAAATTTTTATAGGGGATAAATTTTACACTTTTATACTGTATTGAGATTTGTAAGTATACAATATTTTTTGATGCGCTATATGATGTTTGCTGCAATAAGTCTTTTAAGTTATTGAAGGGTGATCAAGCACATAGATATTTAGGTTGACGTTGGATTTTTAAGTTCAATTTAATTTACAGCAGAATACCTCGCGGTCGCCGATAACCTTATCATGACCAGCATTTTTGAAACTTGTTGCAACTCGAGCAATCGGAAGTTATTATGTCTATAGCTCAGCTGGCTAATTCCATTACATTAGCTTGATTGAGTCAGTGATAAATACCAGTGCAACATTCTTCAATACTCGGTTGCAGCGTTCGAGATCACCGTTACCAATTTGCACTCCGAAAGAAAGAATGGCGTCCATTGATAGCCCCAATTCCTTAACTATATGATCAGCAATAAAATTATCAGTAGACATGGCTTGTCATGTACAACACATTCAATATATAGCATAAACTAATTTTCACTCTTCTAAGTTTGGGTTGCATACTTGCACTGTGCTAGATGTGGTGTGCAACTATGCGCAGCAATGCTTGGCGAACTTGCAAAAATATACCAAGCTATGGAAAAAGAGGGCTCCAAATTAACATGACGAACCAACCAAGTTTTCGACATGTTATTCTTTCTTCATTTTCATCTCCTCCTCCTCAACGCCATGGCTTGAACTCATGACCATTTGCTTTGGCAAATGCCACTGGAACTGAGGAGCTTGGCAAGTTTTTGACATGTTGTGAGCAGAGCACAAAGGGAACTACTCTTCGGCCTTTTACTAAATAAATCAAGTTTTAGTTCTCATAGTGAAAAATACAGGCGGAATACTAAAAGTCCAAATTTTACGTGATTATTGAAAAATGCAAGCAATGTATCTTGGTGTAATATACCATTCCAAAACTAGTACAAATGTAAATATAAAACCGAATTAATCGATTTGAGATCGAATTTTGATACGAATACGCTTTTAACTCGGGAGCTTATAATCCAAATCCGATAGACCAAAATCCGAACCTATTGACCTATATATGTACTTTTATTCATACAATTTTAATTCTAAAATAATTCTAAAAATGTATACTAATTAATAAGAAAAAATTGTAAGGAATATAAAAGAAAATCACTTCAATTTCCTTATTCGTATAAGGATATATAATTGAGTAAGATATTAAGAATACATAAGGAAATTGGATAAGATGTCAAGAAGATATATAAGTTATTAATTGAAAATCAATGCAAAAAATAAAATCATTATTTTATTCAGATTGATGACGTGGCGTAAATTTTAACAAAGAGTTGAGTTCCGCTTTATACTGTATTATAGTAGATTAGGAAAGGCGGATTTTGTGGGATCAGATAATGACTTCATTCAAAATGGGTGGATTCCATTTTTTGTAATCGCGAAGTAAACACCAAGAACAAGGCAATCGATCCCAACACGTAAAGTACGTTGTAGTTGCGTAATACAAACAACAATAGCACTACCATTTGACAACCAAGATAAGCACTAGGTTACAACAAAGGGCAACCTTACTTTTTTATTTGAATTTGATCAAATAAAGACAACCGAACTAGGCACTAATCGTTAAATTCCTCCGATAACGAAGGCCAAGTTGGTATTGGTATACGCACCATCAACCACCAAGTTGAGACCACTCACATACTTGGCCTCATCGCTCGCCAAGAACAAGGCTGCGTTGGCGATGTCATCCTCTTTCAACACCGTCCCCTTGAGCACCCCGGCGGCGTGTATGCTCCTCTCCAAGGCGCCCCGATCCGCCACCCCCATGTGATCCCGTAGCAACGGGGTCGCGATGTAGCTAGGAGCTACGCAATTGACCCGAATGCCGTGCTGCCCGAGCTCGACGGACAGGCCCTTCATGAGCCCCACGACGGCGTGCTTCGACATGGTGTAGGCGTGCGGGGTCAGGCCTCCCATCACCGAGGCGATGCTCGAAGTGAAGAGGATGACGCCTTTCTTGGCCGGGATCATGACCCTAGCGGCTTGCTTGGCCCCCAGAAACACGCCGTACACGTTCACGTCGAACACTCTCTTGAAGTCGGCGCTTTCGACGCGGGTGAGGGTGTCGCTCCCCTCGCCCGTGATTCCGGCGTTGCAGTACATGATGTCCAGTTTTCCGTGGGTGGAGATGGCGAGGTCGATGGCATTTGCGACTTCGGCTTCGTCGGTGACGTCGCAGTGGACGTAGGTGGCCGTAAATCCGTTGGAGACGAGCTCCTTGCAGAGGGCGGCTCCCTTGTCGTCTTGGACGTCGGCAATGATGACTTTGGCGCCGTGTTGAGCGAATAGCCTCGCCGTGCTCTCGCCTATGCCGCTAGCGCCGCCGGTGATGATGCCCACCTTGTTTCCCAATCTGCGGTCAATTAGATTAATTAAAACCAACTAGTCTAACCTTCATGAATTGAAGAACTTTAAATAAGATGCCGACATAAAGAGATTCGTGTAGACCTTTGTGCAGAAGGGCCTTCCATTCTCAGGTCTTCGGCAGATGAAAAAGAGTGATTACAAATGTGAACTACCTACCAGGAGTACCAGCCTACTGATTGTATTTAATAGATCGAAGGCGGTTCGATCAGTTGTTTCTTTAATATAAATTGTTATAAAAGTCTTATCGAATATATATTACAGCGACCAGTACTCCGTATAAGTCAACAATAATGCATCACGTCACGTGTATCGATCACTATTTGAAGAAAATTTTGCACGTTCACCTTTATTATTTTCTTGCGAGGTGTGTGATATGATTGGTCTTATTATTACTGCTCCATCCGTCCCAGAAAGTTTGTCTCGTCTTCCTTTTCAGGCGTCCTAAAATGTTTGTCCATGTTCATTTCTTTCGATTTATATCTACATTTTTTACAATAATACCCTCATTCAATCACATATATTACACTCCATTATCCAACTTTTTCATCAACTTTATCACTTTTCTCTACAAAATTACAAAACTATCCCTACATAATCTCATATATTACCCCCCATTATCCAACTTTCCCATCAATTTTATCACCTTTCTCTACAAAATTACAAAACTATCCCTATCTAATCTCATATTTTACCTATATTATCCAACTTTTCACCCACTTTATTTCATTTTTCTTACTCCACGAGATTTCCGTCCTTTTGGACTAACTTTGTGGGACGGAGGGGGTGGGGAGTCCGTTTTGTAGACTGAGACAAAAATTAATGTGGTAAATAGGTGGTATATAAACTCAGCTGGCCCACTTTTATCATTTTCACTCTCTCTCCTCTCTCTCTTCTCGTTCTCTCTCCCTCCCTTTCTTTTCTCCCTTCCTCCCTTCCACCAGATCTAGATCTAGATCAAATTTGGAACTCTTTCCTCTCTTCTCCCTCAACTTCGACATTTCCAACGCCCCTCACTACTCCATCTCCCCTCAAGCTGGCGAACTCTTCCTCCGAAGCGATCTTCGACAATTCTCTGTCTTCTCTCAGTTTCGGGTTTTTAGAGCCTGGATTTTTTCTGTAGGGTTTCTAATTTGTTGCGTATGGCCAATTTCAATCCGCTGAATTGTGCAATAGGAGTTGGTTCGAGCGATGTTGAAGAGTTTGACGAGATCGAAGTGCTCGATTTGGAGGGGAATTCGATCCCAATCACTAATTTGTGGATGGATTGGAAAGCTGTGGTGGCATTTGCTCGCCATTTTGGGTAACAACTTGTTAGTGTAGTAAAATAAATTCCAATCTGCCTGCTAGGGTTAGGTTATCAGACTCTCTAATCTGCCATGTGCTTATAGATTTGTGATCTGTTTGCTATAGGTTTGTGTTTTGTCGAAAACGAGCTGATTATCTAGCAACCAAGAAGGTGAAAATGGCTTCTTTGTGTTCATTTGCTTTTGTTGGTGTAACAGTTGAACATAAATACGTAGTGTTTTCCTTTTGTTGAGTCACAATTTGAGAAAATTGAACTGGTTGTTGAATGTGAATTCATCTTCTTTGTGTTTTGATCCTAGCTGTTCATCTTCGAACAGTTTTGCCTGTCAATTTTGGTGGGTTTTGTTTAGGAGTGGTTACTGAATGTGTAGGAAATTGCAGGGTTGATGTGATTTGATCCAAGATCGGCTGGGACTAGTTCGAATGAGTGTCGTGGAGGCATTTAAAGTAGAGTTGCAAAGAAAATCAAAACTACATGTTTTGTAAATTTGATGAAGGATAAGTAGTGTTTTACAAGAACAAACTCAAACCAATGGAAAGATTGAAGTAGAGGACGAAGAGTTGAAGGTTTGGTCCCGATTGGAGAGTCTCACCCCAATCGGTTCTCCCCTAAGGAGAAGAGACCGGATGAGTTGGCTTTTAGCTCTAACTCAATTCCAATCTACCTCAAAATGAAGCCCCTAGATGTCTTTATATAGGCTAAGGTAAGGGGGTGAGGGTGGCAGCTTGGAGTGGGCACCAAGCAACACTTAATGGTGGAGGTGATTGCAAAAATTGGCACCCAAGTCATGTCTTCATGGCTGGCTCTTTAGTGGACGAAGATTGGCGGCCAAGCAACAAGTTAATGCGCCCTCTTGATGATCTTGGAGTGGCGGCCAAGGCAGGTCTTTAATGGTTGTTGTGTGGCGGCCAAGCAACATCTTTAATATCCGTCTTTGATGAGTTTTGTGCTCTAATGAAGACTCCTCCTTGGTGGGCAAGGAATCTTGAAGAGGTGAAGAAGTCATGGACTCTTAGAAGAGCTTGGACGTGACTTGGGCCTGGGCCCACTTGATGCATGGATTGGCCCGTTAATGGAGAAGGGTGGTGGTGCTCTTGATTCTTCCAAGTTGATGTGGGCTTGTCTTGGCCGGGCTCTGGGAGCTGGAATCTCGTGGAAGTCTTGCTCGGCCTCACAATATCGGGACCAAGGAAAGGCCTAACTCCACCTTGCTTCGGGCGTCGAGGATGCATGGCTTTGGCCATCGCGAGACGCGGCTCGGGGCGTGGGCATCCAGATGTGTGCCTACGTAAGGCACCGGCGTGGGGCGCACTATGATGGGTGTGCGCCGGAGATGAGTGCCTCGGTGCCGAGTTGGGTGTGGCCAGAAAAGGGCCTTGGAACGAGACTGCAGTCAAGGATAGTATAGGCCATGGCGCGCCCAAGGCCGTTGGTAAGAGCGGCAGTGGGGCCATGTCCGGCGGAGGTCTTGCTCCTTGATGTGGCTCGGGCCGAATCACATCAAGGGTTGGTTTTACTCCTCATGTTATTTTCGTGAAACCTGGAGAGGTAAATTCTCTAGAATGAGTTCGAATATCTTCAAACTATTTCTCTGGGTGAAATTGCATCTTCTCAGTTGAGTGATTAGTTGAATGGATTTAATAATATTTGTTTGAACTGTGCCACTTATTGTGAAAGTTTGATGCTTGAAGCCTTCAACTGCTGCAATTGTTTAATATTTTCTTGTTTTTCTTTGGTTTTATAAGTGATAACAGTGTATGGGTTCTTTGCAAACTTAGATTCATGATTCAATGAAGACTTCTTGACAAAGGTAGAGAAGCATAGAGACTGTTAATATGTGAATGTGCTGTGAGTATATTCGCATGTTTAGTGAAGACTTTCTGAGTAGGATGTCATCTTGTGTTTGCTATTATGTGCCTTTCTGAGTTGGTGTAGGTCAAGAGATGAGAATATATTGAAGAATTCATTTACCTGTAAGACCTGAGGCCCTGGAAGCGCTATCCCATGCCAACCCGAGGACTTCCCAAGAGGTCACTCATCTTGGTACTACTCTTGCTCTCTCACGCTTAACTTCATAGCTCTTTTAAACTCTCGAACCATGAAAAGGAAGAGCTCTTGTTGGCATGGGGAACACCTCAATCCATTATAAATTACCGGGTTGTTACAATCTCCCCCACTTAAGAACGTGACGACCCTGTCAAGGCCCAAGGACCGCCCCCTGGGTCGAGTGACCGCCCTCCGGACCAAGTCAACTTGTAACCCAAAGTCGGCCCTGATACCATTTGTAAGGCCCAAGGCCTTAGAAGCGCTATCCCATGCTAGCCCGAGGACTTCCCAAGAGGTCACCCATCCTGGTACTGCTCTCGCCCTCTCACGCTTAAATTCTTAGTTCTTTTGACCTCTTAAACCATGAAAAGGAAGAGCTCTTGTTGGCATGGGGAGCACCTCAATTCATTATAAATTACCGGGGTGTTACATTACCAATATGACCATTTTCCTCCTTTTGTTTTGGAAGGGACCAGAGAAGGGAAGGTTGTGCTTTGATTTTGATAAATTAATCCTTGTACGATCTTCTCGTTTTGATCGGCCCAGGAAACATTGATCAGGTGATTTAATTTGGTGGCATCGGAAATGCTTTTTTTGATCATTCTTGTATAATATGCTTGTGAACTGAAATGTCAGTACTTCTTTTGTTAGTGACAAGTGTTTTGATTATTGGTATTGATGGTGACACATTTTCTTTATCGGTTTTGTCGGTGACAGGGTTTTTCTGTTTATGGGTTTAGTCGGTGACAAGAGTTTTTTGTTTATGGGTTTTATCGATGATAAGTTTTTTTGTTTATGAGTTTTGATGGTGACTAGTTTTGGTGGTGACAGGCTTTTTGGTTATGGGTTTTGGTGAGGATAGGATTTTTGTTTACTGGTTGTGGTTAATTTGTTCCAGAGCAACGTGCTTAATGCATAGTAATGTGGGTTCGAATCCCGTATAAGCTCAATAATAATTTTTGATAATGAGTGTAGGTGGGTAAATTCACCCTATTAATTAAGGATAATATCTTCGCCAGCCAGATAAGCATTTCTAATAAATATCTTTATTAGCCTATTAAATCCTGGTAGTTATCTAGTAGTTGGAAGATTCTATCCTATTTAAGAAGATAGAATTATTGATTGGGCTCCAAGGAACTAACCCTAGCCCTCTCTCTCCACTATAAATACATGTCTTCGCCATGTAGAAAGGATATACAAAAACTACCGGAGAAGGGCTGATCATCGCTCGACCTAACCCTAGCCCTACGCCTCTCTCTCTGCTGTTTACCCTCGCGAATACTCTACTGACTTAGGCATCGGAGGTGGATTAGGGGGTCCACGCCCCCTTTGTCCATTGTTTTGCAGGTCCTAGGTCATTGAAGGAGGCTTGGAGAAGAAGGTCATTGAAGAAGGAGTTGAAACCTGTACACTGACATATTTTGTGTACTAACAATGAGTTTTTTGTACATGGTGACAAGTTTTTTTGGACGTGGTGACAAATTTTTGTGCTTGCTTGTATATGGTGATAAATTAGGGTACGTGGTGACAAGTCTTATGACAAGATTTGACGACAATTTAACCGATGACAAGGCTTATGAAAAATTCGGTGATATTAAAATAGGTGATAATACATGAAGAATGACAAGATTTAACCACAATGTAAGCGATGACAAAAGGACGAAAAAATAAGCGATGATAGGATTGATAATAGACGAAAATTTAGGATGGTGACAGGATGATCTGTGATAGGATGGGTGGTGATAGGATACGGACGAAAATTGGAAGCGGTGACAAGATGGAGGGTGACACGATGGACGGTGACAAGATGAACAGTGATAGGATAGACGGTGACAGGATATGCGGTGGCACCCGTGTAATTTTGGATATTCGATGGGATGCGGTGGCAACCTGTAATTGTTTTTTTGTCAGGGGTAAATCCGGAAAAAAGTCTAATTGCCACATTATTTTGTCCCATGGATCATCCGCCCCATTACAATCTTCCCACAACCCAGTTAGCTTTTCAGCCATAATGAACAGAGGCAAATATATCTTGGGGCCGATGGGGTTATGGCCTGAATCTAGTTTTTTTTAAATAAAATAAAATAATTAATAATAAGGTGGTCATAATTATTTAAAGGGTTTTTTACCGGAAATCACCCGTCCAATATGCCATATTCTCCTATACCACCCCTTACATGCATATTTACCGAAAACCACCCGTCCAATGCCCTCTGTTAGGTTTTTTCCACCCATTTATGATTTTCCGTTAAAAATTCCGTTAAATGGTGGTTTAGGGGTAGATTTCGTATTGGGAGGGTGGTTTTTAGTAAATAGGCACACCTACGCCACTATAAGACCAGGTTTGTGGCCGCTGTCGTTCACCACTGCTCGCCGACAACCTCGCCTGGTCGGAAATCGTCGCTCCCAGATCTGACCTCGCAGTTTGTCGTTGTAGATCTGTCTCTTTCTCCCCTCCGCTCACTCTTACCCTTCCTTCTTCCTGCCTTGTCAACGCCAGACCGCCGGCCTCCTTGTCCACCCTCACCTCGCAGTTCCCTCACCGAGTCTAGATCCGCCCCCACCGGGTCCAGATCCGCCTCCCCGGCCGCCCCCATCCCAGATCTGGAACCCCACTCTCGCCGGCCTCCTCTAGCACATCGGCCATTCTGCCCAGCCTCGACCTCGGCAACTAAAGCCCCGACTCACCCTCCGCTCCGCCCTAACACCGCCGGGTACTCCTCTGCCCTACAAATCCATTCTTTCGGCCCTCCTACTCACAGGCCACCTCGACAGTTTTTCCGGCCTCCTTAGTGGAAGAACAGATCTATGCTTCGTGGATGATGGCGGCGGCGCAAATCTGAGGCAAGAGGGGCAGCGTTGCGAGCAAGACGACGGAGTTCGTAGATCTGCAGATTTGGTGGGGGAAGTCACCGGCTCGCTAGTGTGCGAATCTGCTGGAATATGGTTGCGGTTGACAGATCTCGGGAAGTCGCCATCGTGAGTTGCAGCGTCGGAGATACATCGGCGGAAATCTGCAACGATGAAATGTAAGGTCAGATCTGGGAGTGACGATTTCCGACCAGGCGAGGCTGTCGGCGAGCAGTGGTGGACGACGACGGCCACAGACCTGGTCTTATAGTGGCGGAGATGTGCCTATTTACCGAAAACCACCCTCTAAGGCCATATTCCCATAAACCACCATTTAACGGAATTTTTAACGGAAAATCATAAATGGGTGGAAAAAACCTAACAGAGGGCATTGGACGGGTGGTTTTCGGTAAATATGGATGTAAGGGGTAGTATAGGGGAATATGGCCTATTGGACGGGTGGTTTCCGGTAAAAAGCCCTTATTTAAATAAGGTGAAGAGATAAGAAATAATACAAACTTCGTTTAAAAATCAATATTAAAAATACTTGTATTAATTTCTAGTTTTATGGTTCATCTAAGAGCAATAATTTCATCATATTCATTAGTGAAAGTGCACAATAGCATTAAATACTTTTACATAATACATAAGGGAATAATTGATCACAATCGCATATTGTGTAGAAATCATCAAAGACAATTTACAAACCTCTTATAACATCACAAATGATTAAATATTACTATATTTATTAAGTAATATTACTATTCACTCTATCATACACATTTTATTTTTATATTATTAATGATATGAAAACATTTATCATCCCCATATGTACACAACTTTATACATATGTGTATACTATATACAACATAATAGATAGCAACAGTGACGATAGTGACAATAATGTATATACGATTATATTTTGATATAAATATTACCAATCACCAATATTTTGAATGACATACATGAATTCATAGCTAATTAGAAATATTAGCATTTTAGAAAACTCCACTCTTTTATTTCTCATTTTCAAACATGCATGAAAATCACAATAGGAACATAATATTCATTTCAGTGTGTTAACTCACAATTGAATATATGTTAACTTTCTCATTATTTTATGTTTCTCAATACTTATTGGTTAATATTTCAAGGAGGAAAAGTTATTCAAACGTATATACGTTCTCATGCAAAAACTAGTTTTCTTTAGGAAAAAAGATAATTGTTATTGTTATTTATTTTTATTACTTTTACTATGCTAATATTACTAACTATTATTCAATTCATTACTTTTTTATTCTCATTATTTTTCTATACGTTATGTTCTCATGCAAAAATAGTGTTTTTCCAATTGATTATTTTTTATATTCTTATTATTTTTCTATGCTTTGGGTTGTTCCGTTATTGTTTCTCTATTATATGCTCTCCTGCGAAAATTACTTTTTCTTTAGGAAACGAAAAAAGTTCCAGCGAGGCTACAGTTAAAGCTTCCAAATGCAAAAAACCAGCACTCAACTATAACTACAACATGATGCCAAAACGTGAAACAAACCTTTGCGTGCATCCTCATAGTGTGCATCAACAACACCATTGTTGAATCGTTGTTAGTAGTAAAGAGTAAGGACGTCCTTATGAAGGAGTCGTTAGGCAGCGGAATGTTAAACTTTGCAAGTATGCAAGACGGAAATACGTTAAGGACGCAACAAATGATTTATAGAGGAACCCCACTAAGATAAGTATTTCTTATGGGTAAACCTCTACCTCCGAGGAGGATTTTCAAATAGCTTCCTCATCTTATTTATAAGTGAATCCTTATAGTTTACACTTAAGGCGAGTTCAACTTTTCTCTAAACTAAGGTGTCCGTCCCTAAGTTCACTAGTGTCACTCCTTTTAGCCTAAACTGTAGCCTAACACTCATAATGTAAGGACGCTAGACTCACTGTTGGGACGATGTTAAGGACTCCTTCGTACTTAACAATGTGCCTATAACAATCGTCCCTTAGTTTTGATATGAAAAACTCACTTTGATCTAATAAGTTGTCCAAGTATGGTTTCAGGAATGCATGTGATGAAAAGGACAACAAAGTGTGAAGCAGTCCCTAAGATGCAAGGACACAATCTTTCAGGAAGGACACAAATGAGTTACTACGAGATGAGGATGCAGTCCCCAACGAGTAGGAACGCAAACCTAATGCCAGAGTCCTTACAACAAGGCAACCCGACAAGATGACATCACCAAACAAGCCTTGATCATAGAGTACACGTGGAAGCAGGTCCTGTTCGCCAGTCCTTCACCACGTGGAAGCAGATCCTGTAGCAAAGGACTATGGGAAATTGCTAGGAAGCTTCCTCAAGACACGTGGAAGGCGGTCCTGTAGCAAGGGACTCAAGGGCATGATCGGAAGAAGAAATGACGCCCTTCCCATTTAGCCTATAAATACCCCCCGGGTATTTATTGTGATGTAACTTCTCAGAGAATATTCAGAGCATTCTGATCACGAAGAACACCAAGAACTCGCCAAGAACAAAGCATAACTAGGTGTTTAGATCGAAAGAGAAGTTCACCCAAAACACAAAATAGTTTGTAAGAAAAAGAAACGAAAAAGAAACAAGTCCTAAGGGACGTAGGGGATAACGTCCTTATAGAGATTGAGTTGGGTTATAGTGTAAGGCTAAAAGGAGTATTACTAGTCGACTTGAGGATGGACTCTTAAGTGCTAGAGAAGTGTAAGACTCGCCTTGTAACTGTAAGGACTCTCAATAAGATCAAGAAAAAAGCTATTCGAAAATCCTCCACGGAGGTAGAGGTTTACCCATAAGGACTACTGGTCCTGTGGGGTTCCTCTATAAGTACCTGAGTTCCTTTCTTATTGTCCTTTGCCTGTTTAAGTCTCAAAAGTTTATTTCCGCTGCACAAGGACGCCCTTAACTTGTTAAGGACGCCCATAGTATCTGAGTTAACGATCCAACACTCACGTGTCTTACACTCCTTCGGAGACACAAGTTGTTTAGTCAAAAATAGTATTCTTTTTGTCTTTTGACTTCCTCTCGATTCACACGCACAAAACACTCAGTTCTAAGTTTGTTCTTCGTGTTCTTGAGGTCTTCTTGCTGTTCTTGATGTCGCTCTTAATGTTGGATCGTAAGTCTATTAGAATGGGCATCCTTAACTGGGTTAAGACCGTCCTTAAGTGCAGCGGAAATTAGACTTAACAGGAAACTTAGAAAGATAGCGGATACGAGTATTTATAAAGGAACCCCACTAAGACCAACTAGTTTTATGAGTAAACCTCTACCTCCGTTGGAGGATTTTCAATAGACGTCCTTATCTTTATTAAGAGAGAGTCCTTACAACTTAAGCGAGCTGTTACAATCCCCTGAGCTAAGCGTGCGTCCTTAGCTCTATTAGTAACACTCCTTCTACCTAACAAAGTAACCTAACTCTCTTAGCTTATAAGGAAGCTATCACTCACGTCTCTCACGGTTCGATGTGAGAGACAAACACTACTCTAACTATTTTTGTGGTTTGATTTGGATTTGATGTGGTTGGACTTTCTTTCTCTTGCTTCAAGCTCACTTGATCTTCATTCTTGAACTTGAATGCTTCGGAAGAGCTTGAGAGAAAGTTGTTGGGACGCTATCAAGAACGCTTGCGTACTTGTTAGTGTACCACACAACCGTCCCTTAGTTTTGATATGACAAACTCACTTTGATTCTAATAAAGTCGTCCAAGTGTTCAGGAACGCCAGTGATTAAAAGGACAACAAGTGTGTATGGGCGTCCCACAAGCTTAGGGATGCTAGCTAACAAGAAGTAAGGACCCCCTAGAGACTACTTGAGCAAGGACGGAGTCCCAAGCAAGTAGGAACGCAAGAAAGGAGTCCTTACTCACTAGCCGACAGGATGACATCACTCGACAATGTTTGATCATCTAAGGACACGTGGAGACCGATCCTGTAGCGGAGTCCAACACTACGTGGCGGACGATCCTGTTACAGAGTTCATCAACACGTGGCGGCTGATCTTGTAGCGGAGTTCATCATACACAGCTAGATACAGGAAGCTTCCTCATCACCGCCCTACTACGTGGAGGAAGATCCTGTAGCCACGTCCATGAAGGGCATGATCGTCCCAGAGAAAAGACGCCCTTCCCCAAGTCCTATAAATAGCCCCAAGGCATTTATTGTGACGTTAATGCTTTCAGGAATATTCAAAGAGAATCAGAGGAAAGCGACTCACTCAAGAACACGAAGAACTAACTCAAGAACTCAAGAACAGTGCTAGAACTTGTGTTAGATCGAGTGAGACTTGTACCCAAATCACAAAAACAGTTTGTAACAGAAAAACCCAAAAAGAGAGAGAGAGTTCTGCGAAGTACTGCAGAACGTAGGAATAGAGTCCTTTAGTAGATTGAACTAGCTTAAGTTGTAGGCTTAAAGGAGTTCTTTACAAGTGAACTTAGGGAAAAGCTAAGTGTCAGAGAACTGTAGAGGCTCGCCAGTACAACTGTAAGAACGTTCAATAGAAAGGAAAGAACTATTCAAAAATCCTCCAAGGAGGTAGAGGTTTACACTCAAGGACTACTTGGTCTTGAGTGGTTCCTCTATAATTCACTACGTTCATCTATTATCTGTTTAGTACTTAATTTCCGCTGCATTACTCAAGGACGCCCTTACTCCTCGTAGGGACGCCTAACCAAAGGACGCCTTTACCAAAGTAAAGGACGTCCCTCAGTACTAACGATCCAACAATTGGTATCAGAGCAGGCGCTCTAGATTCTTACTGGGTTGCAGGTAAAGATGGACATGGAACCCATTGGAATCTCTTTTGTGAAGCCTCCACGTCTAACGGACGGCAACTTCAACCGCTGGAAAACTAGATCTGAGAACTTCTGCAGAAGCACAAATTATCAATGCTGGAACGTTATCAGAAAAGGTGACCTCAAAGTTCCCGATGACAAGAAAGACAAAGAGGATGAGTGGGGTCCTGATGAATTCAAGCTAATGGAACAAATGCTAAAGCAGTGTGCTTTCTTCAAGCGTCCCTCTGCGAAAGGGATGCCACAAGAGTTAGCAATCTCCCCACAGCAAAACAACAGTGGGAAGCTCTTGAGAAATTTCATGTGGGAACTGCAAAAATGAAAGAGGACGTCCAACTGAAGATCAAAAGGAGTTCTATGCTTTTAGTATGTTGCCAAATGAAACGGTAAATGACTACTCGTACCGTTTTGAAGGTCTTGTCACCAAAATGAAGAACTTGGGCATTCCAGAATCAGAAATCTCCATGAGGAATAGAGTTCAAGTAGTCATTGATGGGTTGACTGGAGTCTGGAACTTTGATAGGACGACTTTAAAAGAAAACACAACCAACAAAACTCTAGATATGGAAGAGATCTATGGGAAGCTCAGGCAGTACGAAGAAAGAAGAACCTCTGACATGGCTCAGCTAGGAAAGAATCCTCAAACTGATCTTGCTTTGGCGTCCACAACACCAGAGTACGCCGAGTACCTACGTGGCCAAAGAGATCTAGCATTGATGATGCAAAACAAAAAAAAACTTGAGAACTTGCGTCCCAAAGAGAAAGAAAGAAAGCCAAAGGAAGAGATTGACTCAGATGAGGAACTCTCTCTTATTCACAAGGCTCTCAAGTACTATAACAAGAAGAACAAACATAGTAGCAAGAGCAAGTTCTACAAAAAGGAGAGTCCCAAGTACACAGAGGCTGAAATGAAGGAACTCACATGCTACAAATGCAACAAGAAAGGACATTTTGCCAAAAAGTGTACTGTGGGAACGTCCTCCAAGGACAAGAAGAAAGCTCTCATTGGAGCATGTACAGCTGCATGGGATGATCTTAGTTCAAGTGATGATGAACGTGAAGATCAAGTTGCATACATGGCAGTGGAGGACGCCCCAGTTGTTGAAGAGAACGCCTCCGACAATGAACAAGAGGTAACTCATGATTCCATGATGCGTTCCTTAGAAAAATGTTCAAAACCAAAACTCCTTAAACTCATTGGTAAAATCATGGAGGAAAGTCTTGCTATGAAAAGAAGAATGGATGAACTTGAAGATGAAAACATTGTGGTTGAATGTGAAAATTGTAGTTCAATGACTATTCAACTAGAGTCATCATGTGATGAAACTAAGTCCCTAAAAACTGAAATCATGCGTCTCAAACTTGAGAACGCTAAGCTTAGGGAAGAAGTGAAAGTAATGGGTAAGAGTCCCATAGTTGAAGAAGTGAGACCAATGGTGTTTGTCCCAGCTAAGAGAGGTCTAGGTTATGAATCTGACACTAAGAACTCTCTTCCTAGTGACTTTGAGGCAAGTAAAACTTCAGAACTTGAACTTGAAAGAGAAAAAACCAAAAATCTTCTTGAAAGAATTAGAGTTCTAGAGAGTGGAGAATTAGGAAAGGAGGACTACGGTATCAATCTAGAAACTATTCCCATTCGTTGTGATAACACAAGTGCTATTGAAATTTCTAAGAATCCTGTTTTTCATTCACGCACAAAGCATATTCATATAAGGCATCATTTCTTACGTGATAATGTTGAACTAGGACTCATTAGTATGGAGCATGTAAGGACTGAAGACCAAATAGCTGATATTTTCACTAAGGCACTTGATAGACGTCCCTATGAGCATCTACGGCTGCTCTTGGGGATGATAACTTTTAAGTAGCAAGTCCCGTTCTACTATTCCCTCAATGATTGGCTATGTTTTGTAGATTCTAAGTGTTTAAGGACTGTTATGCATTAAATTCATCTTTGCAAGGACGCTAGTCTAAAACTTCATGTGTTTGCTACTTTGGAACGCCATTCAAATTTTCTCTATTTAATCTTGAAAAGTGTATCCCTGATCACCCAACCCTCATTATAAGCCGAAATGATGGGAACTCTAAACTTACCCTAGCCGAGAACTCCGCAAAAGCGTCCTATGAGCTTCATATTTTTTCTTTTACGGGACGTACTTGCTTTGTTCTCAATTGGTTCGAAAGGTGATCACAGGGACGGTAAATTGGTCGTTGGTTTGCTTGAAGAGGTAAAATTTTGCTAAGTATGAGAGAACGCTCAGTGTTTGTTGGAGAGAACGCCAGTTCAGTATTTGAGGAGAAGTTGAAGAGTCAGAAATTTGAACTTTTGAAAGTGTGAGCAGTGACCGTTGCTTTTGCTCAAATCTTAAGGGGACGTTTTGCCACGTGTCGCACAGTAAAACAGTGGTAATTACCGTTTGTGCCACCGCTTCCTCTATATAAGGCCAGAACAGTCGCTATCAAAATTTATTACGCTCAACCACTTCCTCGCTCTCAAATCTGCTCTGACATCTCTCTAGAACTCCGGCGACTTTCTCTCACTAAAGCTCATCTGAAAACATGTCTCAAAGACAGTTGAACGTGGCCGGATCTTCTACCGGCGGGAAACGAAGAAAGCTTGTGAAGTCCCACTACATAGAGAAGCCCAAACTCATCGTTCTCAATGAATGTCTACTAGATTTCATCAACAAGAAGCCCAGGACGTTGTACAATCTAATCAGGGAACGCATGGAACTGCCAGAAGTTAAGTCCGATGCAGTGAAAACAAAGAACTATAAGAAGTTCATTGAACGCTTCGTCGTCCCAAGCCTCCACCACACAGACTTCAAAGACTTACCTGGACGCATGGACGATGTGCTCTTCTTCTCACAGTTTGGAGGTGAGAATCTTGGCCCTCTACTTGAGCTTATCCCAGACTTGCACAATGCAGCCTTGCCCGAGTTTCCTATGTACCCAAGGAACTATTTAGCCTTCCAAATGACCAAGAACCGTGTGCCAAGTCCCTCTCCACCTCCTCCCGCCGTTCCTACCATAACCACCAAAAAATTGCTAAAGCGTCCTGCCCCATCCTCTCCCCTCTCAAAATCTTCTCAACCCTTCTCCACTTCAAAACCAACGGAGATTGTAGATAAGTTTCCTTCCCATTTCAAGGAGGGACGCTCCAAGAAAGTTCACGACCCAAGGCCCCTCAAAAAGGCCAAGACCTCGAGCGTCCCCTCCTCCAAACCCCCCACAAAAAGGCCTAGCACCACAAAAAGGCCATCTAACCTTTCCAAGGAATCCACTCCTCCCCCTCAACCCATCTCAATCGTTCAACTCCCGACTCCCCCTCCGTCCCCTCAACCATCCAAGAAAAATGCCCTCATTCCATTTCCTCCCAAACCCTACTCTCCTCTTAATCTTGCAAACTTCCCAACAGCCCCGGCCCACATCTCGCCCCCCAAAGATCCCGAGACCCCCAAATCTCGCCGTCCCTCCTCCGAAAGTGGACCAGAGGACGTTGAGAAGCGTTCAACCATTGAGCGCACCTTCAAACGCCGCAAAGCTGGCGAATTTCCAAAGGTGCTCATGGTTCAAACTGCTACAGAGCCTGAGCACATCTCCTCCTCCTCCTCTAGCTCATCTGAGAGCCACAGAGGAACGCCTCAAGAAGCTGCTGGTCAAGCCTCCCCTTTTATAGATGTCGTTGGGGACTCTGATGACGAGGCTGAAGGAGTTGAGAATGCTCCAGCTGCAACACAAGTGGCAGAGGACGCTGGCGAGCACCAGGTCCCTCAAAAGAACGCCGAGTTAACCCTTTCTAAAGAGCTCGAGCGTGATGCTCAGGAAGTCACACCCTACAACCAGTCCCTCCCCATCCTCAATCCCACCCAAGCTCCACAAGAAAACCCCTCCCCCACAATCCAAACAGAATCCCATCAGGTCCCCGCGGACGCTGAGCCAGGAACCGAAATTCAATCAGAGGCTCAGGATGCCGAGGGCACGTCCCAAGGTCAGACCTCCGGTGCCGATCAAGCCACATCTGGTGGCGATGTAGAAAACGAGCAAGGCACAGAGGACGCTCCCTCAAAGGACGCTTCTGACAGTGACTCTGAGAACGCAGATGAAGAGTCAGATGATGATGAGGACTCTGAGTCCCCCAAGGGCAAGCGTAAAAGAAAAAATCCAGATATGCCCGTTAAAGTTCTTAGCCCGCTAATTTACTCGGAAGAGTGGCTTGCCTCCTTCGATGATGAATCCGTTCAGGAGTTCCTCGAACTTCTGAGATTCCAAGGATGGCTGAACATTGGACCTGCGCCGATCAATGTTGACAAAGAACAGGTGAAGGCGTTCTACAAGGATTTGCGCTTCAAAGCTAAAGATGGCTCACTCCAATTAAAAATTGACGGTGAGAAAGCCTCAGTAACAGAACGCCAAATCCGATCATTCATGGGTCTAGGTTCTCGTAAGCCGCCATCCGATGCTCTTAGCTCACTTCCTGAAGGCGGATTTGAAACAACAGATCAAGAACTGCCTCTTGTTGAGCACATATTTCAGGGCAGAAGGCCAATGGGACTTGACAGGGTAGCTAACGTTCTGAGCAAGGTTGGCGCCATCGTTCATTACTTCATATGTCGCGCCATACTTCCAAGGCAGGAGAAGCGTTCAATTGTGCAAACACATGACATCATTCTCATTGATGCTATCCTAGAACGCTGCCCAATCAACTTAGCCAGAATTGCTATGCAACACATGGCCAAGTGTGGAAGGAAGAGGCATGCCTTGCCATACCCTGGATTGGTGAAGTCGATCTTGCAGTCCCAGGACGCTTATGATGAGAGCGCTCCATCTGAAGAACTCGGCTTGAAATGGAATGCTAAGAAGGGCCTTGTCGAGATAAGGCACAATGAAGAGTTGCCCTCCGTGATCAAACAGTTAGAAGCTGAGGCTGAGGAAGCCAGATTGAAAGCTGAGGAAGAACGCTTAGCTGCTGAGGCTGAGGACGCAAGGCTCAATGCTACGTCTCAAGAGTTCCCTCAGGACCAAGAGCCAGCAGTAGATCTTGCCACTCTTGATCAAATGCTCTTGGGCACCTTTTCTCCTCCAGCTCTTCCAACGGACACTCCCTCTTCGAGTACAGGTCCCGTGCCCCGTTCTGCCCCTGCAAACATTGCCCAGCATCCTCCCGCAGAACTCATGGGCGCAATAATGGACAACCAGTGCCTCATCTTCTCTGCTCTAAAGGACTTGTCCTCTGCATTCTCCAAGGCTGCTGAACTTCAAGATCAATTGCTTAAGTTTTATCAAGGCCACAACCGTTCTCAGTGATTGCCGTCCACCCCTTTTATCTCCCACTATTTTGCTTGTGCTTCTTTTGAATTTCAAACACTATGATATTGGTTTGTAATAACCGTACTCTTAATTCCGTTTGAATGGCAATCCTTTGTTTGTATTCACATGTGTGTTTAAGCGTTCCACTGCCTTTAGTTATGTGTTTGTGCTAACGTTCTTATCACTTGTTATCCTTTTCGATGATGCCAAAAGGGGGAAGTGTAGTTTTGCAGAGATGCGCTACAAAATAGTTATCTAGAATAAGCAAGTGTTAAGGGGTAACTATTAAGTGAAAAGTCTAAAGAACGCTCATGCTAGAATAAAAGAGAACGCTCAAAAAGTCTTCTAGGACGCGACTCTCTCCTTAAAATCCAAAGAATCAAAGATTGAAAACTTGTGCTTATTAAAATTTCTCTAAGTGTTAGAGGACGCTTCTAAGTTTTCATGCATCCTAAGTTCCAATGTCAAAACTATTTTGCTAAAGAGTTTGTCATCATCAAAAAGGGGGAAATTGTTGGGACGCTATTAAGAACGCTTGCGTACTTGTTAGTGTACCACACAACCGTCCCTTAGTTTTGATATGACAAACTCACTTTGATTCTAATAAAGTTGTCCAAGTGTTCAGGAACGCCAGTGATTAAAAGGACAATAAGTGTGTATGGGCGTCCCACAAGCTTAGGGATGCTAGCTAACAGGAAGTAAGGACCAGCTAGAGACTACTTGAGCAAGGACGGAGTCCCAAGCAAGTAGGAACGCAAGAAAGGAGTCCTTACTCACTAGCCGACAAGATGACATCACTCGACAATGTTTGATCATCCAAGGACACGTGGAGACCGATCCTATAGCGGAGTCCAACACTACGTGGCGGACGATCCTGTTGCAGAGTTCATCAACACGTGGCGGCCGATCCTGTAGCGGAGTTCATCATACACAGCTGGATACAGGAAACTTCCTCATCACCGCCCTACTACGTGGAGGAAGATCCTGTAGCCACGTCCATGAAGGGCATGATCGTCCCAGAGAAAAGACGCCCTTCCCCAAGTCCTATAAATAACGCTTTCAGGAATATTCAGAGAGAATCAGAGGAAAGCGACTCACTCAAGAACACGAAGAACTAACTCAAGAACTCAAGAATAGTGCTAGAACTTGTGTTAGATCGAGTGAGACTTGTACCCAAATCACAAAAACAGTTTGTAACAGAAAAACCCAAAAAGAGAGAGAGACTTCTGCGAAGTACTGCAGAACGTAGGAATACAGTCCTTTAGTAGATTGAACTAGCTTAAGTTGTAGGCTTAAAGGAGTTCTTTACAAGTGAACTTAGGGAAAAGCTAAGTGTCAGAGAACTGTAGAGGCTCGCCAGTACAACTGTAAGAACGTTCAATAGAAAGGAAAGAACTATTCAAAAATCCTCCAAGGAGGTAGAGGTTTACACTCAAGGACTACTTGGTCTTGAGTGGTTCCTCTATAATTCACTACGTTCATCTATTATCTGTTTAGTACTTAATTTCCGCTGCATTACTCAAGGACGCCCTTACTCCTCGTAGGGACGCCTAACCAAAGGACGTCTTTACCAAAGTAAAGGACGTCCCTCAGTACTAACGATCCAACAAAAGTCTTCAAAGTCCACACCGCTATGCATACCCCTTGGAGGGTATTTATAGCGGAAGTGGTTCTTGTCCTCTAGCGTCCTCTGAGACTGGGCAAGATCCTTGATCTTCCATCAACGGTGCAATGTGCATCTTGAGGAAGTCAACTCTGTTGACGCTTGGGAAGCCTCCGCGTGGATAGGGGACCATTGCTGGGAAAGCGACATCTTTGGAATTGTCTACACGTGCCCAGACAGAGGAAGCTTCCTTCTGAGGACTACGGCCGAATATGATCTAATCATGTTGGGGCGGCCTTGGTTTGAATTTGAACTTCGTCCGTATTTTGGCGCGCGTCCCTTCTTGATGAGGATGCCGTCCTATCTGCGCAGGGACTTCGCCAATTACGTTCAGCTTCGGAAGATCTGATGAAGTGCGTCCCTACAGCTTAGGGACTGCCGTTCACTTGTTGTCCTTTTCGCTCATGTGCGTCCTCTAGACTTACCTGAGATCAACACTTGAACAACTTGTCAAATACCTTTGAGTTTGTCATTATCAAAACTAGGGACGATTATTATTGGTTTAGATATTAATGACTGGCATCCTTAATATCGTCCCAACACTCAAGATTGTGTGTAAGAAGTCACGTCAATATGAATACAATGAATGTATTTATAGTGGTTTGGAAGGGGACCATTTTTCTGACGCTTTTGCCCTTCGTTCGTCCTCAGCCGCACGATTAGATTGGGAGTCCATACACTGTTGCATTCTTCCCTAGGGTTTCCTAGGAAGCATCCACGTGTCCTAGTCCCCTACATGCGAAGCTTCAGCGAACTTGCAGCTTGCTGAGTGATGTCATCATTGTCGACAACCTATCTTTGAGCAATTGATTTTAGGCACGCGTTCCTGCTTATTATGAACTTTGTGCTCATCTTCACAGGAACTCAATCTTGCTCTTTCTTCTAAGTCTTATCGTCCCTACACTTTAAGGACTTCTGTTCACTTGTTGTCCTTTTTGCTTGAGGGCGTCCTTATAATTTCCCAAGACAAAACTTGGAGAAACATATTAGATCAAAGTTGATTTTGTCATTATCAAAACTTTAGGGACGATCATTATTGATACGACGCTAAGTATTGGCGTCTTTAACGTCGTCCCAACAATTTCCCCCTTTTTGATGATGACAAACCCATAACATATTAATCCCAAAATAAGACTTAGATCATGGATGAAAACTCAAAGGAGACCCTTAGGACTTAGCATTTTATCAGCTATGAACAAGTTTTCATCATTTGGACTTTAGGGTGAGCGTTCTTATAAACATTTGGCTCTAAAGATGGCAGTTCCGAACGAGTTTGCACCAGTTCCAACGCCGTCCTCTGAATGATCACCAACCCCTCCTTAATCCCTCATAATCTAATGCCTTTACTTCTTTTGATTTCAAAGACTTGGTTTGTGATATTACTCTATCCTTTGTTTGAATGGCAGTTCCTATGATTTTGTGCATTTGATTGTTTAAGCGTTTTATTGCCTTTGGTTTTGTTTTTATGCTATTGATGTCTCTCAATTTGGTGGTGTTTTATAGGTCGTTTTCCCTTGTAAATATGTTTCTTTCTTTCCCTTTCTTGGTTGTTTTGTCCCTTTTTAGCTTAGTTCCCGCATTTCTATGAGATTCGGAGACTATGCGCATTTTGTGTATTTCGTAGGTGTTTTTGGCATGTATTGAGAGCTATTTTGGAGAAGACTCAAGGAAGGAGCAAAGCATAAGGCAAGGAGGGAAAGAGAGGAGCAACCCAAGAAGAGGAGCAAGAGAAAAGCCAAGAAGAAGAAGTGGCTAGAGGAACGGATCGAGGTGCAAGCAACATCGGACCCGAGATCGACTTTCGACATCGGACTGACGTGCCCAGTACCTCGGGCCCGACATGCTTCCGTGTCGGTCCGAGTCGGTCGAATGGTGGATTGGGCTCCAAGGCATGGAAATGCAAACTACCACTTTTGCCCCTCTTCTATTGAGGCTATCTTATCTCTAATGAGAACGAGGATCCCACACACAACACATTAATCACCTCTCAAAGGCTCTAGGAAGACTTGGGGAGCAAGGAGGAAGGAGAAGAGAAGGAGAAGAAGAGAGATCGGTCCAAGGAGGAGGATTCTAGGAAGACTTGCTTTAGTGGATTTGGAACCCTTTGAATTGGGATTTGTGGATTTCCTTTGCTTAGTTAATGAGATTTAGATTTGATTTGAGATTGATGATTGAGATTGCTTTGCTTTGTGCTTTGTTTGCTTTGTTCACTTGCCATATGGAGTAGATTCCATTGATCTTGGGCTATAGGGGAAACCTCTCGCTAGGTTGGGTTTGAAGCCCCAATTCCATAGCCTTGAGTGATTGATCTAGGAACCCACTCTACATAGTGTTACAATTCCTTGTCAAAGCAAGGGATTAAGAGCTTGTGGTTGGCAAAGGTGAACAAAAGTGAGCAATTGCCCTCCACGAGTCCTTGCATCGAAGGGGAGGTCTATATCCGTATGGGTCGATGTGTAGATGTGGCGGGAACGAGGTGAACAACCTCGATCCTACAAAGAATCATCACTTATTGCTTGAATTGGGGTGGAAAAGCCTACACCTACTAGAGAAGGAACCCAAAAACCCAAGATCTACCTTTCATTTTCTGAAGTTCGACATACCCAGCATATCGGGCCCGACTTGTAATGTGTCAGTCCCGACCCCCCTCTTTGTCGCTAACCTCGGGCCCGACGTGACCTTTGTGTCGGTCCCGAGTGTTTCTCTTGTTTTCCTTTGTTTTAACTTCTCTTTTCCAGTTTTCAAGTCTTTTGGTACATCAAACGACAGAATGCACGAGTGTTCGACACCCACCACGTGCTACAACGGGGTCGGGTTATAAATTGTATTCTCAAGACCCTCGCACACGAGAGCGATCAGCTATCGTCCTCTATCACTTGTTTTCCTTTTCGATGATGCCAAAAGAGGGAAGTTTAGTTGTGTAGCGATGCGCTATTTTATAGTTATCTAGAATAAGCAAGTGTTAAGGGGGAACTATTAGTAAAAGGTATAAAGAACGTTGCTCTAAATAATTTGAGGGACGCTCAAAAAATGCTTAGAATGTTAATCCTCACCCTAATGTCCAAAATTTTGATAGATCAAAGTGTGAAAACTCATATCTGAAATAGCTAAGTCCCAAGGGACGCTTTTAAAGTTTTCATGCATGCTAAGCTCTTAATTCAAATTATTTTGCTTAAGGGTTTGTCATCATCAAAAAGGGAGAAATTATTGGGATGATGTTAAGGACTCCTTCGTATTTAACATTGTGCCTATAACAGTCGTCCCTTAGTTTTGATATGACAAACTAACTTTGATCTAATAAGTTGTCCAAGTATGGTTTCAGGAACGCATGTGACAAAAAGGACAACAAAGTGTGAATCAATCCCTAAGATGCAAGGACGCTGATTCACCATCATTTAGATGCCTTATCTTGGTTTTGTTAAGATGTTTTTGATTGTTCTAGGCTAGTTTTTAGGCTTAAGTGTTGCATCAAGGCCGAAGACACAGAAGTTGATAAAATGAAGGTTTTACAAGAGAAATCGTTACTGCATGAATTACGCAGTCGCGGAGCCCAGTACGCGGTCGCGGCGCATCACCAGGAGCGGAGAATTGAAGACCCGAAGGCCGTGGTCGCGGTGCATGAACCGCGGTCGCGGTAGAAGCTGCCAACGGACCATTGATCGGGTGTTGACCGCGGTCGCGGCGGTGTCGGAGCGGTCGCGGTGGAACCGACTTCAGCGGGACGCGCGGATCTATCTTTAGGCCGTTTTTAATGCTTTGTTTTATTTATGGATATTTCTTTCGTCCTAAGACATATTTAAGGGATTGGAACTCTTTAGGATTGTTATCTTTTACCTTTGTTTGAAGACTTGAGTTTTATAAGAACTATGGAGAACTAAACCTCTCTAGGGTTTGTTCATCAATGAAGCTTTAATTGACGAGTTTGTGAGATTCTAAATCCTTTTCCTATTCCTTTGGTTATTATTGATTCTCTTGTGCTTAATTACATGATTATTGATTGTTTCTCTAGGAGTAATTAACCTATTGAATTGATTGATCTTCTATTGTTGGAACGGGTTTGGACCGTGGACAAACCTATTATGTGAATTCAACTTAGAACTTAGATCTGTTGTCTATGCAACTAGGATTTAAGAAGAGAATTGATTGTTTGCTTGTGAAATTGACTCGTAGCTTGATTTCTCTTGCATGCATCCTATTTATCCTTGTTCTTAATGCTAATATTGATTTGAGCGTCCTCTGTTATTATTAAGTATTTCCATGACCGTGGACAAGAAATTAGTCAAGATTAGTATTGGAATTAACCATTGGATTAAAAGGAATTGTGTGTGAATCAATGATCAAACGACTCTTTTAAAAAGGATTTGTTGAATGAACCTGTCTTTAGTAATCTGATTGATCTTGTGAAACTGTCTACTTTTCTTCTTGCTTTGGTGACTGAAACTCTTCTATAAAATCCCCCTTTGTTCTTGGTTGATACAAATATTAAATTAGATACCTCAAGTTCTCTTGGGTTCGATCCCATACTTGCTCACTATACTTAGTTTGTGCGTTTGGGTTATCTTTGATTTTGGGTACAACGATTTTGCCCGAGTCAAATTTTGGCGCCGTTGTCGGGGAACTTAGGTTCTATCTAGTGTGATATTTGTATTGACTATTGTGTGGACCTATCTTACGGTCCGCACCTTTGTTACTGATTACTTTCCAAGTGTTGTCATTGATTTCAGGAGACAGGATGGAGAATCAATCGATCAGGCAATTCGGTGCTCCAGATCTCGAACAACAGCACATGACTGTTGAGTATCCCGCCCTAGATGAAGGGGTGGACTTTGTGGTGAAGCCCAGTTTGATTGATCTTTTACCTTGATTTGGTGGGAAACCTGATGACGATGCAATTAAACACCTTGTAGAGTTTGATTATGTATGTCTAAGCATGAAGCCTGCTGGGGTCACTAAGGATCAGATTAATGTGCGAGCTTTTCCGTTCTCCCTGACCGGAGCTTTTCCGTTCTCCCTGACCGGATCAGCCAAGGAGTGGTATATCTTCATATTAAACAATCCACACTCCCCACAGATCACAACATGGAGTCAATTGAGGGTTGCAATCTTGAACAAGTACTTCCTTGTTTCAGTAAGGGCAGCCCTGAAGAGAGACATCTCCGCTCTTAAACAACAAGACTGGGAAATCTTGTACCATTACTATAACCGCTACAAAAGGCTCATTGCTAGTTGTCCATGCCATGGGTATCCAGATCACGATCTCGTATGGTTCTTCATGAATGGTCTTTATTATGGAGACAGAAATCTGATACTCGCTTCTTGTGGAGGCTCCTATCTAGACAAATCTCCCCATGAAGTCTTTAAAATAGTGGAGAACTTTGCTAAGGAGAATAGAAGTCAGAAACCTCCTTGCCTTAATATGTCATTGTCTGAGGAAAATTTCTCCAAGACATTGAAAGAGATGAATGAGGCATTTGAGAGGAAATTCCAAGACTTAAACTCTGCACTCGAGAGGAAAATCAGGGATCTTTAAGAGAAAATCAACCACTCTCCTCCGGCACTAATGAACGTAAGTGCTATTTCATTGAGGAGTGGGCGAGAGCTGGGCACAGAAAATAGCTCTCCGGAGGAACCACCGCAACCGCGTCCGATGGATCGCGACCGCGAAATTCCTCCAGTAGCTAATGTTGAGAATCTCGTGGACGAGCCGCGACCGCGCCCGATACACCGCGACCGCGGAAATTCAATAGAAGCTGAATCCGACTCTCTGGAGTCAGAACGCGACCGCGCCACCACCCATCGCGCTCGCGCTTACGGAGATCTCGGAAATTCCGAGAATGCTGATGCACCGCGACCGCGCCAGCCGGGCCGCGACCGCGGTATCAGCCCAGAACCTGAGGATGACTATGTTCGGCCGGACTTTCCCCCTCTCAGTTCTTACAAGCCACTCCCACCATTTTCGGATGCTCTCAAAGATACAAGGAAGCTGGCAAGCGACAAAGACATCTTCGAGACATTCTCCAAATGTGAGGAATATCCCTTTACTCAAACTTGTAAAAAAGTGTTCCTCGCTTTGCTAAATTTCTAAAAGAATTGTGCACCATTAAAAGGAACCAAAAATTGAAAGGGAAACCTAAGGAGTCTGTCAAGGAAACTGAATGTGTATCTGCTGTTTTTAAAAAGCGCATGCCTAAAAAGTGTGGTGATCCAGGAGTGTTTGCTATTCCTTGTGTTATTGGTGATACTAGGATAGAAAATGCTATGTTTGACTTGGGTGCTTCAATCAATGTCATGTCTCATGCTTTCTATAAATCTTTAGGTCTAGGTACTTTGCAAGAAACCGACATAATAGTGCAATTAGCTGATAGGTCCACTATTCGTCCTAGAGGCTTGGTTGAAGATGTTCTTATCATGTTCGGTTCATTGATCTTTCCTGCTGATTTTTATGTGCTTGACATGAATCATGATTCACATACTACTCCATTATTGCTTGGTCGTCCTTTCATGAAAACTGCTAAAACATGCATTAATGTGAGTAAAGGCACGTTAACTATGGAATTTGAGGGAGAACAAGTTGAATTCAATGTCACTGAAGCCATGAAATTCCCTTCTGATGATCCTTTGCTATGCTCTATTGATCGTCTTGATCCTTTAGTACAAAATTACTTTGACCAAAATCATGATGATGCACTAAAATCGGCCATAGAGTATGATGTAAAATCTTTTAATGTGGAATTTGCCTTGTCTGCTGAGATGAATAATGTTGTTAGTAGCATGAATAGGAATGAGAATGATGTGTTGGCCATTGGGCCCCCGCTACTAACCTTCCCGAAAGAGGAACTTGTTCCCTCTGTATTGCAGGCACCCGAGATCGAATTGAAGCAACTCTGTTGTAAGTAAGAAACATTCTCCAAATGTGATAATCTCTAGTAAACTTTTTGGCTCGGGTGCCTGCACTTCCCTCTCAAATATGCTTTTCTTGGAGAGAAAGAAACACTTCCTGTGATAATCTCTAGTAAACTTTTTGTGGAGCCCTCTGTTGTAAGTAATCATGATCCCTGTATCCCTCCTTCTGCTTCCCTATTTTCCATTGATATCTGTTTGCATGCTTTGTTTGGAAAGGGTCATGAGCATGATAAATTACCTAATGAATTCTCCAACTTTAAGGGTAATAGTTCTGACATAAAAATCATAACTTTTGAAGAACTAGCTCACCCTCTCAATTGGTCCCATCTTAAACAATCTTCCCCTAACTTCTCTAGCTACTTTGATAAATTGAAACGGTGCCTAAATGTTATATTATTTATTTTCAATTGATCATTGTGCTATATTTTCCTGCATATAAGTTGTTCGTAAGGATTTGATAGGATGCTTCGGGCTTTGACGATGTATGAGCCTAGATGAGCTGAAGAACGTCGAGCCAACGACGTTAAATAACAGCGCTGCTTGGGAGGCAACCTAAGAGCTTATATAGAGGAGACATTTTCTGATGACTTTTTAAAGAGATAAACTCGTCGGAATCTTAGAGAGAGGGCAGAGCAAATTTGAGAGCAGGGAAGTTGGTGAGAGTAGTAAATGAGTGATGGAGACAACCAAAAGCTTATATAGAGGAAGCGGTGGCACAAACTGTAAATAGAACTGAATTCCTGTGCAACACGTGGCGAAACTTCCCACTTAAGAAATGAGCGGTTACAACTGTCTTTGTTCAAACGTTCAAAAATTCAAATCTCATGACGCTTTAACTTCTTCTCAAATCTTAACTGGCGTCCCACTCTGAGCAAAATTGGCGTCTTCTCAGACTTGACACAATTATCTCTTTAGCAAACCAAGAACCTGAGCAAACGTCCCTGTGAACACCTTTCGAACCATTTGAGAACAAAGCAAGTACGTCCCGTAAAAGAAAATATGAAGCTCATAGGACGCTTTTGCAAAGTTCTCGGCTAGGGTAAGCTTAGAGTTCCCATCATTTCGGCTTATAATGAGGGTTGGGTGATCAGGGATACTCTTTTCAAGACAAATAGAGAAATTGAATGGCGTTCCAAAGTAGCACACAAATGAAGTTTTAGACTAGCGTCCTTGCAAATATGAATTCAATGCATAATAGTCCTTAAACACATAGAATCTACTAAACATAGTCAATCATTTAGGGAATAGTAGAATGGGACTTACTACTTAAAAGTTATCATCCCCAAGAGCAACCTGAGATGCTCAAAGGGACGTCTATCAAGCGCTTTAGTGAAAATATCTGCTACTTGGTCCTCAGTCCTCACATGCTTCATACTAATAAGTCCTAGTTCAACATTATCACGCAAGAAATGATGCCTTATATGAATATGCTTTGTGTGTGAATGAAAAACAGGATTCTTAGCAATTTCAGTATGCTATGTATTATCACAAAGAATGGGAATAGTTTCAAGAGTGATACCGTAGTCCTCAAGTTGATATTTGATCCAGATGGGCAGCAACAACATACTCCGCTTCCGCAGTTGAAAGCGCCACAGAGTTCTGTTTCTTAGATCCCCATGAGACTAAGCATGAACCAAGGAACTGTGCCATTCCCGAAGTTCTTTTCCTATCGATCACATGACCAACATAATCAGCGTCCGAGTAGCCAATGAGCTTGAGGGTCGACTTCCTTGGGTACCAAAGGCAGAGATCGTCGCGTCTCTTAAGATAGCGAAAGATTCTCTTGACTTCTTGCATGTGGAACTCCTTTGGACTCGCTTGGAAGCGTGCACACAAGCAAACGGCAAACATGATGTCGGGACGGCTTGCGGTCAAATAGAGTAAATAACCAATCATTCCTCTGTAGAGTTTTTGATCAACGTCCTTCCCTTGTTCATCTGCGTAAAGACGCGAGTTGAGAGAACAAGGAGTACCCATAGGCTTGGACGTATTCATTCCATACTTCTCAAGCATCTCACGGACGTACTTCTGTTGATGAATGCGCGTCCCTTCCTTGAGTTGGTTGATTTGAAGTCCCAGGAAGAAGTTGAGTTCTCCAATGAGGGACATTTTAAACTCACTACTCATTAATGACTTGAACTCATCTACAAGTTTCAGGTTAGTACTACCAAAGACTATGTCATCAACATAGACTTGGGCAATCAAAATATCCTTGTGAACTTTCTTAATGAACAAAGTTTTATCAATTGAACCTCTTGTGTAACCATTAGACAAGAGAGGACGCAAACCTGTCGTACCATGCACGAGGAGCTTGCTTGAGTCCATAGAGAGCTTTGTCTAAGTAGTACACATGGTCTGGGTGTGAGGCGTCCTCGAAGCCAGGGGGTGAGCAACATACACTTCCTCCTTCAGTTTTCCATTGAGAAAGGCTGTCTTGACGTCCATCTGAAATAACTTGAATCCTTTGTGCGCGGCAAAGGCAAGACGGACGGCCTCAATTCTAGCAATAGGAGCAAAGGTCTCATCATAGTCAATGCCTTCCTCTTGCTTGAATCCTTGAGCCACCAGTCTTGGCTTGTTTCTTGACACGCGTCCACTTTCGTCAAGTTTGTTTCTAAACACCCAGCGCGTCCCTATGATGTTTTTGCCTTTGGGACTAGGGACGAGGGTCCAAACTTTGTTTCTTTCAAACTGATTAAGTTCTTCTTGCATTGCTTGAATCCAGTCAACATCCTGGAGTGCTTCCTTAATGTTCTTGGGTTCCACCATATACACAAAGGCATTGAAAGCACAAAAAGCCAAATTTGCACTCTGGAACTTGCTTGCCGTTGACCTTGTTTGAACTCCTTGAGAAATATCTGATACAATCTGAGTCGTTAGGTGATCCCTAGAGAAGCGAGACTCCCTTTGAAACAATTGAGCAAACCTTGGATCAATCTCACCATCAGAATCATCACTTTCATCTTGAGCATCATCCTCAGCGTGTTCACCCTCAGAGAGAGCGTCCACACCATGACGTTGCTCACCTTGTTGAGTTGATTCAGCCACATCTTGTTGAACTGGAGACTCACTACGAGAGGGAACTCCTTGATCAATACTAGGAGCGTCCACTGAGACTTCTTCTGGATTTGTGTTGGCAACTTTAGGAACGTAGTACTTTCCACAATGCCAAACTTCGACTTCGTCTTCAAAGTCGTCCTGTTGTTGTGAAGAAGAGCGTTCTTTCTTACTTGGTTTTTCTTTGTGGGAAGAACTCTCTTTGAACACAACATGAATACTCTCCTCAAGCTTAAGAGTCCTTTTGTTGAAAACTCTATAGGCTTTGCTTGCGAGGGAGTACCTAAGAAATATGGTTTCATCACTCCTTGCGTCAAACTTTCCAAGTCTTTCTTTGTCATTGTTTTGGACGAAGCACTTGCATCCAAACACTCTGAGATAATCAATACGAGGCTTCCTTCCATTCAACAACTCATAGGACGTCTTCTTCAGCGGAGGACGGATCATGGCACGGTTTATGATGTAGCATGCAGTAGCAATAGCTTCAGCCCAGAAGTACTTGGGGACGCTATTCGCTAGTAGCATAGTTCTTGCCATATCCTCCAGCGTCCTGTTCTTTCTTTCCACAACACCATTTTGTTGAGGAGTCCTTGGAGCTGAGAAGTTGTGGGAGACGCCGTGTTGATCACAGTAGGCCAGGAACTCTGAATTTTGAAACTCCATCCCATGGTCTGATCGTATGGCTTTTAGAGGCGTCCCAAGAGCAACTTCCACTTGTTTGATGAAGATTTTGAAGGCGTTGAAACAATCTTCTTTTGACACTAATAAAAGAACCCAAGTGAATCGAGAAAAATCATCTACGAGAACGTACATGTACCTCTTTCCACCGTAGCTCAGCATCTTCATTGGTCCACAAAGATCCATATGAAGAAGTTCCAAGGGCTTCTTCGTACTGACTTCGTTTTAGGACTTGAAGGACGTTCTTGTTTGCTTCCCTTTGATACAAGCTTCACACTGTTCAACTTTCTCAAGATCAATTCGGGGAAGTCCTTTCACAAGATTTCTTTGGTGTAGTTTAAGGATTGTGCTTAGTCCAGCATGGTCACGATGGCGATACCAGAGGTCAGCGTCCTCCTTTGAAACAGATAGACACAACTCAGTAGCAAGCTTGAACTCTTGGTTGAAGATGTAGACATTATTCTGGCGTATTCCCTTGAGAACAACCTTGTTTGATTTCTTGTTGATAACAAGGCACTCCTTTGAGTAAGATGTGACTAGGTTTTCACCATGATCACACATTTGAGAGACACTTAAGAGATTGAAGCCAAGTCCTTCAACAAGACTCACATTAGATGCTTTGATGGACGAATTTAGAATAGCAGTTCCCGTCCCTTTAATCTTTCCGTTTCCCTTGTTGCCAAACGAGTCCCGTGGCACTATTTTGGATAGAAGTGAGATGGATCTGACTTCCTGTCATATGATTTGAGGCGCCACTATCAATGATCCACGGGCGTCCCTTCACTTCCGCCTGTCAAAACAAAGTTAGTTTTTGGAGACCCAGGCAAGGTGTTCCTTACCTGGTTCGTTACAATAAAAGAACTCTGGTTCTGGCATGTAATCATTTATATTAACATCATTGGACGTAGCATGCTTCCTAAATGAACTTCTAGAACGTCTAGGACGCCTAGCATTTTCCTTAGGAACGGACTCAACATTTTCATTGTTAGTCCTAGCATCTTTGCCATTTTCAATGTCTTCCTTCAGTTTAAAGCATTCAAATTTATAATGACCACCTTGTCCACAGTACCAGCACGTCATATAGTAATCACCAAGATAATATTTCTTATTAGGACGTTGGATTCTATTTTCTTCCATTTTCTGTGGATTGCAAACCTTAGAGCCTCCCCCTTAGCAATTTTCTTGTATATCCTATGACTAGTGGAGTTAGTGTAGTAGTCATTTTGTCCCTTTTCTCCCTTCTCTAGGACTCTAATGCGTTCAAGAAGGTTCTTAGTTTTCTCCCGTTCAAGTTCTAGCTCAGAGGTTTTGCTAGCTTCAAAGTCACTAGGCAGAGAGTTCTTGGAATTTGACTCATACCCTAGTCCTCTTTTAGCGGGGACAAAAACCATAGGTTTGACTTCTTCAGTGATGGGACTCTTTCCTAGCACTTTAACTTCTTCCCTAAGCTTAGCGTTCTCAAGTTTGAGACACATCACTAGGGACTTTGTTTCTTCAATTGAGGACTCTAGTTGTAAAGTCATAGTGTCACAATTTTCACATTCAACAACTATGTTCTCAGCCTCAAGTTCATCAAGCTTTTGTTTCATTGAGTAACTTTCTTGCATGATTCATGCAATTAGTTTAATCAGCTTTGGTTTTGAACATTTATCAAGAGAACTTATCATAGAATCATGGGTTACCTCTTGTTCAGATACAGGAGCGTTCTTCTAAACAGCTTGAGCGTCCTCCATTGCCATGTACGCAACATGATCATTAGGATCCTCATTATCTGAATCACTGTCGTCCCAGGCACTTGTTGACGCAGACTCAAAGGCACTCAGCAAGGCCTTTCTTTTCACATCTTTTGAGGACAGTCCTGAAGTGCATTTCTTAGCGAAGTGCCCTTTCTTGTTACATTTGAAACAAGTAAGTTCCTTCATCTCAGCTTCAGTGTACTTAGGACTCTCCTTCTTGTAAGGCATTTTGTGCTTTGAGTGAGCTTTGTTCCTTTTAGCCCAGGAACGGAGAGCACTGTGCAAGAGAGCAAGTTCTTCATCTTCATCAAGCTTTTCCTTTGACTTGCTTTGGTTTTCTTTCATGGTTTGAATACGCAAGTTCTCACGTTGTACATTGGTTTTAGCTTCCATCATCAAGGCCAGTTCTCGTTGCCGGCGAAGATGCTCAGCGTACTCTAGCGTTGTTGAAGCCAAAGCGAGATCTGTTTGAGGATTCCGTCCTAGCTCAGCCATATCTTTGTTCCACCTTGCTTCATACTGCCTCTTCTTCCCATAGATATCTTCCATCTCAAGAGCCTTGTAAGCCTGGTTTTCCTTGAATGTAGTCCTGTCAAAGTTCCATACTCCTATCAATCCATCGATCAACACTTGGACTTTGTTCCTCATTGAGACTTCAGCATTTGGGATACCCAAAATTTTCAATTTGGTGACAAGGGCTTCAAAATGGAAGGAGTAGTCCTTAACCGTTTCATTTGGCAGCATTCGGAACGTATAAAAGTCTCTCTTTACTTCGAGCTGAACGTCCTCCTTCATCTCATCAGTTCCAACGTGGTACTTCTCAAGAGCTTCCCACTGTTGCTTAGATGTGGGTAGGTTGCTAACTCTGGTGGCGTCCCTTTCACAGAGGGACATCTGTAGAAAGCATATTGCCTTAGCATTGGTCTCCATAAGCTTGAATTCATCAGGACCCCAATCTTCCTCTTTGTTAACTTTATCAGCAGGAACTTTGAGATCACCAAACTTGATCACTCTCCAGCACTGATAGTTCTGACTCCTTACAAAGTTCTCAAACCTAATTTTCCAGCGCTTGAAATTGCCGTCCGTTAGGCGCGGTGATGAGGGACTTCTCTCTTTTCCTTTGGTTTTCTGGGTTTACAAACAGTTTGTGATTTTGGTTACAATTCTCACTCGATCAAACACTAAGTCTAGAACAGTTCTTGAGAGTTCTTGGCTTGTTCTTCGTGTTCTTGATCGAGGTCGCTTTCACTCTTCTGAATATTCTCTGAAAGCGTTGGCGTCACAATAAATGCCTTGGGGCTATTTATAGGACTTGGGAAGGGCGTCTTTCCTCTGGGATGATCATGCCCTTCGTGGACGTGGCTACAGGATCTTCCTCCACATTGTATGGCAGTGATGAGGGAAGCTTCCTGTATCCAGCTATGTGTGATGGACTCCGCTACAGGATCTGCCTCCACGTGGTGATGAACTCTGCTATAGGATCGGTCTCCACGTGTCCCGGATGATCAAATGTTGTCGAGTGATGTCATCCTGTCGGCTGATGAGTAAGGACGCTCTGAGAATTGAAGCTCGCGTTCCTACTTGCTTGGGACTGCGTCCTTGCTCAAGTAGTCTCTTGCTGGTCCTTACTTCCTGCTAGCTAGCGTCCCTTAGCCTCAGGGACGTCCATACACTTCTTGTCCTTTTTGTCACTAGCGTTCTTGAACACTTGGACAAATTTATTAAAATCAAAGTGAGTTTGTCATATTAAAACTAAGGGACGGTTTGTGTGGGCACACTAACAAGTACGCAAGCGTCCTTGATAGCGTCCCAACATGTTTCCCATGTGCAGGGATATCACTAGGCCGTCATGGTGCGACTCGGAGCTGTACCCGGCATCGCTGTCGTCGAAGACAATGGCGGGTCCCAAAGATTCTCCATCTGTATATTCGGACTGGCGTGGCCGACCAAATTTGCCCTCTCTCGCATGGTGTTTCGCGGCTGAATATGTGAGACCAAAGATGTTTGATACCCCAGATATGACGTTGACGACCCTGTCGGGGGTTGGGGGTCCCTCATTCCTCGCGTCTCAGAGCGGAGATTCTCTATTACTTCTTTGGGCACTTGGGCGTCTGGCGCCACGTCTTTGATCCTGCCCTCGATGATTAGACGAGATAACTCTTTCCTGAGCATGATGCAGTCGCGAGTCCAATGCCCATGATACTCGTGATTGTCACACCACTTAGTGGTATCTCTATCGGCCTTCGGAGCCTTGTCCTTTCTCGGCCACCTCACGTATTCCCCTAGTCTGGTCATATTTCGTAGGAGCTTGTCCGTAGATATATTGAGCTTAAGGGAGTCTAGTGAAGGTGGTGGCGGCTCCCGATTTTTGTCGTCCGCAGGGCGTGCCCTGGCCATGTTGACCTGCCCGTGGTTAGGACGAGAGTAGGGGTGGGCACAACGTTCTCTCCTCTAGTTTGTCGACCCTTTGCGGCTATCAACTAGGCCCCTTTTTTCAGATCTCTCTTCCTCTGAGGTTCTCTTCCGCAAGGATCTGTCTTCTTCAAGCCGAACGTGAGCCAAGGCTCTGGCTTGTACCTCTTCAAAGATGTAACAAGGATGCTTAGTGAGTTCTTTGTACAGGCCGATGTCGGGAGTAATCCCTTTCCTGCATGCTTCGACCGTGGTGGTGACGTCGCAAGACTGAATTGAGATTTTTTCACGGTTGAACCGATCTAGGAATTCACTGGTGGTTTCTTGATATCTTTGGTGGATTCGAAAGAGATCGCTGGATTGCTTCTCAAATTTCCGGCTCCTGGCGAACTGGGTGCGAAAGGAGTCTGAGAGATCAGCAAAGGAACCAATACTTCCGTGTGGGAGGTTTAAGAACCATGTTAGTGCCGGACCTGTTAGGGTCGTGCCGAATCCTTTGCACATCACTGCTTCTTTGGAATGAGAAGCGACCGCACTTGTCATCATCTTTTGTTTGTAGATCGCCACATGTTCGTTAGGGTCAATAGTCCCGTTGTATGCAGTCATGTTAGGTACGGTGAACTTTTTTGGGATTTATACCCGCGTGATGCGGCGAGAGAAGGGCAATTCGTCAAAGCCATCAGCTGCTTCAGGCTCTAGAGGCTGGAAGCTTCTTCGGCCGGTCCTGAGTTGGTCGGCGATGACACCGATTTGCTCAGTTACCTTCTTTCGTATGGCCGCGTCCAGATTGACTGGCCTCCGCCTCTCATGATCCTCCTCATCGGTTTCCTCCTCGTCAAACCAGGTATCTCATGATGTTGTTCGGCGTGGTCTAGCCTCTGACCGGAGATTCATTGGAGGATCTTCATTGCAGAAGGCTTCCTCGCGGTGGGTTTGATGGAGGAACTCTGGGGCATCCTCTTGTAGTACAAGCGTCTTGTCTTGTGCGTTCAGGTCTGCTGCCCCTCTTGAGGTTCCTTCTCCAGCGTCGAAGTTGAGCCTCCTGACTATGCCGTCGGTGCGCCGTTGTACCCGTAGTGATTGGCGGCCGGTAGCCATAACCTCTTATTTTTGTTTCAGCTGGTTGATCTCTCACGTGAGGCGTGCTACATGTACATCGTAGAAACTCTTCTGATCACTCAACTCTTTTTGAAGGAGTTGCATGCGTTCCCGAAGGTAGGTCATTTCCTCATCTTGTGACCGGTTTCCTTGGTGCTCAGGATCTTTCTCGTGTTCAGTAATCGGAGTTTTAGGGCCCTTATTCCCGTTTCCCGACATTGTGTTTGTTAATTCGAGGAGGTGCTCGAATGGTGTTTCTTCTCACAGTTGTATCGATCACGGCCCCACGGTGGGCGCTAAATTGTTTGAGCCAAAATTCTCCCTAGGACAAACTTTGGCCTAAATCGGGCCTGATCAAAGTAAACCTCGAAGAATTCGTGAAGAATCGTATGTTTTTTATTGTATTGAATGTGTGAATGAATGAGTGTTGACTCGGCTAAAGTCGTCGTGCCTAGATCAAAGATAAATAACCCAAACTACAAACTAGTATAGTATGCAAATAAGGGGTCGAACCCAAGAGAACTATGGTTTCTAGTATGAATATAAATATCAACCAAAGATAAGGGGGATTTAAGAGAAGAATCTAAACTAAATTAACCTAGGAAAACAAAACAAACAAACAAATAATCCAATAGAATTACGCTCTAGTAAGGCTTCTTGTTATAGTGTAACATGCTTCTCAATCCTGTCCATTAGATTAAGAACGATCAACGGTCTATAATGTGAGGAAATAAGGTCTACAACCATACCATAGGTGAGAAGCAGGAAATAATCTCAAATAATTCCATTTGAAAATCTTTTTACCAAAATTTGAAAGAAATCCAAGATTTCCTCCAAATTTGTCGGACACAATATTTCATTCTTCGTCTTCCCTTTTTCGTTCTCAATCAACGTTTTCTCGGTTCATCTCCTTCCATCTCCAAGCTTCCAATCGATCTTCAACGATTCTTCTTGCTTTTGCGAACTCGCCATCGCGTACGCCCCCATTCTTCTGTCTGATATTGGAAGCGAGTGAGGTGTTCAAGTTTTATCAAAGTCGGTCCCAAAACCTAGATTTCAGGCAAGTGATTCTTCTAGTCTTTTGGTCTAATATTTATTGAATTTTTACATCTCGCTTGACAATACTAAGTCGCATGTTCTACCATGGCTGCGATGGAGGTTTTTTTTTATGATTGTAAACCTAGCATTGGAGATGGGTTTGAGTTTGGGTGCAAATAGATTACGATTAGGGTTTGTTTTATAGATTTGTTCTCGGGAGATTGATTCAGCCTGTTTGATGTGAGAATTGGGTTTGTAGTTTGTTTAATTCAGCGTGTTTGATGTGAGATTTTAGGTATTTCGTTTCTTGATTAGGGTTCTAGTCTCGCTTTTGGCAGCCTGTTTTTTTATTCAAAGTGTATTGGTGTGTTTTTGGTTGTCATTCTAATAGAGACTGCATTCATATTGTAGGTAACCACATGGCTAGATCACCTACTCCAAAACGTGCTCCAACAAACACAAACACGGAGGTTTGTTAAATGATGAAATGAGTGTTTTTCACTTATGTTTCATGTATATCTATTGTGTTTTTCAACATATTGATAATAATTTTTCAAATAACAGATATAAACATTTTGTATTTTTCATGATGTACAATAGTATTTTTCAATAATTATAAGATAACTTTTTCACATATTAGTTTCAAATATATAATGGTTTCTCTCTTTGCGTTTTTTTCAATGATTTACACGAACTTATTCATTACAACAAGAATAAAGTGCTTTTTCATTTCTGCTTCATTTGGATCTACTATATTTTTCTAGATATGATAATAATATTTCAAATAACATGTATAAACATTTTGTATTTTTCATGATGTACAATAGTATTTTTCAATAATTATAAGACAACTTTTTCACATATTAGTTTCAAATATATAATTGTTTCTCTCTTTGCGTTTTTTTCAAATATTTACACGAACTTATTCATTACAATAAGAACAAAGTGCTTTTTCATTTCTGCTTCATGTTACATGACAAGAAAACTAATATTGAATAGTTGAAAAATTAATGTTGTATAGTTGAATAATAACAATCATGTTACTTGACATGAAAAATACATTTTGAATAGTTCAAAAAATAAGTTTCATGTGTTTAATCCATGTAGATACCATTCGATTATAATAATAGTTTGTTGTTTCTATGATAGAAACTAATGTGGTGTTTGAAAACAAATGAATTCGTTCTGAAAAACGATATGTGAGTATTTGAATAAACTTAGGTTGACATTGGCTCACTGTTAAAAATATAATGTTCTCGATTTGAAAAATGCATTAGTGTGTTTTTAACATAGGTTTAACAGGTGGTTAAATTGTTTTTGAGTGTGCAGTTGGAACTAACAAATGAGACGAATATGCTTTTGTGAGACCAAGTTTATTTCTTTCTTTTTCGTATTCATGTAATTTTTCAAAACATTATATTAAGTTTTTCAAAGAGACTAAGAATGAGGGACCATGATGAGTCGGACGATGATGTCGATCTTTTTGATCTTGGCCCTGAGTAGAGTGAAGATAACAATAGCTCAAGCTCAACTGAGGAAGATGATGGCGAATTGGAAAATACGTATGACAAATACGTAGCACTAGATGTACTGAAAAATGTACTTTTAGTATATCAAGCTAATGAATAAGTATATACAACGTCTTGAAAAATTCAAAGAGTAAGCTTAGCGATGATGGAGAACGCTAGGTTGTTGTAAATGAATCGTGTTTTATATGTAGTGATGAAAAAGTCATTGTAATGGACAAAAAAAATTAGCTTTTGTTTTCTATCATATCTAATGAATATGTCAATACAACAATTTGAAAAATTCAAATATTTTAATACTTAAAGGAGGGGAACGCAATCCCGTTGTTAATGTACTCTGTTTTAGACACAATAATGAAAAATTCATTGCAATATATTGAAATTGCTTTTTAAGTCAATCAAAGTCAAATAAACATGATTGTTATTATTCAACATGATTGTTATTATTCAACTGTACATCATTACTTTTTCAACTATTAAATAATAATTTTTCTTGTCAAGCAACATAATTCTTATTTTTCAACTATAAAACACTGCTTTTTCAATTATTCAACATTGCGTTTTCTTGTAAAGTAACATACATGTTATTATTCAATTATATAACACTACTTTTTCAACTATGCGACATTACTTTTTCAACTCGTTTGTACTTTAGTATAATCAACTACTTCTTCAACTCCTCGACATTATTTTTCAACTCAAAAACTAGGGTTTAGTATAATGTTGCCTGCGACTGCGAGTAATTTCTGCAGAATATTTCACTCGAATTTTTGATTTTTCAATATGGAAATATTGTATTTTTCCTGATTTGTGTAACCGATTTTTGGATAGGATATATCCCCCAATATTTTTTCGGAAATTATGCTACTAATTTCCTACATTATAGGAGCCGTTTTTATTTATGGTAAGCTGAATAATTCAGTTTTTTCATCCCATGGAATCCCCAAATTCGGTCCTATTATGCACCATCATATCCTACCATTAATCCCATTTAATCCAATGGCTAATAGGATGCCTAAGGAAGCACCATAATATGTATCTCACCAATGCATTCCCCTAATCAAATAATAGGGAAGCAAGTTCATTCAAAAGATCCACTCTAATATAATCACTCGATCATAGATTTATCCATTGATTTCATTCACACCTATGGTTAATTCCTATCCTAATCATTAATAATCACAAGTCCACGGTCCAAGCAATTCTATAACCCTAGGAATGGACGCTTAACCTAGAATTAGCATAGAGAACAAGGATATACAGGATATAATATCAAACAATCAAGCTACGAGTCAATTGCAAGATAATACAATTAATTTTCTTTTTAATCCTAGTTGCATAGACAACAGGTCTAGGTTAAGTTGTTTTCACAAATTAGTTTTGTCCACGGTCCAAACCTAATCCAACAATAGAAAATCAATCAATTCAATAGGGTCGCGAATCCCAAAGAAACAATCAACATTCATAAGATGAAGTACATTAATATCAACCAAAGGATAGAAATCAATTACCAAAACCTCATGAGTTCATACATCAGACCTTCTCCCTTGAACTAACCCAAGGAGACTAGCTCTCCAAAATACAAAAGAAACAAAGATTTAATTGAACCTAAACTAAGATATGAAATTGGATTGGATTCCTAGAACCTAAGGAGGCTCCTCCTTATATAGACACAAGGAACACGCTCCCCTAATCTAATTAGGAAAGGAGAAAAGATAGAAAAGGAAAGAGGAAAGATAAGAGGAAGAAAAGAAGATAGATCATCGGCCCGTCTTGGATCCGGCATCACTACAGTCGCGTGGTCTCCACCGCGACCGCGCTTTCTCGACAGAAAAGAACTACGTCTCTGGGTAGCCACCGCAGTCGCGTCGGCCAATCCACGGTTGCGGAATCGGGATAGAAACACTGGCGTCACTTCAGAGGCTGTTTTGACCCTCTTCGGCTTGGAATCTGACTTCCGTGTACAAACATGAATTGAAGCTCTTCGAGTTATCTTTCTAATGGCACCAGAATCAGGTCAATCCGACCTTTGTAACTCAAGATATAGTCTTTCGCAAGCAAGAGGCGTCGCGTAGACAACTCAAAACGCCTTAAAACTTTTGATTCTTACATTCTTGTGTCTTCGGCCTTGATATTACAATTAGCATAAACTCTAACCTAAACACACTCAATATAACCCTAAAATATAAGAGTTAACCAATACAAAGTAGGCCAAATCATATTCCCCCATACTTAGATCTTGCTCGTCCTCGAGTAAGCTCAAAGATTATCTAAACAAATCAGCACATCTAAGATCTCAGGAATACAAGGGAAATCAAAACACTCAACTCACAACCCGAACCCAAAATATAGAGAAATCATGAGCATAAAACAATGAAGCTCAAACATACACCTCACAACAAGATATATCACTCAAGCTCTAAAAAGCGTAGAGCAACCTAGGATCTACCCAAATCTAACATGTAAGCCCCAAAGTCCCCAAGCAAGAATGATCCTAAACACTCAAATTTTCCCGCTCAATTCTGCTTAGGCGCCCTTTCGGGTTTTCACCTAACCGCTCTTTTCATTTTTCTCAAGGGTGTACCCACAAATACTCACAACCACTTATGAACCTCTTGTTACACCAGCCTACTGCTGGTCCGGGTTACCTGCTTATTACCTGTGCCGCCCTTTTGGGTTTTCGACTCATCCCAGGATTTAATATGCCGTTTTTCAAATCTTTATGGCTTTTCTATCTTTTTCTTTTTCTTTCTTTTTATTAAGCAAAAAGGTATGGTGCAAGTGCTCCATGAAAAGAAGAAAATCAAAAATCTGAAGCAAATCACTTACTAATTAAGCTAACTAGGATAAGCGAATGCGAGTACTCCCTTTCCCCTACTATAATCCTTCATTGTCCTCAATGAAGAAAAGAGAAAGGATAAAAGCAAGGAAGAAGGTAACTAGAAGACTCACAAGCGATGAAGAGAGGTGGAATGGAAGAACTCTTCAAAGCTGGAAGAAGAATGGAAGAAAGGACTTTGGAATACCGTTCTGCAAGCATACAGCGTGCACGGGTGTACGGGCCGCGGGCACGGATCTAATGCCGAAAGCAACATCAACCTGGGAGCCAACCACGTGCGCGGCCTGAGTGAATACAAACTCAGACGTCTCCTCAAACATGAATGCTCAATGTGGCTCTCGGATCCTGGGCTCGTCTTCTTGGGACATGTATGGAATCTTGCACTCGGGCCTCAATGATGCTATTCGGGGGAACAAAGCTCCCCCATACTTAGGCTTTGAACATAGCCAAAAGAATGGAAATCTATAGATGGATGGAAAGAAAATAAATAGAAGGTGGTGATAAGATAGATGGAAAAGATAGAAAGATGGAAAAATAGATGGATGGTAAAGATATATGGAAAGTAGAAGATAGATGCCCGAATTTTTATTTATTTTTTGCCAAACTGGGCCTCACCGCAAGTGCGGTATACGAGGCGCGGGCGCGGTAATTTTTTTTTTGGAGACCAACTACATCACCACCGCGGGCGCGGTTTGTGGACCGCGACTGCGGTGTCAAGTACCTGTACGTCGGGAGTTTCTGTATTCAAAACGCGACCGCGGTTGCGCACCCACGGGCACGGTTCAAGCACAAAACGTTCTTTCGAACCTAGTACCTGCATGTTAGCCCGATTTTTTTTTTGTTTTACAAACAGTCAACAAAACTATTAATACTAGAAAGAAACCTCAGTTTCCCGGCAACGGCGCCAAAATTTGGCTCGGCTAAATTCGTCGTGCCCAGATCAAAGATAAATAACCCAAACTACAAACTAGTATAGTATGCAAATAAGGGGTCGCACCCAAGAGAACTATGGTTTCTAGTTTTAATATAATTATCAACCAAAGATAAGGGGGATTTAAGAAAAGAATCTAAACTAAACTAACCTAGGAAAACAAAACAAACAAACAAATAATCAAATAATAGGGAAGCAAGTTCATTCAAAAGATCCACTCTAATATAATCACTTGATCATAGATTTATCCATTGATTTCATTCACACCTATGGTTAATTCCTATCTTGATCATTAACAATCGCAAGTCCAAGGTCCAAGCAATTCTATAACCCTAGGCAAGGACGATTAACCTAGAATTAGCATAGAGAACAAGGATATGTAGGATATAATATCAAAAATCAAGCTACGAGTCATTGCAAGAATGCAAGATAAAACGATTAATTCCTATCTTAATCCTCCAAAATACAAAAGAAACAAAGATTTAATTGAACCTAAACTAAGATATGAAGTTGGATTGGATTCCTAAAACCTAAGGAGGCTCCTCCTTATATAGACACAGGGAACATGCTCCCTATTAGAGCTAGAAATCAACCAAGCAAGAACTAAGCAATAAGAACTTATGAATCGAGTGAAAAGAATGCGAAAATTGTGTTAATCTCGTGTGTATTCGATTGTATATGGGTATGTATGTATATGTGCAATACGTGACCCCCTCTATGTATTTGTAGGAGTTCCTAAAGATATATCGTTACAAGATATACTAGTCACTAGATAGATACAAATCGTACTAGATATAATTTCCCTTGATTTGATATAATTCCGCCTATACAAGATAAAAAGAATCCCTATTAGATATAATTTCCTTAGAACTTGATAGATTCGGATAAGTTGACTTGTACCCATCGTAGGCATTTCCAGACACTCGCCATAGACAATATGGGCTTCTTCCGCTAGACGTTTTCTAGATGTGGTTATGGGCTGCTTGGCGGTGGGCCCAACACTCCCCTAATCTAATTAGGAAAGGAGAAAAGATAGAAAACGAAAGAGGAAAGATAAGAGGAAGAAAAGAAGATAGATCATCGGCCCGTCTCGGATCCGGCATCACCGCAGTAGCATTGTCTCCACCGCGACCGCGCTTTCTCGATAGAAAAGAACTACGTCTCTGGGCAGCCACCGCGGTCGCGTCGGCCAATCCGCGGTTGCGGAATCGGGACAAACACACTAGCGTCACTTCGGAGGCTGTTTTGACCCTCTTCGGCTTGGAATCTGATTTCGGTGTAAAAACATGAATTGAAGCTCTTCGAGTTAGCTTTCCAATGAGACCAAAATCAGGTCAATCCAACCTCTGTAACTCAAGATATAGTCTTTAGCAAGCAAGCGGTGTCGCATAGACAACTCAAAATGCCTTAAAACTCTTGATTCTTACATTCTTCTGTCTTCGGCCTTGATATTACAATTAGAACAAACTCTAACCTAAACACACTCAATATAACCCTAAAATATAAGAGTTAACCAATACAAAATAGGCCGAATCAAGTGTTCAAACGTATCCTCTTTTAGGGTTACAATTCGCTTATATAGCCCCCTTAGAGAATGATTTATCTTGTACAAAGATATGATTTTACAGGATTCTATCTAATCTTAATCCTAACGGCGTAATTTGGAAAAATCTATCTTATAAGTCCGCATCTATCTTCTTTAACCCACTCTCTTCTCGTCGCAACTCTTGTTTTACTCCGAAGAAGTGCCGATGAAATGTCACTTAGGTCTTGATACTTCTTTGGCTAAAAAGCGGGTCCAACACTCGTTGAGGGTCGGTATAGAGCATGCCCAGGTTGGTATCGAGTGGTTTCCTTAGTAGATTTTTTGTGTTTTGTGGTGTTTGCGGTAGGTCGATACCGACCTTGACAAGGTCGGTACTGAGCGTCAGTTTGCCTAGTTTTGTGTTGTTGTGTTTGTTTTTGTTAGGTTTTGATAATTAGATATTCTTCTAATTTTCGTGGACAAACCTGACTCCGCTATACTCAATGTGGTCTTGATCTATAAATTTATTTGCTTCTTTAGGATCAAGAAACCCTTTCAACAACAAGCTTCAAAGTCACTAAGCAGAGAGTCCTTAACACTATTGAAGTTGAATCAAATTTGAATCCCTTTCTAGTAGGAATGAACAAAATTGGTTTGTTTGCTTCTAGAGAGGGACGCTCATTTTGTTTCACTTGTTCCCTAAGTTTCTCATTTTCAGATTTTAGGCATGCAATTTCAGACTTTAGGGACTCATTGATCTTAATGAGGACTTTAACTTAGATGACCATTCATAATACTTTTCTCATTCTTTTTCTTCTGGGTCTTCTTTTTTTTCATTAATGTTATTCACCTATTCACGAAGTTCAATATTATCACTAAGGACTATAGACAGAAGTTTAACAAGATGAGGCTTATAATAATTTGTAAGGGACTCTAATATATATAGTTTTGTTTCTTATTTCTTCTTCGACGTCCTTTGGAGCGTCCCGATGGCCATCAAACAGTTGTTTGGGGAGGTCCAAGCTTCAGGATCTTCTTCGAGGCCATCCCATGCTGCCACGTAGGCCTTAGCCTTTCCGTTGTAGTTAGAACTGCCCCTAGAGTTGCGGTTCTTAACAAAGTGCCCTTCTTATTACATTTGAAGTAGGACGTAACATCTTTCATCTCTTGCTCTATCACTTTGCTTGAGCTTTCGTCCTTGGAGAATGAAGACAAGTTTATCTTGTTGAACTTCCCCTTCTTGTACATCGCACGGACGGCCTTTGTAATGAGGACAAGATCATCTCCCTTTTCACCTTCGTCCTTTGAAGAAGGGACATCAACTCTAGCACTTTCCTTCTATAGAGTTTTTCCAATCCTCAGTGCTATGCCTTTATCCTTCTCATAGGCTTTGTCCTTCTCCCTTCTATTCTTATTGGGTTTTAGCTTCCGAAAGATCTCACTCATTGGGAGAGTTTTGTTGGAGGAGTTTTCCTTGAAAGACATTCTTTTGACCTTGCATTCTCCAATCAGTCCATCAATGATCTGTTGGACTTTCATCTTTTGGGTGATCTCGGTATCTATGATCCCTAGTTGGTTGAGTTTGTTGATTAGGGCTTCAAAGCGGATGGCGTTGTCCTGAATAGGCTCGCCTATCTCCAGTTTGAAACAAAACTTCCTCTTGGCACTCATTTATAAGTCATCCTACAAGTTCGTCATTCCTATGTGGAATTTTTTGATAGCTTCCCACATATCCTTAGCTGAGGGTAGATTACCGATTTTGGTAACGTCCCTTTCACACATAGAATTTTAGAGAAGGACGACAACCTTGTTATTTAATTTACTTCCATGAGTTTGAACTCTATTGGCCATCTGTCTTCCTTATCTACCTCATTAGCAGGAACCTTTTAATCACCATTATTGATGACGTACCATCACTAGTAGTCTTGACTCCGTACCCAAAAACCCATTCTTTGTCTCAAACGGTCGTAGTTATCTTCCACCAGACGTGGAGGCCGGCTTGTTGTTGTTGTTATCCATGGGCTCCATGTCCGACATTTTTACGTAAAGACTACTAAGAATCTAGAGCGACCTGCTCTGATACCAATTGTTGGATCATTAGTAGTTTAACTCAAATAAGGACGCTCTTATGAAGGGTGGCCTTTTAAAGCGGAATACTTTAAGAAGATTAAAACACACAATAATCTGATAAGGATGGGCACATGATTTATAGAGGAACCCCACTTAGACCAATTAGTCTAGATGGGTAAACCTCTACCTTCAAAGAGGATTTTGAATGACTTCCTTTTAACTTGTATTAAATGAGTCCTTACAACTATTACATAGGCAAATTTCACACTTCCCTGAACTATAAGATTCGCTCCCCATAGTTTACTAGTGATATTTCTCTAAGCCCTAGCTCATAACCTAACACTCAAATAGCAAGACACAAGGAGATCAAACCTCACGTGTTTCACAGTCCCTTCGAAAACACTACACTCGTTACAAACAGATTTGTGGTTTGATTTGGACTTCTTCTTCGATCTGACACTCTTTCTCACTCCTGCTCTTGAGTTGTTCTTCATGTTCTTGAAGGCTCTCGAGAGTGTGTGGAAACAGTACCCTCACAACAAATACAAAGGATTGTATTTATAGTGGTTGAGATGGGGTTCCTATCCTTGGACCCAGAAGCCCTTCTGGTTTCCTTGGAGACAGGATTAGAGATGTAGTTTTCTCCATGTTGTACAACATTGTCTTCATCCGAAAGTCAACTCCTTCTTCTGTTGGCGAGCTTCCATGTTTTATCTTGGCATGAGGTGGAAAGTGACGTCCTAAAATCATGCTAATTTGTCTTCTGACATCTGAAGCTCTTGAGAACTGCGGCCGCCAATGATGTCATCTTTGTCGTGCAACCTTTACATTTGAGTTTGAACGTGGCCATTTTGATGCGCATTCCAACTTAATAGGGACGACTTCCTTTTCTCACAAAAACGTATTCTTATTTATTGTCATGAAGATCTTGGCGTCCCTATTGCATAGGGACGGCTATCACTTGTTGTTCTTTTCTCTTGATGATCGTCTCTAGAAGGATTTCTGAGATCTACACTAGGACAACACATTAGAAAACATTGAGTTTGTCATTATCAAAACTGGGGACGGAGATCGTGATCTTGTGTTAATGATTGACGTCCCTAATACCGTCGCAACACACATCATGTATTTTTGCAATATCACTTTCATATATGAAGTCCCCATGTTTTGCATCCATATGTGTTCAAGTGTTCCTATCTCTAATTATGATTTTATGCTAACAGTCTCAATACTTGTTTTCTTTTTCCATGATGCTAAAAGGGGAAAGTGTAATATCTATAGAGATGCGTTAGTAAATGATATTATAGATATGCCATCGCTTAGGGGGGATTACGCTAAGACATAAGAATGCTCATCCAAAACTGATTCTTTGAGAAAATGAAATCTTTGACTTGCGAACTTGAGGAAAACTTGGTCATATTGAAACATACTAAGCCTAAAGGACACTCAAAAGTTTTTTCTTAATTGCTTTAAGCTTTAACTATGTTTGTTTTGCTAAGGTTTTGTCATCATCAAAAAGAGGGAAGCTGTTGGAATGGTGTTAGGGACGTCAGTCAATAACACCGGATCAACGATCTCCGTCCTTGGTTTTGAGGATGACAAACTCAATGTTATCTAATGAGTTGTCCAAGTGTGTATCCTAGGAATGCTTCCAAGGATGATCATCAAGTGAAAAGGACAACAAGTAATAAGCCGTCGTTATTTCATAGGGATCCCCAGAACTTCATGTCAAGATGAAAAAGAACGAGTTTCTGCGTAATAGGGAAGTCGTCCCTATCGAGTAGGAACCTGCGCCAAAATGCCAACATTCAAATTCAAATGAAGTCAAGGCTGCTTGACAAAGATGACATCATCGGCGGCCGTAGTCCTCAAAAGCTTCGGGTATCACAAGACAAAATAGTGTGAATCTGAGATGTCGCTTTTTCACCCCATCCCAAGATACACGTGGAAGTGACTCGGCTAAAGTCGTTGTGCCAAAATCAAAGATAAAGCCCAAACATGCAAACACACAAGTATAGTAAGCAAGTACGGGGTCGAACCCAAAGGAATCAGTTTCTTAATCCGATTTTAATGGTTTTCATGCAAAGTAATCAAAGGGGGGTTTGAGAGAGATTTCAATCAAAGTTTAGCAAGTAGAGTTCATTCAATCAATTTCACTTTATTAATCCGTTGATCATGAATTCATCCACTTCTTTATATGCCTAGGTCAATTCCAATCCTTATCTTGATTATTTGCTAGTCCACGGTCCTAGCAAAACTATGATATGAACAAGGACGCTTAATTCAAATCATGCAATACACTCAAGGATATTAGGAAATCAAATCATGCAATCAAGCTACGAGTCTCATGCACAATTTAACCATTCAATACTCTTCCGTAAACCAGTCCACGGTCCTAGAATAGAGTTGTTTCGAGAAATAGGAAAGATGCATAGACAACAACCAATCCTAATTAATTCAAACAATAGATCTAAGATAATTAAACAAGTTGATCAGGATCATATAATCAAACAAAGATCATGGGATGAAGCACAAGAGTATCAATAGAGACCTAGGGATAAAGAAGTTACCAGAATTTCACAACTTCATAACAAAGCTTCCTTGATTGAATAAACTCCAAGGGAGATTAGTTCTCCATTATAAGGAAAGCACAAATCTTTATTGAAAGAACAATTGATTACAAATTGATAGAATCTAAAATCTATCTAAAACCTAGAGAGGTTCCTCCTTAAATAGCCCAAAGAACACACTCTTCAAGATAGATAAGAAAGGAAACAAAAAGATAAGAAAGGAAACAAGATAGAAAAGACAGGATTTTGTCCGTCTCGGATCCGGCACGCACCGCGACCGCGCCGCCTTGGCCGCACCGGCGGCGGTCTACCCTTGGCTTTGGCTGAGTCGGCTGCTACCGCGACCGCGTTACAGACAATGCGACCGCGGCCTTCACGGGTCTTCATAAATCATCGCCTTACACCACCGCGACCGCGTCATAGACAACGCGACCGCGAAATCCATGCAGTAGCGAACTTCGTCTTCAATTAAGCTCTACGAACTCTTGATTCTTTACATCTCGTGTCTTCGATCTTCGTATTACAATAATGCTCAAACCTAACCTAAACACTCTCAATGACATCCTAAAATCTAAGAGTTAACCTATACAAAATAGCCTGAATCATGAAGCTCCCTAGCAAAAGAAGGGGCAAACTTTCAGATGAAGACAATGTTGTATAACACAGTGGAAAACGACATCTCAGATCATGTCTTTGAGGATGCCAAAAGGGAAAATGGGTCCTAGGATAGGAACATTGTCTCACCCACTACAAATACAACTACTTGTATTTATTGTGAGGTGACATCTTTGACACACTTTCGAGAGTTGTCAAGAATACGAAGAACAACTCAAGAACAAGAGTGAGAGACAGTGTGTCAGATCGAAATAAGAAGTCCAAATCAAACTAGAATCAGTTTGTAACGAGTATGGTGTTTCCAAGAATTTCGCTAGTAAGCTGTGGGGACGGAATCTTATAATTTAGGTAAGTGTGAAATTCACCTGTGTAATAGCTGTAAGAACTCGCTCATAATAAGTAAAAAGGAAGTCATTCAAAATCCTCTTCGAAGGTAGAGGTTTACCCATCTAGACTAGTTGTTCTAAGTGGGATTCCCCTATATATCTTTGTGCCCGTCCTTACCTGTCTTATTCATACTTTTGTGTTTAAGTACTTAATCACCCTTCCTAACAATATCTTAAGAAGGACGCTATTAAGTTTATCATTATAGAATTATATATATTATAAAATCACCCTATATTATAAAATCACCCTATGTGTAATAACCGAAATATTATAAAATGCTAAAAATATATATAATTTATCTCTATTATCTACTTAATCGCATAAAGTCACCCTGTGTTTCATTTTTTCAACAAAACTATCAAATCTATATTATAAAAACATTTAAGTTTATCATTATAGAATTATATATATTTTTTAGTTACACTATTTCCATGTCACTATATGTTATTTTAAAAAATCAATCAGTTTTTGTATTATTATAAAAATAACCACAATTCTCAAATTTTATAATAGTCGATATTTTAAAGGAGTGTTTTTTAAAAGTGGGTGCACTAATATAAGTAATTTATTTTTAAAATAGTATAAAATTTGTTTTCTAAATGTAGTTTATATAGGGGGACATAAAAAATGTGCACAAATGATAGACTTGTTTTTTATGATATGTACAAATTCAGGCAAAATTTTTTTAAATAAAAATATTAACATTAAATAATAAACATTATGTGTATCAAGTAGACTTGTCAAAAGCTGACCCGACCCGAACCGACCCGAAATTTTTGGGTTTCAACCCGAAAATTTAAACCCGAAACCCAGTGTGAACCCAAACCCGGTAAACCCGAAAATTTCTGGGTTAGGGTCGGGTCAACCCGTTGGGTCAAGAAATCTATAAGGCGGAAAACTTATTTTAGAATACACTCTAATATAATGAAATGGCAGATTGATGGGTAATTGTGCACCAAAGGTTTTAACTATATTACAATATATAAAATTTATTTTAGAAAATTATGATATATTTATCATTAAAATATTGAAAAACAATATTTTGTTATTATACTTTATTATTTAAATAATATTTTATCTAAATTTTGGTCAAAAAATTGATACTCTTGACCCGCTGGGTTGATCCGACCTGACCCGAAAACCCGAAGCGACCAGACCCAGTTTGTTGGATCGTTAGTACTGAGGGACGTACTTTACTTTGGTAAAGTCGTCCTTAGATTAGGCGTCCCTACGAGGAGTAGGGGCGTCCTTGTGTAATGCAGCGGAAACAAAGTACTAAACAGATAAAGAATGAACGCAGTGAATTATAGAGGAACCACTCAAGAGCAAGTAGTCCTTGAGTGTAAACCTCTACCCACTAGTACAAAAGAGGCTTTTAACCACGGTTATTTTGCAAAGCTTACCACGGTCTTATAATCGAGGTAAAAATGACAGTGGTAAACTTGTTTACCACGGTTGCGGATTTACCACGGTTTTTTATTTGCCACGGTTGTAGAAACCGTAGTCTTTTTCAAACCGAGGTAAATCTAAAAATCCATTTTTTTATTAAACCGCGGTAAATTATATTACCCGTACTAAAGACGTACAGTAGTAAAACTATATAAACCATAGTAAATGTGTTCGATCTAAATTTTTATCAACTGTGGTAAATATGTTAACCGTAGTATGATTATGCTTCCTATTCACAATAATTGCCCGAATAAAGCTAAATAAAGATGTTTTTTTTATTTCTGAAAAATACAATATTTCTGTTATTCATATTGAATACCAGCATATAATTAAATAATAAGAAATACAACATCAAAATAATAATTAATCCAAATGCATTACTTAGTAGTCTCAAAAAAGTCATACATCAACTTGACAAAAAAAAGGTCATACATCAATCTTTTTCAAACCATGTCAATAGCTAGCTATAAAGTCAATCAAAACAATAGCCACTAGATCAACATCTATGACAGTAGTCATTTTCAAATGTCTAGCAAAGTCTAAACTCCTACAAAAATCACTAATTAATCAATAAACTCTTGAACAAATGTTGCCCATTGATCTCGAATTTCATCTATCTTCTCGGTTGTATAAGGCATCAACCCACCTAGATCTGGATAATACTATAATAATAATAATTGGTTAGAAATAATCATCACACTTACTAAGTAATATATGAATTTGAAATTATATACCTTTTCAAGGATAATATCCAGCCCACTAGAGATAATCTCGTGCATAAATCGGAGCACATAATAACCACAATCTTTGTTATTTGCTTGCCTAGGACACTACAACAACAAACAATATCTAAATATACTTAACAACTCATAAACACATTTATAGACATAAAAGGCATCATATAATAATCATATATTCACTACTCTTCGTGAATGAGTACCACATTGTTAGTTAGAAGAAGAAAAATCTACTTTTGCTCAAAGAATTCAATAAACATAAAAGGCTATGATAATCAAGTATTCACTACTCTACCTGAACCAGTACCACATGGTTAATTTGTAGGAAAAGAAAAATCTAGTAGCATTCAATTGAATCACATGCAAGCATGTACGTGTCCAACATGGTAAATTATGTATGTACGAAAAGCAAATACAATCACCATTGAGTAATTAATTACATCACGTATACGTCTACATAATATATTATTAATTAATCATGTACTAGTGTTAACCTCAACATCTGTTAGAACGTAACAAAAGAAAGCTAAACTTTATATGAATCCACTTTGTTGTCTTATTAGGCCTGTGCGTGTTATTTTTCAGCAACCCATATTTTAAGAGACCTATACATAAACGAATAGAATGTTAGCACAATATCATTAAAAACTAATAGCTATATAAAATAATATTTAAATACATACATATCGACCACATTTTTTATCTCGTCCCGTACTTTTTGTCCCAGTGGATCAAGCCAATATACAATCTTCTTGAAAGGATGTATAGCACATAACATCCAGTGAAAGCTACACAATAAAAATATATTTCCTTAAATCCAGAAGTAGAGATTTTGCAAATATATTTTTAATGCAAAAAAGTAATATGCTCGCTTACTTGGAATTATATGGAGCAAAAAATATCTGATTTTTCCTTGCACTTTGCATTGCATTGGCAATGTAACGTGATTGTTCCACTGCTCGATTTTCTTTCATTGTCCCAATTTGTTTCTCATTATCTTCATCTCTTCTAAATTGCACTGGAATATCAGCTATTTGGTGTGGACATAAAAAGTCAAATTGTGATTGCATACTCTTTTCTTTACAAGCGTTGAACAAATACCTATACATATATTTTAGTGTCACTAAAGTGAAAATAATAAGAAATAAAATAAAGTAGATAAATATGAAACAATAGTACAAATAACTTACGCAATGTAAACGGATATGTGTGTTGCTTGGATTTCTTCTTGAAATACCCATTGAAAGATCTCCTCTTTAGTAACCCACATTTGACCCTCAATGTTGATATCTTTATGAACAGGAATGCATACAGTTTCCATAGTCCGAGCAATCTTGTACATCATCTTTAAAGTTCCCGTTCTAAGCTTCAATAGATGCTCTTTTTGGGGTGTGAACTCAAGGCTTTGTCCCTTACTTGGATGACCTCTGTTTGTTGTGTTAGATGATCCTGAGTATGCATCTTCATTTACACTTTTTTCCTTCCCCTTTTCACTTAGGCCCTTCAACATAAAAAATATACGTAATGGTTAGAAATTTTTAAATATATAATGTATAAATTTTCTTTTAATTTTTCCTTTACCTTTCCCAGGTAAATGAGATCTTTTGGCCATTGCACATATGAACCCATTGCTTCAAATACTACACATGCTTCTTCTGTGGGTACGGGTAAAGGAGCTTCTGGCATTTTAGATTCAGTTATACTAACTTTCATGTGACCAGGCTTCAATGGAATATTATGAATCACCATGTTCTGCATGTCATGAGAGTTGAATACCATCCCTAAAGCTAATTGACAATTAGTCCAACCCTATCAAATAAAAAAAAGCAAATATGAAAAAAGTAATTATGTAAATAAAATGCATGTATGATTTGAACTAATGAGGAGAAATTTAGTAGTATTTTACCTCAGGGAAATTTATGGTAGGACACGTATCCTTATTTCCACTATCACCTTGTGCTTGATCTCTAAGATTCCTTGATTTATCACTTTCTAGTGCTGCACATTTTTTCTTTAGTAATTCGATCTCAGCTTTCATCTGTTGAAGGACCTCATTCCCATGCTCAACTTGATTATTTTTCCTTCCAAAGTATTGAGTAATTGTTACCTCCGCTCCAGTAGCCAAAACACGTCCTGGATGCTCTGTCCTTCCTAAAACAGTAGCTAGCAAGTCTCGTCGTCCAGAGAGTTTCATTTCACCTCGAGCCACTTTTTGTGATATCACATCCTAAAAGTAAAACTTTATTAATAACCCAAACTACACACAGGTTAGTCAATTTAGAATATTATCACTCGGCATTTCTACTACTGAGGTTGTGGGCCAATGTCAATTGTTAAAAACAATAGCTATGCATTAGAGTACTTGCTACATTATTCATGCCAAGAATAAAACAAGAGTTCACTGACACAATTTTTTCTAATTGAAATATATCTATAAACCAAGAAATGGTATTCTATTCAAACACATGGATCACTAACTAATAAAAAATTATGTCCGTACAACATATATACATCCTACATGATTATCTATATAGTTAAAGAAATAGGTACCAAAATAATTACAAGGAAGAAAATAGTAAACCATGATTAAACATAAATTAATGATATATGATTTGTAAAAAAAGAACATACCAGAGATTAGAGAATTTCACTTGTGAATTTGAGATAACAATTTTACCATTTGGGTTGCAATTTGTTGGACATTCTCTGCCATAGTGCCATCTTTGCCCATCCTTGCAGCTAACCATAACTTATCTCTTGGTATTGAGATTGAGGTTGTAAGATCTTCTTCAGGATTTTCTCGTCCTTTTTGAGCTTCTAATATCTAAAACATGTAATCGATATAACATATTACAATAATATACTCCCTCCGTTTCATAATAAGTGTCGTTTTAGCACTTAAAATTTGTTTCATAATATGTGTCGTTTTAGGTTTTTAAAGTGATTTAATAGGGGTGAATGATGATATTTTTTATTGGAATGTGTATTTGTTGAATAAAGTTGTTCATTCATTGGCCAAAAAAATGTAATGAGTGGTAAGATTAAGAAAAAGTTGTAAGTTTTAAAGTGAATGATTGCTTTTCTTAAAAACTGTGTTAAGAGCTAAAACGACACTTATTGTGAAACGGAGGGAGTATTATATAATATCTACTTACTAGCTATTAGTTGTTTGATTGCTTACTATTTGTTCTTCAAGGCGAGGATATCCTAAGCGAAAGACTCTATATACATACTCATTCTTCTTCTTAGCGCTCTATCGATGCTTTTCACCCAAATATAGTTATTTTTTCTAATAGAGCTATTATTGGTATCATCTTCAGCACATTCATCTTCATGAACATTTTTAGAAACCATACCTATGAAACATAATAACAAAAAACGAAATAACACGTGAGCAGTTGTGAAATTCATCCCAACTCCACAAGAAGAACACGTATATATTTAAAGAGGCTAATTAACAAGGCTAACAAGTAATTAATAATTACGGTAAAGTGTGAAAAGAGATGTGAATGCATTAATTAACAAAGGCCAACAACTAATAAACAATTGCAAGAAAATATGAAAAGACATTTCAATGCACTAGCAAGTCTAAAAAGTAATAAACAATTGTAGGAAAGGTGAAAAGACATGTCTGTAGCAAGCAAATTGATGTTAAACGTATGAGCTTTTTGTCAAGTAGAAAACGAGAAGAAAAAAACCCTAATTACCAAAAGGCAACACGTTTCCCAAAAAACAAAGTTTCAATTAAAGAGGTTTTAGAATTTTGATTGAGCATCCATTAAAAAGTAGAGAGTTTTGATTGAGACTTACGTACCTGCAAAAAGGAGTTGACAAGAGGTAGAGCAGGAGGAGAGCAGGAGAGCTTAAAAGAATGACGGCACAATGGTCTGGAACCGCTTTACTTAGGGAAAGCAAAATAAGGGCTTTATTTGCCCGCCTTTATTTTCATTAACACGCCTATTTTTTTTAATTTTTTGAGCAGAAACGCGCCTGTTGGAATGGAACAAAATTCAAGAATTACATTCGGTGCTAAGGAAAGTCCGATGTTCTTAACAAGTTGTATATATATATATATCTACCTACATTTTTTTAGTCAAATATATCTACCTATATTTACTTAAAATAATTTTAAATAATTATAAATATATATACTTTTTGGTAGAATATTATAAAGATATTTATATCTATCATCAAAAGTTTAAACTCTAAAAATTAATATATATTATTTTCAGTAAACAAATTTATTTTTTATGATACAATACAACATTAAAAGTACTAACCTTGTATCGTTTCTTTGCCTTTATGCTCATGACATATGACGACGTTTCTTTGATGTGCTGGTTCCTTTAGTGTTGGCAGATAAAACCCTTCGTCATGATCATCTCTTACGTAAAGCTCTTTATTAATGTCTTCATTGTTGAGTGTTGGAACAGCAGAACAAATACTTCCTTCAATAATATCCTCAGCATCATTTTCAATCTCATCACTGACAAATCTTTTCCTCCCCGATAAAACAATTGAATATTTTTTGTTTGACGGATCTAAAACATAAAATACTTGTTTTGCTTGTGAAGCAAATATGAATGGATCATCTTTATGCCCCAAGTAATTAAGGTCAACAAGGGTGAAGCCTAAATCATCAACTTTGATTGCACTATCCTTGACCCATTTACAAGCAAATACTGGCACTTGAAAATTGGTATATTCCAACTCCAAAATATTCTCAATCACCCCATAGTACTGAGTGGATGCATAGGTCGACTTTTTATCTCTATCAGTTGAAACATGGATGGCTTCTGCAATAAGAGTGACCCCACTATTCTGCATTGCACTTTTATCATCGTGGTCCTTTATGTAAAATGTATAACCGTTAATGATGTATGCTGTATACTGCAAGGCTTCCATCTTAGGACCATAGGACAACCATCTTAATTTTTCAAACACAGAGTTCGATGACTCGATCAATTTTGATGATATCTGCTTTTCAAACCATGTGGAAAAGGTGCGGTTATGCTCTTTCAGAATCCAAGTTTCACTTCTACCCACGTTAAGGCGTCTCAACAAATCCTTATGCTCCTCTACGTATGGCACAACTTCATCTACATTATGAAGGACATATAAGTGTGCTTGTTGTCACATCAGAGGACACACACTAATTAGTTTGGTTCCTGAAATCCCAAGTCCTTCTATTGTATCAACTCGTTGAGGCTTAGGAAGGCCGATGGAACCAACATTAGATAAGTATTCGCTACAAAACTCCACTGCCTCTTCAATTATATACCGCTCTGCAATCGACCCCTCGGGACGATTTTTGTTCTTTACATACCCCTTCAACACTTTCATATACCTTTCAAAAGGGTACATCCATCTCAAAAAAACCGGACCACATAATCTAACCTCTCTTACCAAGTGAACTGTCAAATGGATCATGATATCAAAGAAAGTTGGCGGAAAATACATTTCAAGCTCACACAAAGTAATGATGATGTCATTCTGCAAAGAATTCAGATGCTTAGGGTCAATCACTTTGCTACAAATTGCTTTGAAGAAAAAACATAACCTGGTAATTGCAAGTCGAACACCCCGCAGTAAAACACAACGTAGAGCTATCGGCAACATGTCTTGCATTAGAATATGGCAATCATGAGACTTGAGGCCCACCAACTTCAGATCATTCATCGAAACAAGGTTTTTTATGTTGGAGGAATATCCATCCGGAACTTTAACTTTAGCTAGACAATCACAAAACTTATACCTCTGATCTTTAGAAAGAGTATAGCATGCAGGAGGCAAATAGACACGGTCACTATCTTCATCTACATGTAACTCTGGCCTGATTCCTAGTTTTTTTAATTCACGTCTAGCTTGGATGCCATCTTTTGTCTTTCCTGGGATGTTAAGCAATGTGCCAATTATGCTATCACACACATTCTTTTCTATATGCATCACATCAAGGTTATGTCTTACGAATAAGGAACTCCAATAAGGGAGGGAGAAGAATAAGGATTTTTTTTCCACCCATTGGTAGCCTTGACTTTCCTCTGTCTTCCACATTCATCTTTCTTGCCAAATGTTATATCTATATCCTTCACTCTTTCATAAACTTGGTGACCTGTTAAAGCAGTTGAAGCTACTTTTTCTTCCACGGTACCGTCAAACTTATCTTTTTCTCTATGATACTTATGAGTAGCATCTAAAAATGTACGACTTCCCATGTACACAGTCTTGTTTGCAAGCTGATGAAAGTGAGTATCCATTTCACATCCAGGACAAGCGGAATGTCCTTTGATGGTATAACCAGAAAGATTTCCATAAGCTGGAAAATCACTTACCGTGCAAAACAACATTGCTCTCAAGTTGAATCTTTCTTGCTTATGTGCATCAAAAACTTCAACACCCTCCTCCCATAATAATCTCAAATCTTCTACAAGAGGTGCCAAATAAACATCGATGTCATTTCCCGGTTGCTTTGGCCCCGAAATCAACATTGACAACATCATATACTTGCGTTTCATGCACAATCCAGGAGGTAGGTTATAAATTACTATCAAGACGGGCCATACACTATAAGTGCTACTAAGAGTACCATAGGGACACATTCCATCAGTGGAAAGGGCAAAGCGCAAATTTCTAGGATCCTTACTGAATTCTGGATATTTAGTGTCTATATACCTCCATTGAGGGGAATCAGCCGGGTGTCTAAGTTTACCATCCTTTATCCTATCTTCTTCATGCCACACCAAGTTCTTTGCATCTTCAGGAATTCTAAACATACGTTCCAACCTAGGTATTATTGGAAAATACCAAAGCACTTTAGCGGGAACCTTATCCTTCTTATATCGTGATGCATTACAGCCAGGACAACTCTCCAAAAAGGCATGTTCATTCCGGTACAATATGCAATCATTAGGACAAGCATGAATCTTCTCATAATACATTCCCATGTAAGACAAAATCTTTTTCGCCTCATAATTACTACTTGGTAGCACATTATCATCTGGAAGCATATCTTTTAGAAGCTCTAATAAAGAAGTAAAGCTTTGATCACTCCACCCATTACCCGCTTTGAGGTTATACAACCTTAACAGAGCCGATAATCTTGTAAATTTAGAGCAACCGGGATATAATGATTTCTCAGCATCACTTAACAGGCGATCAAATTCATTTGGTGAGCTATCCGTACGGTCATGAGCATCATGTATCATATCTTCTAATCTATCATTTTCATAATCCTCATCAACCTTATCATCCTCATTGCTTTCCACATCAATATTATCTCTTTCACCATGCCATGTCCATCTCGTGTAACTTTTAGCAATTCCAGCCATGATTAAATGCGCTCTTAACTCATCAATCTCTACTCGATGAATATTTCCACAATCTACACAAGGACATGGTATTTTGCTATTTGGCCCATAATAATTACGTGCTTATCAACTCCATTCTCATACTCTTTTGACAATCGACTCGCATACATCCAACTTCTATCCATAATACCGCTCACTTTCCTATATATATATATATATGCTTATCAATTAGTAACGTATTAAGGTTTAATTTGAAAACAAAAGGTCTACTAAATACAAATTATCTCATAATTAAATTTCTAGATTAAAAATCAAGTCTAACTCAATAATCAATAAAGTATTTCTACCAAAAAATAATCAATAAAGTATTTGTTACTCAAATATACTAAAAAATTATAGTACTAAATTTCAACTTTAGTTTCTTCATGTATGTAGTTTTAGAAGTTCTTTTCAATAAGTATCGAGTATAAGTTAACACTGCAAAAGTAAATCTAAAATTTGATTGGTTGATGGTCTAAAAAAAAATTGCTTGGTTGAGGTTGGAATTTGAAATAAAAAACTTACAATTTGGGAGGAGATAGCAAGCAGCAATACAACACGTACGTCTTGGCCGGGTGTAACCGTAGATCGTAACCGTATGAATTTGACGGGATTGAGTTTTCAAGCAAGCAATAAATTAATTCTAAGATGTAGTCCTGATCACAACTGATTTTTTTTTTTTTTTTGAGCTCGATCACAACTGACTTGAAAAACAAGTCACATACGTTTCCCAATATATATACTACTTTACAAACTACTTTGGCAAAAGATACATATATATCTTATATATTTAATAACAATTAGATTTGATCAGGTACTTATCCGTGGCCAAAAAGAAACAAGGCAGTACAATTTTATTGGTTGAACATTACCTCCTACGGAGTAATTAATATAGAGATAGATTCAGATTTATTCGATCAAAAAGAAAAGATAATGTTACATTGAATTTTGAGCAAGGATATATACATATAAGATATAACTAGTTCATGATTTGTTAGGCACTTTGACAAGAAATATATTTTATATACAAAACTTATATATGAAAAAATTATTTAAAATCTATAAAATATAAAAAGATATTTTTATATATAATTAAAAGTCAACTCTCAAAATAAATATATAAGATATATACCAAATAAATCTTATTATGTGAGCCAAGTTATTTTAAATCATTCATAAAATTGACCCAATTTAATAAATCTTTATTCTAATATTATTTTTATTTTTTTGATAATCTATTACTATATACTAAAGCGGAAGCAAATTCCGCCACCATATTACGCCACATCACCCCCTTATTTAAAAATCTATCTTACTAAGTTTTGATTTTATCATAATCTACATATACTTAATTAAGATATTAGTTCTATCTTAGAATTTGATTTGTTTAATGAATAATTCTATCCAAAATTTATAAATCTCTATCTTATCATTGTACACATTTAATTAATACATAGATCTATCATAAAATTTTTACTTAAATAAAATTTGTTTTCATCATAATCTATAAATCATAATCATAATATTTTACCCATTTAATTAAATATCATATTAACTTTAAATAATTTTTCGTATTTTTATTATTGTATTTTTTAAAAATCATCAATGGTAGCAAATTCTACCACTATATTTAAGACAAATATTCATTCTATTAAAATAATATATTAAATACATTTTTACTATTGTATCGTGTAAAATATCAATAAAAAAAAAAGATGTTATATTTACCATATATATTTCTAATTAATAATAATTCTTAACATTTTCATTAAATATTTATATATTTAATTTGTTGAATAAACAATAACATATATATGAGATAATTTGGTTTTCTATTTAACTTATTAAATATTATCTATATCTTCAATATTATAATTTGTTAATCCGAGTTTTTATTTGAACTTATTAATTTTATTATAAAATTTCTTTTACATAATTTAATTAAATACCAAAAGATTTGTATCAACTGTTAATAAAATGTGATAATGCATTCTTATCTTATGTCGTTCTTCCTCAATAATTTAAATATATATTTATCTATGTATAAAAAGTAACTATATAAATAACATTTATTTATATATATGATGATATATAAGAATTATGTTATTTTATACTCCAAAAATATAAGCATCGTTTTAAAACAAAGTATATGTATGATAATATTTGTAATTGTTAAAGTAAATTCATATACAAAGTAATAACTAAATAAATAACACCCCCGTACAAGGTACGGGTCATCTGCTAGTATATTACTATTTTATCTCCATCAAAGATATTATCTCATAGGTCATTTTTGTTTAAAGGTATTCTTTAGGGATTTCATACCTTGATTATAAATATAACTTAATGACATTAGCTAAAATAGCCATAAAAAGGATCATGGTTTTAATTAAAAAAAATATTATTTTTATATTATTAAGATCATATATCATCTTGACTAATTTTAATAATTCTAGCCACTTTTAGTTATGTATACATAATTTTGCAAATAAATTTTATGAAATTTAGCTACGAAAACTCAATGAAATATTTTATAAATATTTCTTTGTTGGTCAAGATTTTATGAAATATTTTATAAATATTGTGTCATGTGCCATAGATTTTTTTGAAGAATTGGATTCTAATTTGTAATTTAGTAGAATAGATACGTACAAAATAATTCACATAATGAAGCAGTTGAACATGACACGTAATTCTTATATTTAAATGATGATAATTCAGGCTACAAATTTACCCTAAATGTCATTGAACAATAGTAAAGGAAGATGCTATACATCACACTCTTTTACTATACATCACACCCTAAAATTACCTTAATACCCTTTTTTCTTCAAATAACAAAAATTGGGAAAAATAGTACATGAAGATATCTCATAAGATTCTTGCTAGTAATAAACATATTTGTTAGACTTCACCATATCAACCATTTTTGAAAAATAAAAAAATGAATTTTTTCTAAAATAATAATTCCCGGTAATTTAGCTAAAATTTTCTAACCATGTACTTTTAACTTGTTATAAAAAAACAAAAATAAAAACGAATCCAGTAATAAACAAAATATTTAAAAAATGAATGTATTGCCCCTTTAAAAAAAAGCACCTACAAATAACAATCCTCTAACTTTGATGCTAACATTCAACAATTTATAAAAAAAGACAATTATAACATATTTTGCAAACTACTCAAATCTTCTTCAACGTAATTTTTTAGTAGCAAAATTTAAAGCTAAATTATTAGGATTATTGAAAAAAGGTAAACCCTCATTGAATAAAAGAAATGTTTACATAAATCATACTCCATATAATAACCATATGTAGGTGATTTATTTAAGGCAAGTTATATCTAGGAGATTTTATAGGTAAAGATTGAGTAGATTTCCATATGTTATATAGCTAAATGATAGATAGTTTTTGCTAAAATTAAATCAAGGGTTCTATCGGAAAACAAAAGGTAAAATGTGAAGACAAATGAAAATATGATGTGAAGTTTAGCAGCTATGATAGTAAATTGTTCCACTATACTGTTTACTGCGCTTAAATAACCAACCGTGGTAAGATCGTGCTACTAGTTTACCCCGGTTTGCTATATTTACTGCGGTTTAATACCGAACAGTGGTAAAATTGTGCTACTACTTTACCCCGGTTTGCCAAAGAACTGTAGTAAATTATTCCCATTACACTATTTACTACGGTTTACTAACGAACCGTGGTAAGCAAGCCACATATTTACCACGGGTAATAAATAAACCAAGGTAAATTAGTACGGGTTTACATAATTACCTCGAAAAAACACGGAACCGTGGTAATTCATACCGTGGCCAAAGACCCTTTTTCTACTAGTGACCTCCTTGGAGGATTTTTGAATAGTTCTTTCCTTTGTATTGAACGTCCTTACAGTTGTACTGGCGAGTCTTTACAGTTCTCTGGTACTTAGCTTTTCCCTAAGTCCACTAGTAAAGGACTCCTCTAAGCCTACAACTTAAGCTGGTTCAATCTACTAAAGGACTCTATTCCTACGTTTTGCAGTACTTCGCAGAACTCTCTTTCTCTCTTTTTGGGTTTTCTCTTACAAATTGTTTTTGTGATTTGGTTACAAGTCTCACTCGATCTAACACAAGTTCTAGCACTGTTCTTGAGTTCTTGAGTTAGTTCTTCGTGTTCTTGAGTGAGTCGCTTTCTCTTTGATTCTCTCTGAATATTCCTAAAAGCGTTGGCGTCACAATAAATGCCTTGGGGCTATTTATAGGACTTGGGAAGGGCGTCTTTTCACTGGGACGATCATGCCCTTCATGGACGTGGCTACAGGATCTTCCTCCACGTAGTAGGGCGGTGATGAGGAAGCTTCCTGTATCGAGCTGTGTATGATGAACTCCGCTACAGGATCGGCCGCCACGTGTTGATGGACTCTGCAACAGGATCGTCCGCCACGTAGTGTTGGACTCCGCTACAGGATCGGTCTCCACGTGTCCTTGGATGATCAAACATTGTCGAGTGATGTCATCCTGTCGGCTAGTGAGTAAGGACTCCTTTCGTGCGTTCCTACTTGCTTGGGACTCCGTCCTTGCTCAAGTAGTCTCTAGCTGGTCCTTACTTCCTGTTAGCTAGCGTCCCTAAGCTTATGGGACGCCCATACACACTTGTTGTCCTTTTGGTCACTGGCGTTCCTGAACACTTGGACAACTTTATTAGAATCAAAGTGAGTTTGTCATATCAAAACTAAGGGACGGTTGTGTGGAACACTAACAAGTACGCAAGCGTTCTTGATAGCGTCCCAACAATTTCCCCCTTTTTGATGATGACAAACTCTTCAGCAAAATAGTTTTGACATTGGAACTTAGCATGCATGAAAACTTAGAGGCGTCCTCTAATACTTAGAGAAATTTTAATAAGCACAAGTTTTCAATCTTTGATTCTCTAGCTTTTGGATTTTAAGGAGAGAGTCGCGTCCTAGAAAAATTTCTAAGCGTCCTCTTTTATTCTAGCATGGGCGTTCTTTAGACCTTTCACTTAATAGTTCCCCCTTAACACTTGCTTATTCTAGATAACTAATTTGTAGCGCATCTCTGCAAAACTACACTTCCCCCTTTTGGCATCATCGAAAAGGATAACAAGTGATAAGGACGTTAGCAGAAACACATAACTAAAGGCAGTGGAACGCTTAAACAAACACATGCAAGCAAACAGTGGAATTGCCATTCAAACAAAAGTAGAGTTATTACAGACCAAAGTCACAAGTTTGAAGTTCAAAAAAAAACAAAGGCAATTTTAATAACGGATGAAAGGGGTGGTGGCAATCACTGAGAACGGCGCTGATCTTGATAAAACTGGAGCAATTGTTCTTGAAGCTCAGCAGCCTTGGAGAACGCAGATGATAAGTCCTTTAAGGCAGAGAAGATGAGGCACTGGTTGTCCATTATGGCACCCATGAGTTCTGCTGGGGGATGCTGGGCGTTATTTGCAGGGGAAGAACGGGGCAGAGGACCTGTGCTTGAAGATGGGGCGTCCATTGGAATAGCTGGAGAAGAAGAGGGCCCTAAGAGCATTTGATTAAGGGTTTGAAGATCTACTGCGGGCTCTTGATCTTGAGGAGACTCTTGAAACGTAGGAGCAAGCCTTACGGCCTCAGCCTCAGCAGCTAGTCGTTCTTCCTCGGCTTTCAGTCGAGCTTCCTCAGCCTCAGCTTCTAACTGTTTCAGAACGGACGGCAGCTCTTCATTATACCTTATCTCAACAAGTCCTTTCTTGGCATTCCATTTTAAGCCAAGTTCTTCAGAGGGACGCTCTCATCATAAGCGTCCTGGGACTGCAAGATTGCCTTTACGACTCCAGGGTATGGCAAGGCGTGCCTCTTCCTTCCACACTTGGCCATGTGTTGCATAGCAATTCTGGTTAAGTTGATTGGGCGGCGTTCAAGGATTGCGTCAATTAAGATGATGTCGTGAGTTTGCACAATTGAATGCTTTTCCTGCCTTGGAAGAATGGCGCGACAGATGAAGTAGTGAATGATTGCGCCAACTTTGCTCAGAACGTGAGCTACCCTGTCAAGTCCCATAGGCCTTTTGCCCTGAAAGATGTGCTCAACCAGAGGCAGTTCCTGATCAGTCGTTTCAAAGCCGCCTTCAGGGAGTGAGCTAAGAGCATCGGACGGTGGCTTGCGGGGACCTAGACTAAGGAAGGAGCGCATTTGGCGTTCTGTGACTGAAGCTCTTTCTCCTTCAATCTTGAAGTGGAGGGAGCCATCTTTTGCCTTGTAGCGCAAGTCCTTGTAGAACGCCTTTACCTGTTCTTTGTCAACAGTTGTCGGCGCTGGTCCAACGTTCTGCCATCCTTGAAATCTCAGAAGATCAAGAAACTCCTGAACTGAGTCATCGTCGAAGGAGGCTAGCCACTCTTCAGAGTAAATAAGAGGGCTCAGGACCTTAACGGGCACATCAGCGTTCTTCCTTTTGCGCTTGCCCTTGGGGGACTCAGAGTCCTCATCATCATCTGACTCGTCCTCAGCTTTCTCCGAGTCACTGTCAGAGGCGTCCTTTGAAGGAGCGTCCTCTGTGCCTTGTTCTTTTTCAGCGTCGCCACCAGCTGTGGCTTGATCAGCATCAGAAGTCTGTCCTTGGGACACGCCCTCAGTGTCCTGAGCCTCTGTCTGTTGTTCTGTTGTTGTTGGCTCAGCGTTCGCTGGGACTTGGGATTCTGTTTGGATTGTGGGGGAGGGGTTTTCTTGTGGAGCTTGGGAGGGGTTGAGGATTGGGAGGGATTGGTCATAGGGAGGGACCTCCTGGGCATCACGCGCGAGCTCTTCAGAAAGAGTTGGCTCGGCGTTCTCTTGAGCGACCTGGTGCTCACCAGCGTCCTCAATTTGTTCAGCAGGAGCGTTCACCTCTCCTTCCGCTTCATCATTTGAATCCCCAACAATATCGACGAAGGGGGAGACCTGAGCGGGCGTACCTCTTTGGCTCTCAGATGAGCTAGAGGAGGAAGAGGAGGAGGGAACGTGCTCTATCTGTGCAGGAACGTCCTTTACTAGCAGAACCCTGGGCTTTTCACCAGCCTTCCTTCGGCGAAAAGTATGCTCAAGGGTGCGCTCAGTCTCCTCCGGGCCACTTTCAGAGGATGGACGGCGGGACTTTGGGGTCTCGGGGTCCTTAGGTGGGGAAATGTGGGCCGGGGCAGTAGGAAAATTGGCCAAATTTAATGGAGAGTGAGTGCGGGGAGGAAAGGGGATGAGGGCATTTGCTTTGGAAGGTTGGGGGGGACGGAGGAGGGGTGGGGAGTTGAACGATTGATATTTGTTGAGGGGGAGGAGTGGATTCCTTGGAGAGGTTGGAAGGCCTTTTTGTGGTGCTCGGCCTTTTTGTGGGGGGTTTGGAGGATGGGACGCTAGAAGTCTTGGCCTTTTTGAGGGGCCTAGGGTCGTGAATTTTCTTTGAGCGTCCCTCCTTGAAATGGGAAGGAAACTTGTCTACAATCTCCGTTGGTTTTGACGTGGAGAAGGGTTGGGAAGATTTTGAGAGGGGAGAGGATGGTGCAGGACGCTTCATCAAATTTTTGGTGGTAAGGGTAGGAACGGCAGGAGGAGGAGGAGAGGGACTTGGCACTCTTGCTTTGAGCATTTTGTAGGCCAGGGAGTCCCCAGGATACATGGGAAAGTCGGGAAGGACAGCGTTTTGGAGGTCAGGAATAAGTTCAAGTAAGGGACCCAGATTCTCACCTCCAAATTGAGAGAAGAAGAGAACGTCGTCCATCCGTCCTGACAAGTCTTTGTAGTTGGTGTTGTGAAGACTTGGCATGACGAAGCGTTCAATGAACCTTTCATAGTTCTTAGTCTTCGTTGCATCATTCTTGATCTCTGGCAAGTCCATGCGTTCCCTTATTAAGTTGTAAAGGGTTCTTGGCTTCCTGTTGATGAAGTCTACCAACGATTCATTAAGAACGATGGGTTTTGGTTTCTCGATGTAGTGGGACTTCACCAGCTTTCTTCTCTTCCCGCCGGTAGAAGATCCGGCCACGTTCAACTGTCTTTGAGACATGATTTCAGATGAGATTTAGAGTGAGAAAGTTGCCGGAGTTCTAGAGAGAAGTCAGAGCAAATTTGAGAGCGAGAAAGTGGTTGAGCGTAATAAATTTGATTGCGACTGTTCTGGCTTTATATAGAGGAAGCGGTGGCACAAATGGTAATTAACACGGTTTTACTATGCGACACGTGGCAAAACTTCCCCCTTAAGATTTGAGCAAAAGCAACGGTCACTGTTCACACTTTCAAAAGTTCAAAATTCTGACTCTTCAACTGCTCCTCAACAACTGAACTGGCGTTCTTACCAACAAACACTGAGCATCCTCTCACACTTAGCAAAATTAACCTCTTCAAGCAAACTTCTTTAAGCAAACCAACAACCAACTTACCGTTCTTGTGATTACCTTTCGAACCAGTTGAGAACAACGCAAGTACGTCCCGTAAAAGAAAATATGAAGCTCATAGGACGCTTTTGCGGAGTTCTCGGCTAGGGTAAGCTTAGAGTTCCCATCATTTCGGCTTATAATGAGGGTTGGGTGATCAGGGATACTCTTTTCAAGACAAAATGGAGAAAATTTAAATGGCGTTCCAAAGTAGCAAACACATGAAGTTTTAGACTAGCGTCCTTGCAAATATGAATTCAATGCATAACAGTCCTTAAACACTTAGAATCTACAAAACATAGCCAATCATTGAGGGAATAGTAGAACGGGACTTGCTACTTAAAAGTTATCATCCCCAAGAGCAACCTGAGATGCTCAAAGGGACGTCTATCAAGCGCCTTAGTGAAAATATCAGCTATTTGGTCTTCAGTTCTTACATGCTCCATACTAATGAGTCCTAGTTCAACATTATCACGCAAGAAATGATGCCTTATATGAATATGCTTTGTGCGTGAATGAAAAACAGGATTCTTAGAGATTTCAATAGCACTTGTGTTATTACAGCGAATGGGAATAGTTTCAAGATTGATACCGTAGTCCTCTAGTTGATATTTGATCCAGATAACTTGTGAACAGCACGAAGCAGCAGCAACGTACTCGGCTTCCGCAGTTGAAAGTGCCACAGAGTTTTGTTTCTTAGATCCCAAGAGACTAAGCATGAACCAAGGAACTGCGCCATTCCTGAAGTGTTTTTCCGATCAATTACATGACCCGCATAATCAGCGTCCGAGTAGCCAACAAGCTTGAAGGACGTCTTCCTGGGGTACCAAAGGCAAAGATCGTCGCGTCCTTTGAGGTAGCGAAAGATCCTCTTGACTTCTTGCATGTGGGACTCCTTTGGATTTGCCTGGAAGCGTGCACACAAGCAAACGGCAAACATAATGTCGGGACGGCTTGCGGTCAAGTAGAGCAAAGAACCAATCATCCCTCTGTAAAGTTTTTGATCAACGTCCTTTCCCTGTTCATCTGCGTAAAGACGCGAGTTTGGAGAGCAAGGGGTAGCAACAGGTTTGGACGTGTTCATCCCGTACTTCTCAAGCATTTCACGGACATATTTTTGTTGGTGAATGCGCGTCCCTTCCTTGAGTTGATTGATTTGAAGTCCCAAGAAGAAATTGAGTTCTCCAATGAGGGACATCTCAAACTCACTACTCATTAAGGACTTGAACTCATCTACAAGCTTCATGTTAGTACTACCAAAGACTATATCATCAACATAGACTTGGGCAATCAAAATGTCCTTGTGAACTTTCTTTATGAACAAAGTTTTATCAATTGAACCTCTAGTGTACCCATGAGACAAAAGAAAGGACGCAAACCTGTCGTACCATACACGAGGGGCTTGCTTGAGTCCATAGAGCGCTTTGTCCAAGTAGTACACATGATCTGGGTGAGAGGCGTCCTCAAAGCCAGGCGGCTGAGCAACGTACACTTCCTCCTTTAGCTTTCCATTGAGAAAGGCAGTCTTGACGTCCATCTGAAATAACTTGAATCCTTTGTGAGCGGCGAAGGCAATAAGGAGACGAACGGCTTCAATTCTAGCAACAGGAGCAAAGGTCTCATCATAGTCTATGCCTTCCTCTTGCTTGAATCCTTGAGCCACCAGTCTTGCCTTGTTTCTTGACACACGTCCACTCTCATCAAGCTTATTTCTGAACACCCATCGCGTCCCTATGATATTTTTGCCTTTGGGACGTGGGACAAGAGTCCAAACTTTGTTCCTTTCAAACTGATTGAGTTCTTCTTGCATTGCTTGAATCCAGTCAGCGTCCTGTAGTGCTTCTTTGATATTCTTTGGCTCCACCATTGAGACAAAGGCATTGAATGCACAGAAAGCTAGATTTGCACTCTGGGACTTGCTTGCAGCTGACCTTGTTTGAACGCCTTGAGAAGGATCTGAGACAATTTGAGAAGTTGGGTGATCCCTAGAGAAGCGGGACTCCCTTTGAAACAAATGAGCAAATCTTGGATCAATGTCATCATCTGAATCATCATCATCACTTTGAGCATCGTCCTCAATGTGTTCCCCCTCAGAGAGAGCGTCCACACCTTGACGTTGCTCGCCTTGTTGACTTGATTCAGCTACATCTTGTTGAACTGGGGATTCACTACGAGATGGAACTCCTTGAACAACACTGGGAGCGTCCACTGAGACTTCTTCAGGATTTGGAGACGCGTCCTTAGAGACATAGTATTTTCCAGAGGTCCAATCTTCAGCTTCATCTTCAGAGTCGTCCTGTTGTTGTAACGCAGAGTGTTCTTTCTTACTTGGCTTTTCTTTGTGAGAAGAACGTTCCTTGAACACAACATGAATACTCTCCTCAAGCTTTAGAGTCCTTTTGTTGAACACTCTATATGCTTTGCTGGTAAGAGAGTACCCAAGGAATATGGCTTCATCACTCCTTGCATCAAACTTTCCAAGTTTTTCTTTATCATTGTTGTGAACGAAACATTTGCAACCAAAGACTCTGAGATAATCAATGCGAGGCTTCTTTCCATTCAACAGCTCATAGGACGTCTTCTTTAGCAAAGGACGGATCATGGCACGATTGATGATGTAACATGCTGTAGCAATAGCTTCCGCCCAGAAGTACTTGGGAACGCTATTTGCCAAGAGCATAGTTCTTGCCATATCTTCTAGCGTCCTATTCTTTCTTTCCACAACTCCATTTTGTTGAGGCGTTCTTGGAGCTGAGAAATTGTGAGAGACTCCATGTTGATCACAGTAGGCCAGGAACTCTGAATTTTGGAACTCCGTTCCATGGTCTGATCTTATGGCTTTGAGAGGCGTCTCAAGAGCAACTTCCACTTGTTTGATGAATACTTTGAACGCATTGAAACAATCTGCTTTGGACACCAAGAAAAGAACCCAAGTGAATCGAGAAAAATCATCTACAAGAACGTAAATGTACCTCTTTCCACCGTAGCTCAACGCCTTCATTGGTCCGCAAAGATCCATATGGAGCAGTTCCAAAGGCTTCTTTGTACTGACTTCGTTCTTGGATTCGAAAGACGTTCTTGTTTGCTTCCCTTTGATGCAAGCTTCACACTGTTCAACTTTCTCAGGATCAATTCGGGGAAGTCCTTTCACAAGATTTCACTGGTGTAGCTTAAGGATTGTGCTTGGTCCAGCGTGGCCAAGTCGGCGATGCCAGAGATCAGCGTCCTCCTTTGAAGCAGATAGACACAATTCTGATTTAGGCTTGAACTCCTGGTTAAAAATGTAGACGTTGTTCTGGCGTACTCCTTTGAGAACGACTTTGTTTGATTTCTTATTGATGACGAGGCACTCCTTTGAGTCAAATGTGACTAGATTTTCACCTTGATCACACATCTGGGAGACGCTAAGAAGATTGAAGCCAAGTCCTTCAACAAGACTGACATTTGTTGCTTTGATGGACGGGTTGAGAATAGCAGTTCCCGTTCCTTTGATCTTTCCCTTGCCCTTGTTGCCAAACGAGACAGTTCCTCCCGTGGCACTACTTTGGATAGAAGTGAGATGGATCTGGCTTCCTGTCATATGATTTGAGGCGCCACTATCAATGATCCATGGGTGTCCCCTCACTTCCACCTGCCATAACAACGTTAGTGTTTGGCGACCCAGGCAAGGTGTTCCTTACCTGTGTTTGGCGACCCAGGCAAGGTGTTCCTTACCTGGTTCGTTACAGAAATAGAACTCTGGTTCTGGCATGAAGTCATTAATATTCACATCATTTGAAATAGCATGCTTGCGGAAAGAGTTCCTAGAGCGTCTAGAACGCCTAGGATTAGCCTTAGGAACGGACTTAGCATTTTCGTTGTTAGTCCTAGCAGCTTTTCCATTTTCAACATCTTCTTTGAGTTTTAAGCAATCATATTTGAAGTGATCTCTTTATCCACAGTACCAACACGTCCTATAGTAAGTACTAAGATAGTACTTCTTATTGGGACGCTGAATCTTGTTTTCTTTCATCTTTTGAGGATTACAAACTTTTGAACCGTCCCCTTTAGCAATCTTCTTGTAAATCTTATGACTGGTGGAGTTAGTGTAGTAGTCTTCCTTTCCTAATTCCCCACTCTCTAGAACTCTAATTCTTTCAAGAAGATTTTTGGTTTTCTCCCGTTCAAGTTCAAGTTCTGAAGTTTTACTTGCCTCAAAATCACTAGGAAGGGAGTTCTTAGTGTCAGATTCATAACCTAGACCTCTCTTAGTTGGGACAAAGACCATAGGTCTCACTTCTTCAACTATGGGACTCTTACCCATCACTTTTACTTCTTCCCTAAGCTTAGCGTTCTCAAGTTTGAGACACATGATTTCAGTTTTTAGGGACTTAGTTTCTTCACAAGAGGACTCTAGTTGAATGGTCATGGAACTACAGTTTTCACATTCAACCACTATATTTTCATTTTCAAGTTCAAGTTCATCCATTCTATGTTGCATGACAACACTTTCTTCCATGATTCTTGCAATAAGCTTAATGAGTTTGGACTTAGAACAATTTTCTAATGAACTCATCATAGACTCACGGGTTACCTCATTTTCAGATTTCGAAGCGTTCTGTTCAACAACGGTGACGTCCTCCATAGCCATGAAAGCTACTTGCTCACCATCAGATGCGTCCTCAAGGGCTATGTATGCTTGTTCATCGGGTTCTTCATCATCATCATCATCAGAGGAAGAACTCCCATTGTCCCATGCAAAGGCGAACGCTCCAATGAGAGCTTTTGTCTTCATTTCCTTTGCAGACATTCCTGTTGTGCACTTCTTAGCAAAGTGCCCTTTCCTGTTACACTTGTAGCATGTGAGTTCCTTCATTTCTGCCTCAGTGTACTTGCGACTTTCCTTCTTGGGCATCTTGTGTTTATTGACATGTTTGTTCCTTTTGCCAAAAACACGGAGAACTTTGTTAAAGAGAGCAACTTCTTCTTCTGCATCCAGTTGTTCTTTAGACTTGCTTTCTCTTTCCTTTAAGGCTTGAACGTGCATCTTCTCGCGGTTCTCAGCTTTGTTGGCTTCCACCATTACAGCGATTTCCTGTTGACGCCGAAGGTACTCAGCGTACTCTGGTGTTGTGGACGCCAAAGCAAGATCAGTTTGAGTGTTTTGTCCAAGCTTAGCCATATCAGAAATTCTTCTTTCCTCGTACTGCATGAGCTTCCCATAGATTTCTTCCATATCTAGAGTTTTGTTGGCTGTATTTTCTTTGAACGTTGTCCTGTCAAAGTTCCAGACTCTGGTCAAACCATCAATGACCACTTGAACTCTATTCCTCATGGAGATTTCTGTTTCTGGGATGCCCAAGTTCCTCATCTTGGTGACAAGGGCCTCAAAACGATATGAGTAGTCGTTCACTGTCTCATTTGGCAGCATGCTAAAAGCATAGAACTCCTTCTTGATTTTCAGCTGGACGTCCTCCTTCATTTCAGCGGTTCCCACATGGAACTTCTCAAGAGCTTCCCACTGTTGTTTCGCTGTTGACAAATTGCTGGCCCGAGTTGGCGTCCCTCTCGCATAAGGACGCTTGAAGGAAACAAATAGCTTTTGCATTGGTTTCCATCAGCTTAAACTCGTTAGGACCCCACTCGTCCTCCTTATCAGCTTTGTCAGCAGGAACTTTGAGATCTCCTTTCATGATAACCTTCCAGCATTGATAATTTTGACTTCTGCAGAAGTTTTCGAACCTTGTGTTCCAGCGATTGAAATTGCCGTCCGTTAGGCGCGGAGGCTTCACAAAAGAAATTCCAATGGGTTCCATGTCCATCTTTACCTGCAACTCAGTAAGAATCTAGAGCGCCTGCTCTGATACCAATTGTTGGATCGTTAGTACTGAGGGACGTCCTTTACTTTGGTAAAGGCGTCCTTAGATTAGGCGTCCCTACGAGGAGTAGGGGCGTCCTTGAGTAATGCAGCGGAAACAAAGTACTAAACAGATAAAGAATGAACGCAGTGAATTATAGAGGAACCACTCAAGACCAAGTAGTCCTTGAGTGTAAACCTCTACCTCCTTGGAGGATTTTTGAATAGTTCTTTCCTTTGTATTGAACGTCCTTACAGTTGTACTGGCGAGTTTTTACAGTTCTCTGGTACTTAGCTTTTCCCTAAGTCCACTAGTAAAGGACTCCTCTAAGCCTACAACTTAAGCTGGTTCAATCTACTAAAGGACTCTATTCCTAGGTTCTGCAGTACTTCGCAGAACTCTCTTTCTCTCTTTTTGGGTTTTCTCTTACAAACTGTTTTTGTGATTTGGTTACAAGTCTCACTCGATCTAACACAAGTTCTAGCACTGTTCTTGAGTTCTTGAGTTAGTTCTTCGTGTTCTTGAGTGAGTCGCTTTCTCTTTGATTCTCTCTGAATATTCCTGAAAGCGTTGGCGTCACAATAAATGCCTTGGGGCTATTTATAGGACTTGGGAAGGGCGTCTTTTCACTGGGACGATCATGCCCTTCATGGACGTGGCTACAGGATCTTCCTCCACGTAGTAGGGCGGTGATGAGGAAGCTTCCTGTATCCAGCTGTGTATGATGAACTCCGCTACAGGATCGGCCGCCACGTGTTGATGGACTCTGCAACAGGATCGTCCGCCACGTAGTGTTGGACTCCGCTACAGGATCGGTCTCCACGTGTCCTTGGATGATCAAACATTGTCGAGTGATGTCATCCTGTCGGCTAGTGAGTAAGGACTCCTTTCGTGCGTTCCTACTTGCTTGGGACTCCGTCCTTGCTCAAGTAGTCTCTAGCTGGTCCTTACTTCCTGTTAGCTAGCGTCCCTAAGCTTATGGGACGCCCATACACACTTGTTGTCCTTTTGGTCACTGGCGTTCCTGAACACTTGGACAACTTTATTAGAATCAAAGTGAGTTTGTCATATCAAAACTAAGGGACGGTTGTGTGGAACACTAACAAGTACGCAAGCGTTCTTGATAGCGTCCCAACACAGTTTGACCCGTAACCCGATTAATCCGAACCCGAACTCAACCCGAACCCGGAACGACCCGATCCGAACCCGCCCAACCCGACCCGATTGACAGGTCTAGTATCAAGTGATACTTATCATTAAGTATTTTAAGAAAATTGATTTGCTAGTTTTGTTGAAAAAAATAAATACAAGGTGGTTTTATGTAATTAAGTAAATATTATGTGTGAGTTTTATATATTTATTATAGCTTTGTATAATATGCCGAGATTATAACACCCAATATGCAAAACCTAAAAGTAACCATGCAGAATTTTGAAAAACTTTGTGTATCATGCGGAACTTGCAAAACCTCGTGGTTACCATGCGAGATTTTCCCTTTAATATTTAAGCTATAGTCGGCATAAGCTAGTAGCAATAAAACTTCTACCAGTGCTTGGCGCATCAGCTCACTGGTCGAGACTCGAAGACAACAATCTGCTCTATTCTCTTTATACAAGTCAAGTAGTATTTGGAACGACCCTAATTCTTTCTTATCAAAATAAATAAAAATAAGTCTTCTACCAACATAAAAGTATAAAATAAAACTTCAACTACGTTACATGCACAGACGTGTCCAAAAGGGGTTCCAAACAGTGGATGGTCAAAGACATGAGAAGCCGTTTTGACTTTTTCTTTTTTCGTATTGACATTGATGATAACTACTAAAATGCTGACACGTCATCACTTCACATGACCTCTCTAATTCGCTTCTCTTGTCCGGGTTTTCCCATATTCTCCCCACCCCCTTTCCTTTCTCTTTACTCTTCTCTCCATCTTCGCAGGCCTGCAAATTGAATCCCATCATTTTTCTCCAAACCTTTCCTTTTCAACCTCAAATCATTTCAAACTTTGCTAGTCTCTGTGGATTGTTTGCTCTGCCGGTGAAATCCAACATTCCATCCACCGTTGCTCAAATCGTCGACCGGATCAGTACAAAACCCGGCCAGTAATGGCGAATTGTGAAGAGCAATGTAGGTGGATCTGAGGTGAACCCACAACATTAAACCCGTTCCAGACAAAACCAGGAGGTGGGTCAAGTTGGAATTCGAAATCCAACCTGATGCGACCAAAATGCCAAGGCAAAAGCACACAATTGAAGGCCCAATAATGGAGGAGGACGGGACCAAGATCAGAAAGACCCGATGCTCTCCTTCCTCGTCGACGTCTTCGATCATCCAACACCACCGGCCCAAGAAGGCGGCGCTGGTGAGAAAGCGCGGCGGTGGGTCAACCACGCCGGTGCCCACGTGGAGGCTCGTGGGTTCCCGGTCGCCGTCGATCTCCCTCCGCATCGCCGAGACCCCTCGGACCAGGTCGACGATGCAACCGGTCTCTGCGCGGAAGCTGGCCGCCACGCTTTGGGAGATGAACGAGGTACCGGCGCCGATGCCCAAGGAGGGGCGGAGGCGGAGGAGGGACAGAGTCGAGTCTTTCTCATCGTTGCTTCCTCCCCATTTGTCTGATCCGTCTCACAGCCCTGTGTCTGAGGTACTTGCAATTACGATTTGCGGATTAGGTTCCATTGGGTCGCTTTTGATTTGTGAAGGTGATAATGTCAATTTTGTGTATGGTGATCTTGGTTATGCAGAAATCAGATCGGTCAGGAACCCGAAATCATCGGGGAAGGCAGTCGTCTTCCTTTTCTAGGAAGCTGCGTAGTGATGCCCCTGATATCGGAGTTCTCGATTCAGTCAGCAATGCTAGTTTTATGGAGGTATTTGGTTTCACTCTATACCCTGATGATGGTGTCTTGTAAAATCGCAATTCAATCATGTCGTATTGATAGCATTGCTGTGGTCTTTAGCTACTACTAAGCATTACACAGCAAACGCTTACTCTACATATCACATTGTTTAGCAGATTGAGACTAGATCTCGATGCCAAAGCCAGACTCCGGCCATGTCCACAGCTGGTGGTAGAAGCCGTCTCACAGACGTCAGCAATGCTCTGACCACTTCAAAGGAGCTGCTTAGGATCATCTGCCGTGTGTGGGCTCAAGAAGACAGCAAACCCTCATCAAGCACCTCTCTCATCTCAGCCCTGCACACTGAGCTTGAGAGGGCGCGCTTGCAGGTACATCAGTTGGTTCATGAGCAGAGATCAGATCAGAATGAGGTACACTATCTTCTGCAGCGCTTTGCAGAAGAGAAAGCAGCTTGGAGAAACAAAGAGAAAGAATCGATACGGGCTGCAGTTGCATCGGTTGCTGAGGAGCTGGAGATTGAGAGGAAGCTCAGGCGAAGGATTGAGAGCTTGAACAAGAAGCTTGGGAAAGAGTTGGGAGAGACTAAATTCTTGTTTGCAAAAGCTATCAAGGAGCTTGATAATGAGAAGAGGGCAAGACGGATTATAGAGCAGGTTTGTGATGATTTAGCTTGGAATGTAGGGGATGACAAGGTCCAAGCTGAGGAACTGAAGAGAGAATCACTGAGGATGAGAGAGGAGATTGACAAGGAAAGGGAGATGCTGAACATAGCTGATGCTTTGAGAGAGGAGAGATCTCAGATGAAGCTTTCAGAGGCTAAGCACCATTTTCAGGAGAAGAATGCAGCTGTTGATCAGCTGAGGGGTGAGCTTGAAACGTTTCTGAAAGATGAAAGAGGTACACGGTATCATTTTGGCAGAGATGGAGAAAAGGAAGCGGATGATGGACAAGTCGAAGACGATACGCACTCAACAGAATTAAGCATGAACAGATCATGCAGAGGCTACAAACCGAGTTCCGGTTCAGTGGCTCCTAGAAGCAGGACTTCCTTGGTTAGGAGCGCTTCCAAAGCCGTTGAGAGGCTCCAGTCTGCAACAGATGGTGAATTAGGGTTTGGCTATGAGAGATTTTCTGAGGCGCATAGAAGAAGCTGTGGGGATGAGTTGCATCGGAGTAAGGCCGCTAAAGGGCTCAGAGAGCATGTATTGTCTAGCTCTAGGATCGGACCAAGCAGGATACGCCATGAGGAAGCGAGAATAGACTCAAAAAATGGGAGAAGATCAAGACAGTGAGGTGATTCTTTGATGTTGGAAACCTATGGATGTTTTTGTGTTATCAGCCATCTATCGTAGCTCTTTCAGTATTTAATGCAGCATTCAGCTGTTTGAGTGTTTGAAGTTCATAGATATCTAATTTCTGAAAATTTTCATCCAACCTCCTATTTGGAATCTTGTTTTGTATTATTGAAAGTTCGGAAGAAGCAACAAGATAATTGGGTGGAACCACAGTATGATCCTTAAACATTGAATCATACAGGTAAGCTATCTAAAATTCTAAATCCTCCTATAAAACTAAATCTATTATATTAGGTTTCATAGAAAACACCTAAATATTCGAGAACCAATTTGCAATTATAAGCCATTAGATTAGAAGCAAATAAAGGGTTGAGATTGATTAAAACTAGCTTAACCTGTGGTGTCATGCACGACTATTTCACTTTAAAATATAACCCAAAAAATATATATAAGACATAATTGTTTCACTTATTTGTATATTTTTATAAAACGTAATTATAAGAATATAAACTGATATTTTACTTACAGTTTTTATCATATATTAATAGCGATTATCATAAATGTAAATATAATTAAAATAATTCATCAACTAATAAATTGATAAAGTTTATAAAACTTTAATAGAAATTGTCAGAAACCACAAATTTACTTGTATTAAAGAAATAAGTTGAATCCAATATTCATAGATTTTTCTTTATTTGTTTGTGAAAGATTTTTCCATGTGATGCTTTAAGAATTAATAATTGACAAAATCTTTTTCTTATAAGTAGATAAGAAGAAATTCAATAGGAAAACCCTATATAATGCGAATAATAAAAATTAGTTTTTTTATATATGAGGTAGGGTCAAAATTAATGTGGTAGTTAAAAAACGACCACTTGTATGTCTGTATTAGGAAAATAAGGGGCGTTTGTATAATTTGAGAAAAATTATGCGATTATTTTGTAAATAAGTAAAAAATATGAAAACAATGTACGTTATCAAGATATAAATAAAAAGTATTATTTGGCTAAAAAATCAAATTTGTTATCAAGATAGAAAAAAAATTCAAATATAATGGGTAAAAAAATATAGTAGATCATGTAAATATAGAAAATAATTAACTTAAGCTTAAAAATGCTAAATTTATTCAAGTAAATCAAATAATAAAGTAACAAAATTATTGTTTCTATTAAAAATAATTTAAAGGTTTATCTTCAAAATTCTAAATTTAATTAAGTAAATCAAATATAATTAGTTCATAGTAATTATATTTCCAAAATTCAAGATATATATTAGAATCATGTTTTTCAATTAAGTGATACATTAAAAAAGATAAAATATCTTACCAAAATTCGAAAATTTGAATATATCTTTTACATAAATAGATCATATAATTTTATCAAGTTAATTGATATACCACAAATAAAAACTATTTTTTTTATCAAAAATAAGGTGGGTCCAAAATCAACTTTAGAAAAGATAAGTGATATATTAAAAAGATAGAATATCTTACTAAAATTTGAAAATTTGATCATATCTTTTACATATTTAGATAATAAGAAATATAATTAGACTAGTTGAAATAACATAAATAAAAGCTATATTTATCAAATATGCAGTGGGGCCAGAATCAACGTGGTGGTTCGAAAACGGTCGGCTTTTATAATATATAATAATTGATGATTTGTGGGCCACTTTAATCAAAAATCAGTCACATATATTTAGGGAAGGTGGAGATTTGATACAATAAGAAGAAAAAAAAACAAATCAATTACAAAATGACACCAGTTGAAAACTTATCCAAAATTTACTCCAATTTATTTTCAAAACAAAAACCCCTCGTCTTCCCTCTTTCTACAATTTCCACTTCTATTCTCAAGCCCTAACTCTCCCAAATCTCTCTCCCGATACATCGCCCCACCCCCAATATTGCGATTCCACCTGCAATCGGTGATTCACCGCTGTTCTCAATCGACACCTTCACGCTCGACTTTTGTCATCTGTCGGCGGTGCTCCAATTTACACTCGACTCCACCCACCAAGTTCTGACCTTTGCATTCTGTTATTCATCTTGAATCAACAAGGTTTTACTCGTATTGCTCTTTTCTATCTCATTTTTCTTTGCTAAGTTCCATTTTTTTCCGGTTTGTTCTAATTTGTGCATTCTCCGCCTTCTATGGGTTATCCGTTCTCAACATTCAAGTGTGGGTTCGTTGCTTAGAAGAAACGAGTGAAGAAATCCCTTAGATTTATCAAAAGGAAGCTTAGTATTTCGTATAGCCATGTATATGTTATCGTTTATGTTCGTATAGTTATTAATTGATTATTCAATCAATTTCGTCCTTTCGTAATTTATATTTTTATTGCAAAGATTCATAATCGAGATGGCACCAAGGAAGAAGACGCTTGGAAAAGGTTAGTTAAATTTATCGTAAGTAGTTTATCTGATAAGTTATACAATGTTATTTGATTTCATATACGGATATATACTCGATCAGTTTTCACATTCATATACACGAATATTGTTAGAGTAGTACATAATAATTCTAGCAGTACTTCGGCGTATTAACACTTCAATACCTAATTATAAATTCATTTGTACATGATTAGTCGTCCATATACAGCATATGTCATGTTATATACATTAGATCGTAGTTATATATACAATCATCATAGAAATATACAACTCATAGGTGGAATTAAATTATATACGTTATCTTTATGTTATATACATTTTATATTATGTTTTATACTTGTTCTTAATGTCTATATACACATTCTAGTGCAGACATATACATAAAAAAATTAATCTATGTTTATACATGATATTCTATATGCATATACAATTTATATTACATTACATATACGATATTATATATACATATGCATTAAATATAAAAGATATAGGCATATCATATTTCTATGTGTTCGTAATTTAATTTTTTGTCAACCTCAGTATTGCGTACACGTACACAAAGAGAAATGGATAAATATGTGGAATCTGACAACTCAAAGTCCATGTATATAGTTTGTGGATATTGGGTCAAACGGCAACATAACTCATGTACATAATGTTCAAATCCATGTATTATTTTAGTGAATTACACGTGTACAAATTCAAGGTCAACGATTGTATATCACATTTGAATTCTTGTACGTATACATCTATTTTACGCATATAATTATTATACATTTTTTACAAAGCCAATAATATCCCAATATAAATGAATATGTACTCATCTACAATACTATATATACATTATTTTGTAGAATGAATACGAACATATTCGCTTATTGTATTATAAACTTTGTATATAGTTGACATACATATGTATATACACATCTATAATATGTATGTAGCAATTTCTGAGTTTGTTCCAACTGTTAAATATCTACAATAAACGTGTACTAAAACTCGAGGTATCCACATATTGCTATCTAGATCCCCTTCATCATGTACATAATCTGAACTATACATTGACTCCTCATCTATTTATTCATCTTCATTTTCATCTTCAGCATCATCATCGTCAACATCTAATGTGTCTAGCTTGTCTTCATTCAAATAACAAAATTCATCTTCCATGACTTCTGAAAATGTATTTCAAATCCTAGTCGATCTCAAATAAGGTATCATGTGGCGATAAAAAAGTACGAGTACATAACATGCTAGGTATATTCAATACCAATAATTGTATATGACATAATAGGTCATGTATAAAGAAATCAAATTCTACACACCATAATCAGTCGTTCATCATTGGTATATACAATACTCATAACAGTACACACACATAACAACCATGTATCTGTTCAATATTTGTATATGTTTACGTATTACGACATAGTATATACAAGAACCTCACTCCTTCCCCATTGATGTAGAGGGAGATTATGACCAAGTCATCGAGCCAGAGGACGTTGACGTTGTTGTGCAACAATTCAAGGACACCGTTCAGCAACGGGTTGCTCAAGAATTAGAGGAAGCTGAGCTGAGTCTAGATGCACAACTAGACAAGGATGCTCAAGAGGATGAAGTAAAGGAGCTAAGTCAGGAATACGCTCCTTCTATTGAGCAACAAACAAAGCAGCCAGAGGGTGAGAACGCTGCTGGTGATAATGAGGACACCAGTCAGGAAGACGGCATGAATGTTGAGGAAGAGGAAGAAGAAAACGAGGAAGAAGCACCGAGTAAGAAGAAGGGGGAGAAGAAGGTCAAGGACGGGGCACCTGAGCACATACTCAGTCCCCTGATCTTCAATGAAGAGTTCCTTGAGGAGAATGGAGCTCAAGAATTTATGGAACTCCTCCACTTCTAAGTTTGGGAGCATTTGGGTCAGAGAGTTGTTGAAGAATATCTTGAGCCAGTCCAATCCTTTTACAACAGCCTCAAAATCCAAACTGAAGGTGGCTTGTATGTGGGGATGTATATAGTTGACGGTGAGAACCAAACTTTTTCTAACCGTCACGTCCACCAGAAGATGGGACTGAATAAGGTCAACCCCGAGGACCTCTATGACTTACCTCTGAAAGGGTTTGGCTGCTCTAAGGAAGAAGAGGCTGTGCTGTTGACTAGAATCTTCAACGGAAAGGTGCAGTCCACACCAGACCGAAAAGGTCATGTTTTGTCCAAGGTCGGGGCCATTGCTCACCACTTCATTGTGAGAATGGTAGTCCCCCGCCAAGAAAAGAAAAGCATAGTTCAAATCATTGATTGCCTTCTCGTGGACGCCTTCTTGAGCCGCACACCCATAAACTTAACCAAAATCATGATGGAGCATATGGCTAAGTGTACAAGGAAGCACCACTCTCTACCTTACCCTGGACTGGTCAAGGAACTACTTATCAAGGAGGGAGTGTATGAAGCTAAGAATGAAGTGGAATATGGGATGCATTGGGACGTCCGTACTCTCACTAACATTCGCCATGACCAGAACCTTCCATTTGTGATCAAGAAGAGGAAAGTAGAAGAGTCCGTTAGTAGGCCCGCTAATGAGAAAGCTGACAGGGCAGCTGCTAAAGCTCAAGTCAATTTAAGCAGGGAAGAACGGTTGGTTTTGTTTGATCAACTAGTTAGGAACGCTCCTCTTCCAGCTAGGACGGCCTCTTCGAACTGTCCTTAGCCTCACCCTGCCCCCGTAGACCTTGAACAAAAATCAGTTAAAGTCCTTTTAGCTATGATGCTTGAGAACCTGTGCTTCTCATCAACCACATTATTGTCTTCACCGACCAGCATCAGTCCTTGGTTGATCATATGGCCTACTTGTCGAGGAGCGCTGCCCAATAGTCTCGAGCGTTGCCCAATCAGTTTAATCATTTTAGGCTTAGAGTACGTGTCAAGAGATTTTATGAGAGATTCTTGGGTTACCTCTTCTTCAGCATCAGAGGCGTCCTTTGAATCTTCCTCCATGGCCATAAGACAAGTGATCTGGGAACGTCAATCTTCTTCATCACTCTCAATGTCGTCCCAGGCAGCTTGATGACCAGCATAGTGTGCCTGCTTTTTCACATCTTTTCCTGAATAGTAGTTTTTTGTGAAGTGACCTTTTTTTTTACACTTGTAACAAACCAAGTCCTTCATCTCTTAATCGGTAGGCTTGAAACTCTTTTCTTTGGAATTGGTGGTTTTCTTGAACATTCCTTTCTTCAGCCATGAACGGAATTTCTTGTGCATGAGAGCCAACTCAACGTCCTCAGAATCTTCATTATCGTGCTCCTCACGCATGGTAATGTAGAAATGAGGTTTTTCAGCAGCTTGCTCCTTGCGACTCGCTTCCAGCCTTAAAGCATGTCCTTTTTGATCTAGGTCTTTCTTATCCTTGACCTTTCTTTGCTCTTAGCACATGAGCTTCCCGTAGGTCTCTTGCATTGTGAGAGTTTTGTTAGCAGGATTTTCCTTAAAGGTAGTCCTATCAAAATTCCACTCATCGGTCAAACCATCAATCATAACTTGAATTTTCATCCTTTGGGTAATTTCTGTATCAGTAATTCCCAAGTTCCTCAACTTTTTCATCAAGTTCTCTGATAGGATACTAGACCAACACCGCAAGTGTAGGGTCGTGTAATATCAAAGTGTCGATCTCTAGGACTTTAGTAGAATTGATTGAACCGACAATCTTGTAGCTAGGAAAATATGAAGCAATTTCGGATTGAAATGAAGGAATTCAAATAGCAACTAAATAAAAAGGAGCAAACAAGTAACAAAATGATACAAATTCAATATGGGAAAGGCAATCCTATAGTCTAGGTACTCACACTATGGACCTAGGCAACACTTTGCAAGCATGCATAAATCTTGATCAAATCATGGTTTGGAGGCATCTATCGAATTTCATTGTCTAATCCTATCGAATCAAACAAATGTGCCTAGAATACGATAATCATCACTTTCATGGCTTGACATCCGGGACTAGACCCTTTAGGCTCAATAGAGCTATGAATCGGGTCAAGCCTTCATCCACCGTCGTGGCTTGAGTGAGCTCGTCCAACTCAAGCCTCTATCGGTAGGTGAACCTCTCAAGAGATCCCAGATCAATTCTCATGTCAAATGGTCCTCAATCAATCAATCCTATAGTTCAAGTGAGTGATGAGGTCTCTCAACACAAATCCCACACCTCACTTCCTATTAACAATCTAACCTCTCAGTCGCAATCATCAATAAGGCTCAAATCACAATCAATTTGGCATTAGGCACATAAGATTGAAACAAACCACAATCAAGTCTCAATTCATGCAAGCAATTCAAAGTTCTACCTAGAATCCATAGGGTTTTCCCCAAACCCTAGGATTTGGGACTCTAGCTAAGCATAAACATGGAAAACAAAGGAAATGAAGAAGAAGAAAAGAGGAAATTCATACCAAACCTCAATCCACAGATAGAAAAGGCAAGAGTCTCCAACAATTTTCTCCAAATCCTCACAAGAAACTAAGGTTCTAAAATGGAAAAAAGTCCCCAAACGGGGGAAAGAAGATCCTCTCCTAAAGGAGGAAGGAGGTATTTGTACAACCCTAAAAGGAAAAGAGGGCTAAAAGAGGAAATCGGGATCCCCACGCCGAGACCCGGGGGTCGACCCGGCCAGGTCGAGCACTTGAAAACACGGCCGAACACATTCGCTTGGAAATAGCCCCGACCCGGGCCACAACCCGGGCCGTGACCCGGCCGACACGAAGGCTGATTTCTTCGGCTCTCACTTGTCTGGGTAGGGGAACCCGACCCGGGGGCCGACCCGGCCCGTGACCCGGCCGAGTTAGGGGTTGTGGCCTCCGATTTGGTTCCTTCGCCTCGTCTCTTTGGCTCTTGTCTTGCTCGGTCTTCGGTTTGCTTTTTGGGTGTCTTCTCGGGCCTCTCCTTGACTCCGCCTTTGTGCTCTCGTTGGCTTCTTGAGTCCTCTTGATCTCCAACACTCCATTCTCCTCCAATTCTCCTGAAATTTATAACGAACAAAGCGTAGAGTCCGAACCGAGCGACTAAACCAAAAACAACTAAAAAACTAACTTAAAAGAGAGAAAAGCAAACCGAAACCTAATGAAGCATGACCTAATATGCACTCTAAACATGAGCTAGATGCAAGCCATCAAAATCCCCCAAACTTGAACTTTGCTTGTCCTCAAGCAAGAATTTAGACTCATCATCCCACATCATGTGCAATTCAAGAATTCACCTCAAAATAAAACAAGCAATAACCAATGAACTTGAAACTCGACAAATCAGAATCATTGCACATGTTTTATGACTCAAAAAGATGAAGACACATGCATCAATTCTAGGCCTCACTAGGGGGTATGTGTTTACTCTCTTGCTATGTGTTTGGGCTTCAAATTAATCACTCAAATTCATCTATGATCCCTAATCTACCATAAGCTTGAAATAAATCCAAATCTCCACCGCTAAGGACAATGCAAATGACACTAATCAAGAGGGCTTTTAAAGGTTGTAGTGGGGCTTAGGTGAGAAGAGTTGGGTAAGGAATATTTTTGGCCATGTGGTGCTAAAGCTAGAGAATAAGAGTCATACTTTCACTTCACAATCAAATAACCAATTCAAGCAATCAAACACTTTCTCAAACCCAAAGAATCACAATTTCAGCACATCACTAACTTGAATTTCACTCTCCCACCTTCACTTTTCTTTCATTTGAAACTCAACAATTTGCACTTTGCTTTTCTTTTCTCAACAAAAGTTTGGTGACTTCCAAATTTTGCACATTTCTTCATATCACCAACTTAACATTCAAGCACTAGTTTTAAAGACTTTTCATTTTTCCCAAACATTTCCCACTCTTTTGCATTTTTCTTTTGAAATACTATTCCACCAAAATGATATTTTCCTCGCAAACCCCAAACTCACTTAAAATTAATCTCCCCTGACTCCTATTCTCTAGGAGGGTCAAGCCATTTGGGCTAGGGAAACAATTTTGTGGAGTTTTAAAATATAGGCTTTTAGGCTCAAAAAAAATTGGGGCTTCAAGAAAACGGTACTAATAAAGGGTGGATAGGGGAAATAGTAGGGCTAACAAAGACAATTCCTCTATCACTTTAATGTCACAAGCAAATGTCATGAATGCGGTGTTGACAAAGATACAATTTCAAGTTGTAGAGTTAGAGATGCATAGAGAAATCACACACACAAAGCAAAGAAAGGACAAAGTCCTAGAAAAAGGCTAAAGATGAAATCTCACTAGGTGCTCATTACCTAGAATTTTAACACTAGTTTACAACCTTAAGAGTCCACATGCTCATCCAAATATAAGTCAAGCAAACAAGTCATGATTATGCAAGGAAATAAGGGCGTCATCCATCCAAGCAAAGATATTGAATTTTCCAAGTCATGAATTTAACTATGTTGAAGACAAGAGATTCTCCATTTAAGGGAATTGATGGCAACCTATTATGCATGAAAATTTTGGCATTTTGACAATTTTTTTTGGATTTTAAGCATGCAAATAAAAAGGCAAGACAAAAGTAAACATAAATGCAAGACAAGAATTGAAACATGAATGCATCTATCTAGCATGAATTCCCTCCCTCAAACTTAAATGACACATTGTCCTCAATGTGAAAATGAAAGCAAGAAGGAAGAGAAGAAATGACTCACCTTGAATCTATTGTGGAGGAGGAGGTGGCAGAAAGTGGGATTCCCACCATGATGGAGAAGGAAGAAGCCTTTTTCTTGGAGGCCATGAGTGTTTTCTATGTGCCTACACACCACTAGACAAGAAAATTCCACAAGCACAAATAGCCAAACATTGTCCCAGCAAGGACAACCACAAGCAAGCCTCAAACAACAAGGCAATCAAGCACTACCAAGCAAGCAACAACGAGCACTTAGTAACAACTACCCATCTTTCACTTCTAGTTTTTATTCAACTTAACCTACAAACAAAGAAAAACTTGGGTTGCCTCCCAAGGAGCGCTTGTTTAAGGTCGATAGCTTGACCATGATGCCTTCTCAAATGCTTAGATCAATCATTGTTAACGCCATCAATAACCTATCAAAACTTTGTGAGCACATCTCACAAAGGTGTAAGTAGCCTCATGATGGTTTAAAAATGAATAATATAACATTTAAAAACCGTTTTAACCTATCAAATACGCTAGCGCTACTTTCATGAGATGGAATATGTTGAAACCAATTTTGTTTGGGTGGAGGCTTCTCAAGATATATATATATATAATATGGATCAAAGCTCTTTTGAGCACTTTCCTCAAAGGCCACCTCATAGTAATCTCTAGATTCTATTTTAGGCTCTAAACATGGTTCTTCATCATGCACATCTTGAATGACAATGGGAGAGAAATTAGGGAAAAACTTACATGGGGTATCTAAGATTGAGAGAGGAGATTCCCAAGTAGAGAGCATAAGAGGAGGGTCCATTGGTGAAGGACACACCTCAATGACGGAATCTTGCTCATTTCTTTCATCATCCTCTAATCCATCATCAAAGAACCTCTCATCCTCTAATTCATAATAAGAGAACCTCTCATCCTCACATAGATCACCCATCTCTTTCAAAGCATCGGAACTCTCCATCTCATCACCCCGGGATTCATCAAGCTTGTTGAGTTCTAAGGGCTCATCCATGACGACAATGTCTTCATTTAGCACATCTAACTCATGGTCATTGTATTCCAATGTGATGTCTCCCGCTTTCTCATACTCATAGAATGGGCAAGTGGTTGTTGAGTGGAGGGAAGATTGACACTTACCATAATGCTCCACAACCAAGCTATTGACTTTGTTGGCAAGATCCTGTACCAAACTCTCAAGATAAGCATAAGAAGTTTCAACTGGTTGAGGTGTCGGTGGAGATTCGACTTGCATACATTCATCGCTCATGAAGAAAAAGAAATCCCAACACTCATCACTTCCCATATCCCATAATCTCCCCTTACTCATGTACATGGCCAAATCAAAAGTTATGGGATTCATACCCTCAACTATGCACTTGCACAACTCAAACTTGTGGTATTGATAACCCCAGGCATCATGTTCTTGCACCACTTGTAGAAATCTAGAAAAGTACTCATGGAAGTGCTCATCTTCCCATTGCTCAAATCTCAACATACTCATGGTCTAAGAAACCTACACTCAAAATTAAAAAGAGACAAAATCAAAAGCAAAAGGACCTAGACTACCGGATGTCGGAAATAACCAAAACTAGCAAAAGTCCTTGGCAACGGCGCCAAAAACTTGATAGGCTACTAGACCAACACCGTAAGTCTACGGGTCGTGTAGTATTAAGGTGTCGATCTCTAGGACTTTAGTAGAATTGATTGAACCGACAATCTTGTAGCTAGGCAAATATGAAGCAATTCTGGATTGAAATGAAGGAATTCAAATAGCAACTAAGTAAAAACGAGAAAACAAGTCACAAAATGATGCATATTCAATATGGGAAAGGCAATCCTAGAGTCTAGGTACTCACACTATGGACCTAGGCAACACTTTGCAAGCATGCATAAATCTTGATCAAATCATGGTTTGGAGGCATCTACCTAATTTCATTGTCTAATCCTATCGAATCAAACAATTATGCCTAGAATATGATAATCATCCACTTTCGTGGCTTGACATCCGGGACTAGACCCTTTAGGCTCAATAGGGCTATGAATCGGGCCGAGCCCTCATCCACCGTCGTGGCTTGAGTGAGCTCGTCCAACTCAAACCTCTATCGGTAGGTGACCCTCTTAAGAGATCCCAAATCAATTCTCATGTCAAAGGGTCCTCAATCGATCAATCCTATAGTTCAAGTGAGGGATGAGGTCTCTCAACACAAATCCCTGTTGGGACAATGTTAAGGACGCCTTTAGAACTTAACATTGTGCCTGACGTCCCTTAGTTTTGATATTACAAACTCGCCTTGATTTAATAAGTTGTCCAAGTGTTTCAGGGATGCACGTTGAAAAGGACAACAAGTTGTTGTACATGTAGCCGTCTTTAAGGTGTAAGGACGCTACATCTCTAAGTGAACGGCTTGGTAAAATCTGAATAAGGACACCGTCCCTCAACATTACACTAGAGTCCTTCAAAGTTAGCTGACAAGATGACATCACCAGACAAGCTTTGATCATGATCTCCACGTGGAAGAAGATCCCGCATCCAAGCCTAACAGAAATGCCAGTAAGCTTCCTTGATCATCACAGAGACACGTGGAAGCCGATTACTGTAGCAACGTCCCCAAAGGGCATGATCGTCAGAGAATGACGCCCTTCCCCATGTCCCTATAAATACTCTTCCAGAGCATTTATTGTGATTTGATGCTTCAGAGAATATTCAGGGAATTTGTCAGTCGCTCAAGAACACCAAGAACAAGCTCAAGAACAAGTGAGACTTAGGTGTTAGATCGAGCGAGAAGCGTACAACAAACCACAAACTGTTTGTAATAGAAAAGAACAAAAATAGTGAGAGAGTCCTTACGAAGAACTGTGAGGATGAGGTGATAGCATCCTTTGGAGAGATTAAGTTAGGTTACATTACAGCTTAAAGGAGTTGTTACTAGTGGACTTAGGGACGCCTTCTAAGTGCCAGAGAAGTGTAACTACTCGCCAGTGTATTGTAAGGAAACTTAATAAGAAAGGAAAGAAGCTATTACAAAATCCTCCAAGGAGGTAGAGGTTTACACTCAAGGACTAGTTCGTACTTGAGTGGTTCCTCTATAAATCAAAAGTGTTCCATACTTATTGTCTTTATCTGTTTAGTCTTTTGATTTCCGCTGCAAACCAAAGACGTCCTTAATCTCTATTAAGGACGCCTCGGAAAAGGACACCCTTTTCTTTGCTAAGGACGCCCTTGTATTTGTGACTAACGATCCAACAATTGGTTTAGAGCAGGCGCTCTAGATTTCTGTTGAGTTGCAGGTAAAGATGGAAATGGAACCTATTGGAATTTCAAGTGTAAAGCCTCCGCGTCTGACGGACGGCAACTTCAACCGTTGGAAGATAAGATTTGAGAACTTTGTTAGGAGTCAGAATTGTCAATGTTGGAGAGTGATCAAGTTTGGTGATCTCAAAGTTCCCGTTGATAAAGTTAACAAAGAGGAAGATTGGGGTCCTGATGAATTCAAGCTTATGGAGACCAATGCTAAGGCAATATGCTTTCTACAGACGTCCCTCTGTGAAAGGGACGCCACCAGAGTTAGCAACCTGCCCACAGCTAAGCAACAGTGGGAAGATCTTGAGAAATACCACGTAGGAACTGCTGAGATGAAAGAGGACGTTCAGCTCGAAGTAAAGAGAGACTTCTATACGTTCCGAATGCTGCCAAATGAAACGGTTAAGGACTACTCCTTCCGTTTTGAGGCCCTTGTCACCAAATTGAAAATTTTGGGTATCCTAGAGGCTGAAGTCTCAATGAGGAACAAAGTCCAAGTGTTGATCCGATGGTTTGACAAGAGTGTAGAACTTTGACAGGACTACGTTCAAGGAAAACCAGACCAATAAGGCTCTTGAGATGGAAGAGATCTATGGGAAGTTGAGGCAGTATGAAGCAAGGCGGAACAAAGATATGGCTGAGCTAGGACGGAATCCTCAAACAGACCTTGCTTTGGCTTCAACAACACCAGAGTACGCTGAGCATCTTCGCCGGCAACGAGAACTGGCTTTGATGATGGAAGCTAAGACCAATGAACACCGCGAGAACTTGCGTATTCAAACCTTGAAAGAAAACCAAAGCAAGTCAAAGGAACAACTTGATGAAGATGAAGAACTTGCTCTCTTGCACAGTGCTCTCCGTTCTTGGGCTAAAAGGAACAAAGCTCACTCAAAGCACAAAATGCCTTACAAGAAGGAGAGTCCTAAGTACACTGAAGTTGAGATGAAGGAACTTACTTGTTTTAAATGTAACAAGAAAGGACACTTCGCTAAGAAATGCACTTCAGGACCATCCTCAAAAGATATGAAAAGAAAGGCCTTGCTGAGTGCCTTTGAGTCTGCGTCAATAAGTGCCTGGGACGACAGTGATTCAGATAATGAGGATCCTAATGATCATGTTGCGTTCATGGCCATGGAGGATGCTCCAGATGTTCAGAAGGACGCTCCTGTATCTGAACAAGAGGTAACCCATGATTCTATGATACGTTCTCTTGATAAGTGTACTAAACCAAAGCTGATTAAACTTATTACACAAATCATGGAAGAAAGTTACTCATTGAAACAAAAATTTGATGAACTTGAGGCAAAAAACATAGTTGTTGAATGTGAAAATTGTGATACTATGACTTTACAACTAGAGTCCACAGTTGAAGAAACAAAGTCCCAAAAAACTGAAGTGATGTGTCTCAAACTTGAGAATGCTAAACTTAGGGAAGAAGTTAAAGTGCTAGGAAAGAGTCCCATCACTGAAGAAGTTAAACCTATGGTGTTTGTCCCCGCCAAAAGAGCACTAGGATATGAGTCAAATTCTAAGAACTCTCTGCCTAGTGACTTTGAAGCTAGCAAAACCTCTGAGCTAGAAATTGAAAGGGAGAAAACCAAGAACCTTCTTGAACGCATTAGAGTCCTAGAGAGTGGAGAAGAGGGCCAAAAGGACTACTACACTAACTCCACTAGTCATAAGATCTATAAGACGATTGTTAAGGGGGAAGGCTCTAAGGTTTGCAATCCACAAAAAATAAAGGAAAACAAAATCCAACGTCCTAACAAGAAATATTACCTTGGTAACTACTATAGGACGTGCTGGCACTGTAGACAAGGTGGTCATTATAAATTTGAATGCTTTAAACTGAAGGAAGACCTTGAAAAGGGCAAAGATGCTAGGACTAACAATGAAAATGTTGAGTCCATCCCTAAGGAAAATGCTAGGCGTCCTAGACGTTCTAGGACTTCATTTAGAAAGCATGCTAGGTCAAATGATGTGAATATAAATGAATACATGCCAGAACCAGAGTTCTTTTACTGTAACGAACCAGGTAAGGAACACCTTGCTTGGGTCGCCAAAAACTAACTTTCATTTGACAGGTGGAAGTGAGGGGACACCCGTGGATCATTGATAGTGGCGCCTCAAATGATATGACAGGAAGCCAAATCCATCTCACTTCTATCCAAAATAGTGCCACGGGAGGAACTGTCTCGTTTGGCAACAAGGGCAAAGGAAAGATCAAAGGGACGGGAACTGCTATTCTAAATTCGTCCATCAAAGCATCAAATGTTAGTCTTGTTGAAGGACTTGGCTTCAATCTCCTTAGTGTCTCTCAAATGTGTGATCAAGGTGAAAACCTAGTCACATTTGACTCAAAGAAATGCCTTGTTATCAATGAGAAAACAAACAAAATTGTTCTCAAAGGAGTTCGCCAAAACAATGTCTACATCTTCAATCAAGAGTTCAAGCCTGTTATTGAGTTGTGTCTATCTGTTTCAAAAGAGGACACTGACCTCTGGCATCGCCGTCTTGGCCATGCTGGACTAAGCACAATCCTTAAGCTACATCAAAGAAATCTTGTGAAAGGACTTCCCCGAATCGATCCTGAAAAAGTTAAACAATGTGAAGCTTGTATCAAAGGGAAGCAAACAAGAACATCCTTCAAGTCCAAGAATGAAGTAAGTACGAAGAAGCCCTTGGAACTTCTTCATATGGATCTTTGTGGACCAATGAGGACGCTAAGCTATGGTGGAAAGAGGTACATTTACGTTCTTGTAGATGATTTTTCTCGATTCACTTGGGTTCTTTTCTTAACATCAAAAGCAGATTGTTTCAACGCCTTCAAAATCTTCATCAAATAAGTAAAAGCTGCTCTTTGGGACGCCTTTGAAATCGATACGATCAGACCATGGGACGGAGTTCCAAAACTCAGAATTCCTGGCCTTCTGTGATCAACACGGCGTCTCCCACAACTTCTCAGCTCCAAGGACTCCTCAACAAAACGGTGTTGTGGAAAGAAAGAACAGGACGCTAGAGGATATGGCAAGAACTTTATTGCTAGCAAATAGCGTCCCCAAATACTTTTGGGCTGAAGCTATTACTACTGCATGCTACATCATCAATCGTGCCATGATTCGACCTCTGCTGAAGAAGACGTCCTATGAGTTGTTGAATGGAAGGAATCCTCGCATTGATTATCTAAAGGTTTTTGGATGCAAGTGCTTCTTTCACAACAACGACAAAGAGAGTCTTGGAAAGTTTGATGCAAGAAGTGATGAAGCCATATTCCTTGGGTACTCCCTCACAAGCAAAGCATATAGGGTTTTCAACAAAAGGACTCTTAAGCTTGAGGAGAGTATTCATGTTGTGTTCAAAGAGAGATCTTCTCATAAAGAAAAACCAAGTAAGAAAGAACGCTCTTCCTCACAACAACAAGACGACTCTGAAGACGAAGTTGATGTCTGGTCCTTTGGAAAGTACTATGTTCCTAAGGACGCCAATGCAAATCCAGAAGAAGTCTCAGTGGACGTTCCTAGTGTTGATCAAGGGGTTCCCTCTCGTAGTGAGTCTCCATTTTAACAAGATGTGGCCGAATCAAGTCAACAAGGTGAGCAACGCCATGGTATGGACGCTCTCTCTAAGGGGGAACACACTGAGGACGTTGATCAAGATGAAAGTGACGATTCTGATGGTGAGATTGATCCAAGGTTTGCTCAATTATTTCAACGGGAGTCCCGCTTCTCTAGGGATCACCCAACAACTCAAATTGTCTCAGATATCTCTCAAGGAGTTCAGACCGGATCAGCTGCAAGCAAGTCCCAAAGTGCAAATTTGGCTTTTTGTGCTTTCGATGCCTTTGTGTCCATGGTGGAACCCAAAAACATAAAGGAAGCACTCCAGGACGCTGATTGGATTCAAGCGATGCAAGAAGAGCTCAAAAAGTTTGAACGGAACAAAGTTTGGACCCTCGTCCCTCGTCCCACAGGCAAAAACATCATAGGGACGCGCTGGGTATTTTGAAATAAGCTTGACGAAAGGTGACGCGTGTCAAGGAACAAGGCAACATTGGTGGCTCAAGGATTCAAGCAAGAGGAAGGCATTGATTATGATGAAACCTTTGCTCCTGTTGCTAGAATTGAGGCCGTCCGTCTCCTTATTGCCTTCGCCGCGCACAAAGGGTTCAAGTTATTTCAAATGGATGTCAAAACAGCCTTCCTCAACGGGAAACTAAAGGAGGAAGTGTATGTTGCTCAGCCGCCTGGCTTTGAGGACGCCGACCACCCAGATCATGTGTACTACCTCGACAAAGCTCTTTATGGACTCAAGCAAGCCCCTCGTGCATGATACGATAGGTTTGCGTCCTTTCTTTTGTCTAATGGTTATACAAGAGGTTCAATTCATAAAACTTTGTTCATTAAGAAAGTTCACAAGGACATTTTGATTGCCCAAGTCTATGTTGATGACATAGTCTTTGGTAGTACTAACATGAAACTTGTAGATGAGTTCAAGTCCTTGATGAGTAGCGAGTTTGAAATGTCGCTCATTGGAGAACTTAATTTCTTCTTGGGGCTTCAAATCAACCAACTCAAGGAAGGGACACGCATTCATCAACAAAAGTACGTCCGTGAAATGCTTCAAAACTACGTTTGCTCTGACTTCTCTCTAGAATTCCGGCAGTCTCTCTCTAAGTTTCCGGCCAGTTTCCGATCACTCTATCTCTCAAAAATGACTAGTGTTCAGAACGTGTCTGGTTCATCTGCTGGAAGCAAGCGTAAGCGTCTCAGTAAGAGGGCGTTCTATGTAGAAGGCCCGCCAAAAATTCAAATAGATGAAATCTTGAAGGACTTCCTTCATTGAGACGAAGCCACGTACGCTCAATAACGTTATGGCCAACTACATGACGCATTGCACAAATGAAGAACGTTTCCGCAACCTGAGAACGTTCTTACGACGCTTTATGATGCCGGTCTTACTAAAAACAGGGGCAAAGGACGCTCCTTTCTGTGGTGGGACAAACATTTTACTAGAGGCATTCCATGGACAAGACTAGAGGATCCCCTTGATCGAATCCATCCCCGACCTTTCCAATGCCCGGTTTGCCGACCTTCCGCCCATTCCAAGGGGTACTAAAAGTTTAGTAATGCCGTCCCCTCCTCCTCCCTCTCCTCCCCGTGTTATCACAACCAGACCCCAACAATCACCTTCCCGACTCTCACAGAACTCCCTCCCCCCACAAAAGGCTTCCTCCTCTCAACCCACACAAATCTTTGACCGCTTTCCTTTCCATGTAGAGGAGCGCACAAAATACAAGCATGACCGCCCCAACAAAAGACCCCTCAAGAGCCAAGCTAAGCCCCTCAAAAGGCGAAAGCTTGCTAAAGCCAAACCCAATCCCATCCCCCTTGACACTCCTTCCTCTACTCCCTCCCCTCTCGAAATTCTTGATGGCAATTCCTGACCCAACCCTGCTCTTACTCAAACAAGCCTTCCTTGAAGCCAATCTTGATAAAACCCCATCTCCTCAAAATTCCCAAACCTCAGCTCCCCCACTCCTACATCAAGGGAGCACTCTACTGAAAGAGATGTGCCTCCATCTCCTGTGGTCGTCTCCGACGACTCTATTGAAGCAGAGTTCGGCTCCGCGACCTCTGAAGAGATCAACTCCACCATCGTCCTTGATGAGATCACAAAACAGCAAATTGCCGAGGACGAGGAGCTTAGTCGCCAAATTGCCAATCAAAGCGACAATATTGTTCTGAGGCCGTCCTCTCTCTGGATGAGCAAATTAATTGAAGTCCTCGTTGCCCAATTGGAAGGTGATGGCACCTTCCTCGTCCTCCACATCATCATAAGAGCACTCAAATGTGGCCATAAACTCCGATGTGAGGGTGGGATAGTGGGTGTTGTCCCACCTTAGCATCCCGGCAAGGCCAATGTGTGAGTAGCATCTCGGAAGGGCTTGATCCATGCCCATCTTTCTCACGGTTTCCCAATCGAGCCACCTTGTGTGATGCTCAAGCGCCATATACCTTGCATAACTCTCAACTTGCTCATCATCCTTAAAGTAAACATCATCCAACTTTGGCTCTTTTCTTGACTTCTTTGACTTCTTCTTTGGCCTTTCCGCGTGAGATGATGAAACTCTAGTCTCCATCTTACCTACACACATCAAACCAAACCAAAGGATCCAAGATAAACTCCATACAATACAACAAAAGCACTCATCAATACACATGAACACACCAACACAAGGGTACCCCATACTTAGGTTCCAAACACACATGCATCACAATCCAACATGAATCATCATGGAATTCTCAAGCAATGGCTAAGCTAATGAATATATCATATCATGATTAAGCTATAACCAACAATAAAACACATGAATCCATTTGGTATCACAAGAAGAAAGCAAAAACAACTCGATCGACATGCCTACTACCTCGGGCCCGATACACTTCCAACCTCGGTCCGAGTTGGTGGACCGACTTCCACAAGTCGGGCCCGACTTGCCTGGGCACGTCGATCTCGACCTAGTTCATGCTTCGATTCTAACACAAATCAACCCAAATCATTCTAGCATGCTCCTAAAGTTCAATTTCAACCATCAAACATCCCTAATCGAAGTTCTAAATGGATTCAAGCATGCATAAACAACTTTAAAGCTCAACTTCACGAATCATGCAAATCCAGCATTGATGCTTAAGTTTCAAACTCTCAAACAAACATGGTAACACTCAATCTATGCAATGGAAGTACAAAATCTCCAAAGAAATAGATAGAGATCGAGTTACACATACCGAAATTGAAGAGAATTGAACCTTTAAGCAAACAATCTACTAGAACTCAAACTTTCTCAACCTAGGTCAAGATGGGGGATGAAGAACAAGGTCGAATCTGAAATCTCTCTTTGCAATTGGGTTAGGGAGGGCTTTTTGTGGTTGGATCGAGATGAAGAAGGGGAGAGCTGGGTGGAACGATGTTGGTGAGGGAGGGCCGACTTTGAGAGTGTGAGGGGAGATGGGTTGTATTTTGGGAATGGTAGTTAATATGAAGATGGTAGGTAGGTGAGGGAAGGGTATTTAATGGGGAAAGGGACAAATTTTAGGTCAAAGGGTAAATTTGGCAAATCCACTAAGCTCGATCGGGTTGGACCGACATTGTGGACCGACGTTCCCATGTCGGGCCCGACTTACCTGGGCTCGATGTGGGGTTGCTCGGCCACCAAAATTACTCCATCTTGTTGCATCTTCCTTCTCCAAAATTCCATTTATTTTTCACCACAACTCCTACACAATCTTGAAGAACTAACACAACTAAAAATCCACAAAATACTTGGTAGGAAATGATTAGAGAAAAGCTAAGCTAAGATAGGAAAAATCAAACTAAAACTACGAAAAGAAAACTACTAGCTCGGGTTACCTCCCGAGAAGAGATCGTTTAGAGCCACTAGCTTGACTTCCTAACCTGAATCTCATGGCGGGTGATACACGGTGAATTGATCGCCATTGTTATGCCCATTCCCATTCCCCTCATACCCATAAAACCACCAACGATGGTCTATATAGGCATGGCTTTCCGATCTCGGGCCTCTCTCGTCATACTCCTCCAACGAATAAGCTTTCACCTCTTGACTTCCTTCATCATGATCCTCTTTTCCTACACCAAAAACACTCAAAGAATTCCTAGGAGATTCTATCAATTCATCTTTCAAGTCACTTAGGCACATGTAGCTTTATCTTAAGTCATCTTTCAAATCACTTAAACAAATGTAGGAATCACAAGTTTTGAAAGAATTGTAATCATCACCAACATTAAAAGGATATGAGTAAGGATATTCTTCATCACTTCTTGGGATAGGATTGACTCTTGACTCATCTTGTTCCCCAACTTGCTCCAACAACCCTCTTGCTTGAATTTTCTCATTGAATTCTTCATCACTTCTCAACATAATGACCTCTCTAGCAACTTCCACTTCTTATCTTTTTCTCTTGGCACTTTCCTCAAGTTTTAGGATAGCCAACGTGCCCGGCTCATTCAAAGCCTTGTTGAAGTGGAATTCAACTTTTTCCTCACTGATATCAAAGGAAACTTTCCCATTTTTGACATCAAACTTGGCCCCCTCCGTTGCTAAGAACGGTCGTCCTAAGATGATTGGGACCAAGGGGTCCTCATGCATGTCCAAGATCACAAAATCATCGGGAACAAAGTACTTTCCTACTCTTACCGGCACGTCATCCAATATTCCCTTAGCCTTGATGATGGAACCGTCGGCCATAGTTAGGGACATATCGGTCGGCTTGATATCTCCAAAATTAGCCCTTCTCCAAATACTAGCGGGCATAACCGAAACACTTGCCCCAAGATCACATAGGGCTTGAAAGTTTTGAGACCCTACACCAATGGTGATAGCAAATTGACCGGGATCTCCTAGCTTTTGAGGTAGCTCTAAGGTCTTGACCTCATCTTGCATCTCAACTATGGACCTCTTCTTGCTTAGGATCTCCTTTAAAAACTTGGCATATGATGGTATCTCGCTCAATGCATCGGTGAACGGGATAGAGATGTTCAAACCTTGCAAGAGTTTGAGAAACCTCTTGAACTTGCTCTCAACAACATCTTTCGGCTTCCTTGAGGGATATGGAAGAGTTGTCGCACCTTGAATCTTGCTTGGATCAACCTCCTTAGACTTGTCCGACACATTTGCACCTTCCTCTGGCTGGACCGACTCAGGCACCACGTCGGGCCCGATGTCCTTCATCACGGTCTGGGGGCAGAGCATAGGCAGAGTGGTCGGACCGACATCTGGGCAAGTCGGGCCCGATGCACTCTCTACCTCGGTCTTGGGCAAAGGAGTTGATCTGCTTTCTGGGTCGACTTCGTGGCACCTCGGACCCGACTTAGTGGTTGAGTCAGTCTGGTTTTCTTCATTCGTCTTAGGCATGTGTGGCTCGGGTAGGTTTCGGCCACTTCTCAATCCAATAGCCTGGACTTCATTTTGATTGTTTTGAGCTTGGAAGTTCTCCTCGGGGCGGCCCGGAAGTCTCCCGTTCTCTCTCGGGGCTTGATTTGCTAATTGAGCGAATTGATTGTCCACTTGCCTCCTCCATGCACGGTTCTCATTGAGTTCGGTTCTCACATCATTGAGTTGAGTTCTTATCTCTTGAACCCATTGTGGTTGTTGTTTCTCATTGAATCCCGGAGGTCTATATGGTGGTGGTTGTGCCCTCAGCTCGTTTTGGTTGAAGTTGTTGTTGTAGCCTTGGGCTTGACCGTTATTCCACCGGCCATTACCTCCACTGTTTAAATTGCCTCTACCTCCATAATTCCCTCGAACTTAGTTTGCCTCCTCAATTTGCTCGGCCAAGCGCACTTGGCTCTCATTCGGACAAACTTGTGTAGCATGGGCAAAGGATCCACACTCCTCACAAGCTCTAGCATTTTGCTTGTAATAGTGGACTTGCCTCTTAAGCTTGCTCACTTCACCTTCAAGCAATAGGAGCTTCACATCTTTGTCAATGTCTTCTCCCCTTGGATCATATAACTTCTTTGTGCCTTCACCTTGAACTTTCACCTCCTTGCTAGCTTGACTCACCCCATACATGGCCTCATAATCGGAAAGCTTGTCAAGTAGCTCCCAAGCTTGATCCGGAGTCAAGTCTATAATCCAACAATCGGTGTGGAGACTTAGCTTGTCTTTCGTTGCCAGATTGATGCCTTGGAAAAAGATATCTTGAAGCACGTATGGTTGTTGGCCATGAGTAGGACATTGGCGCAATGTCTCCTTGAAACGGTCCCATGCTTCGAAGAGAGGCTCATTCGGTCCTTATTGAAAGCTTGCAATTTTTCTCCGGAGCTCGGTTGTCTTTGAGGGTGGGAAGAACTTCATCAAGAAAGCATCATGGAGAGCTCGCCATGTGGTGATTGACCTAGGGGCTTGGCTCTCGAGCCAATGTGCGGCTTTGCCCCCAAGTGACCATTTAAACACCTTAAGAAGCACATACTCCAAAGTCTCCTCGTCCGTAGAGAACGTCTCGCACATGTCCACAAAGCGTTTGACGTGCTCTATGGGACATTCATGCGGACAACCCTCAAATTGATCCCACTTGATGAGAGAAATGAATTGCGTCTTGATCTCGAAATTCTTGGCAACCTCGGGTAGCACAATAGCCGGCTCGGGCACTTTCAACTCCGGATGCTAATATTCGCGTGCATTCCGGGGTAGAGCGTTGAGTTGAGCCTCGGCCCTCATCCGTTGTTCCCGTTCTCTCCTTGCTAATGCGTCTTGGTTATCCTTCTCAAGTTGCAATCTAGCCATCTCGGCCCTAAGTCGAGCCATCTCATCATCACCATGGAGAGCTTGGTTCTCCATCCTTTTCCTTCTTCGGGCTTCTTTGAGAATACTTTCCGGATCACTCACAAACTCAAGCTCAAGTGTTCCTCGGGCGGAACGAGCTTGCATACACCTACAAAGCAAAAACACAAACCAAAATTAATAAAAAACAAACAAGGGGTTTGGGCTATTCCCTCACCCAAATTACTACCAAAGCACAAAAGACTCAACAAATTGGCAGTCAAAGCAATTAGAATTCCCCTGCAACGGAGCCAATCTTTTGATCGCTCGGAAATGCAAGCGTCTAGAGATACAATTTATAACCCGACCCCGTTGTAGCACGTGGTGGGTGTCGAACGCTCGGGAAATCTATTCGTTAGATGTGCCGAAAGACTTGAAAGCTAGAAAAGAGAAGTTAAAACAAAGGAAAACAAAGAGAACAACCGGGACCGACACAAGTGTCACGTCGGGCCCGATGTTGGCGACAGAGAGGGAAGTGGGGACCGATGTAGATCAAGTCGAGCCCGATATAGCTAGTGATGTCGAACTCAAAGATTGAAAGGTAGATCTTGGGTTTTTGGGTTCCTCCTCTAGTAGATGTAGGCTTTTCCACCCCAATTCAAGCAATAAGTGATGATCCTCGTAGGATCGAGAGCTTCTGCCTCGTTCCCACCAGTTCTACACATCGACCATTGGGGATATTGACCTCCCCTTCGATGCAAGGTCTTGTGATAGACAAATGTTCACCTTTGCCAACCACAAGCCCTTGATTCCTTGCTTTCACAAGTAGTTGTAGCTCTATGTAGAGTGGGTTCCTAGATCAAGCACTCAAGGCTTATGGAATTGGGGTTTCTAGCCCATCCTAGCTAGAGTTCTCCCCCATCACCCAAGTTCAAGGAGATCTACTCCATATGGCAAACAAAGAAAGCAAACAAATCACAAAGCAAAGCAATCATCATCATCATACTCAAATCAACGCCAAATCTCATTAACAAAGCAAAAGCAATCCACAAATTCCAATCCAAATTCCAAATCCACAAGGTCTAAACAAAGCAAAGCTAAACTCATAATCGTCCTAGCAATCTCCTCTCCTAGGCCGATTCTCCCTCCTCTCCTTCTCTTCTCCTTCCTACTTGCTCTCCAAGTCTCCTCTTGAGAGCTTTTGTGAGATGATTAGTGACTAAGTATGTGGGATCCTCCTCCAATTAGAAGATAAGAGAGCCTTAATAGATGAGGGGCAAAAGTGATAGTTTACAATTTCGTGCCTTGGAGCCCAATCCAGCCAGCGACCGACTCGGACCGACACGGAGGACCTCGGGCCCGACTTCCTGGGTACATCGGTCCAGGGTTCAAAATTCATCTCGGGCCCGACGTTGATTCCACCTCGATCTGGACCTCGTTCCACCTTTTCTTCTTGGCTTTTCTCTTGTTCTTCTTCATGGCTTACTCCTCTCTTTCCCTCCTTAAGCTCGGGCCTTGCTCCTTGTCTTGATTCACCCTCAAAATGATCCTTGATCAACGCCAAAACTCCTACAAAACACATAAAACGCACATAGTCTCCAAATCTCGTAGAAATGCTGGAACTAAGATAAAAAGGAACAAAACACTCAAGAAAAGGGAAAAAAGAAACATATTTACAATGGAAAATCATATATAAAACACCACCAAATAGAGAGACATCAGCACGCACCGCGACCGCGCCGCCTTGGCCGCCCCCGTGGCGGTCTATACTTGGCCTTGGCTGAGTCGGCTGCTACCGCGCCCGCGTCATAGACAACGCGACCGCGGCCTTCACGGGTCTTCAACATCGTCGCCTCACACCACCGCGACCGCGTCATAGACAACGCGACCGCGGCCTTCATGCAGTGGCGAACTCGTCTTCAATTATGCTCTAAGAACTCTTGATTCTTCACATCTTGTGTCTTCGGTCTTCGTATTACAAAAGTGCTCAAATCTAACCTAAACACTCTCAATGACATCCTAAAATCTAAGAGTTAACCCATACAAAATAGCCTGAATCACGAATCCCTTAACAACGCTTGGTCCAACAAGTCAAAATCAGCGGCGTCCTCTTGGCCTGTACCAGCAAGTTCTTGACCCGTAGACGCTAGGCGTTCTTCGTGAGCGAGCTTGGCCAATCTTTCCTGTTCAGCCTTAGCCTTCTCTGCCTTGAGCTATTTCTTGATGGATGGCAGTTCTTCTGAATTTCTAATGTTGAGCAGTCCCATGCGTTGATCCCAGTTCATTCCCAACACCTCTTCTTACACTGAATCGTCATAGGCGTTTTCTTGTTGAAGAATGATTTTGATGAGTCCAGGGAAAGGCAGGGCATGCTTCTTCCTTGCGCATTTGGCCATGTGTTCCATTACAATGCGTGTAAGGTTGATGGGACGGCGAGAGAGGAAAGCGTCCAACAATAGACAGTCAATGGTATGAACAACACTTTTCTTCTCTTGCCTTGGGACTATAGCGCGGCATATGAAGTAGTGAGCGATCGCCCTAATTTTAGAAAGGACGTGCGCCACTCTATCATTGTCGTAGGGCTTCTTTCCACAGAAAATTCGCTCAAGCAGCTCGTCCACTTCTGCGTCCATCATGTCAAATCCATTTGCGGGCAAAGTACTGAGCGCTCTGGACGATGGCTTCTTGTTACCAAGTCCCATAAAGGAGCGGACGTTGCGTTCAGTTATTGAAGCCGGCTCACCTTCTATCATGAAGGTCATGGTGCCATCTTTCTTAAACCGCAAAGTGTTGAAGAACGCTTGGATCTGATCAGCATGAATTTTGGCAGGCTCCAGTCCTAGGTTGGTCCATCCCTGGAAACAAAGAAGCTCTAAGAACTCTTTCACATCTTTATCATCAAATGACGCTAGCCAGTCCTCTTTGTAAAGTAGAGGACCAAGGATATGGACTGGCTCGTTGTCCTTCTTCTTCTTCCTGCCTTTCCTCTTGGGAGATTCAGGCTCATCATCATCATCGTCCTCATCAGACTCGTCGCTGTCGTCCTCGGCACTGTTATCACCAGCTTCCTCTGTGCCTTGGACATTCTCAGCTTGATCATTGCCCCCAGGATTGGTGTTCTCATTGTTAGCAGTCTGATCTTGGGTCTGCTGTTGGGACGGTGCTTCAGCCTCTTGAGCGTCTTGTTCAGCAGTTTCAACATGCTCAACTTCTATTTGTTGGGGTTAGGGTTGGGGTTGGAGGATTGGAATGACGGGAAGTTCATAAGGAGCAACTTCTACTACATCACGCGCGAGCGCCTCATCCAGACTGAGCTCGGCGTCCTTCTCTTGAGTGACATGTTGCTCAACAGCGTCCTCTACAACTTCAACAATTTCAGCAGCCACATTCTCCACTGCTTGCCCAATTCCTTCAGCCTCATCGTTGGAGTCCCCTGTAATGTCAATGAGGGGGGAGGACTCGACGATCGGCGTCCCTTGCTTGCTACTCTCTGAAGAAGAGCTAGCGGAGGAGGAGCTTGAGGACGGCACATGCTCGGGCTAGACCGTCTCGATGACCAGGACCTTTGGAGTAGTCCTGGCTTTCCTTCTTTGGAAGGTTTGGCCGACGGTAGGACGAGCCTCAACGTCCTCTTGAGCAGATTGTGCGTCCTTTTCAAAGGAGGGACGTCTGGATTTAGGGGTCTTTGGGTCCTTTGGTGGGGAAATGTGGGCAGGAGCAGAGGGAAAATTTGCAAAATTGATGGGTGAAGGGCAATAGGAGATAAGGGCTAAGTTCTTGGGGTCTTTTGGGGGAGAGGAGGACGGCGTTGGCAATTGCTCAATTCGGATAGGAAGAGGAGAAGGAGATCTTTTTGAAGTTTTGGATTTGGAGGAGGGGACTTTAGTGGTGCTTGGTCTTTGGACGAGAGGAGCTTTTGAGGTTTTGCCCTTTTTGAGAGGCCTTTTATCGTGGAGTCACTTGCTTCTACCCTCAGAGAGTTCGCGAGGGAATTTGTCCACAATTTGTATGGGATTGGAAGAAATTGGTTTGGAAGATTTTGAGAGAGGGGACGGTGGGGGTTGGGGGGGGGAGGATGTTTTGATGGAAGGATCTTTTGTGGAGGAGGGGAGGGTCTGGATTTTTGTTGTTCCAACATCCGGAAGGCCAGGGAGCTTTGTGGGTATAAAGGAATGTCAGGTAGGACGGCATTGTGAAGGTCTGGGATCATGTTAAGGAGGGTGGGAAGGTGTTCAGCTCCATAAAGGTTGACAAAGAGGAGTTCACTAGTCGCATAGTTCCTATCTTCATAACCATGTTTGTGAAGAGTAGGTTAGAATGAACCTGTTAATGAATGTCTCATAGTTCTTGTGTGTAACTGGGTCTACATCAGGCTTGCCCATGCGTTCTCTGATCAGCCTGTAGAGCGTCTTGGGCTTTTTGTCAATGAAGTCCACAAGTGATTCGTCCAGCTTGATTTGCTTGGGCTTTTGAATTGTGTGGGACTTCACTAACTTTCTTTTCTTCCCGCCGGTAGAAGCTCCGGCCACGTCCTTCAGTAGTAGAGACATTTTCTGGTGGGTTTTTAGTGAGAGAAAGTGATCGGAGTTTTAGATAGAAGGCAGAGCAAATTGTGAGCAAGGAAATTTTTGGAAACGGTAAACTTTGAGTGAGAGAAGGAGTTGGTTTATATAGGGGAGCCAGGGGTATGCTTGTAAATAGTACAGTGAATCTCAGACCAACACGTGGCAAATCTTCCTCCTTAAGGATTGGGCGGTTACAACTGTCTTCCACATGCAAAGTTCAAAGTTCAAAATTCAAATCTCACGACGCTTCACCTTCCATACCTGCCTAATCAAATCTCAACAAGGAGCGTCCCATCCTGAATAATCCTGAACAACTGGCGTCCTTTCTGACTTACCACAATTACCTCTTTAGCAAAATAAAAGCCTGAGTGAACGTCCCTGTGATCACCTTTCGAACCATTTAAGAACCAAGCAAGTACGTCCCGTAAAGAAAATATGAAGCTCATTGGATGCTTTTGCAAAGTTCTCGGCTAGGGTAAGCTTAGAGTTCCCATCATTTCGGCTTATGATGTGGGTTGGGTGATCAGGGATACTCTTTTCAAGACAATAGAGAAAATTGAATGGAGTTGCAAAGTAGCATACAAATAAAGTTTTAGACTAGCATTGTTGCAAAGATGAATTTAATGCATGGTAGTCCTTAAACACTTAGAATCTACTAAACATAGCCAATCACTGAGGGAATAGTAGAACAGGTGTTGCTATTTAAAAGTTATCATCCCCAAGAGCAGCCTGAGATGCTCAAAGGGACGTCTATCAAGTGCCTTAGTAAAAATATCAGCTACTTGGTCCTCAATCCGCACATGCCCTATACTAATAAGTCCTAGTTCCACATTATCTCGGAAGAAATGATGCCTTATATGAATATGCTTTGTGCGAGAATGGAAGACAGGATTCTTAGCAATTTCAATAGCACTGGTATTATCATAAAGAATAGGAATAGTTTAAAGATTTATACCATAGTCCTCAAGTTGATATTTGATCCAAATGAATTGTGAATAGCACAAGGCAGCAACAACGTACTCAGCTTCCGCAGTAGAAAGCGCCACAGAGTTCTGTTTCTTTGATCCCTAAGAGACTAAGCATGAACCAAGAAATTGAGTCATTCCTGAAGTGCTTTTTCTATCAATCACATGACCAACATAATCAGCATCCGAGTAGCCAACTAGCTTGAGGGACGACTTCCTTGGATACCAAAGACGCAGATTGTCGCGTCCCTTGAGATATTGGAAGATCCTCTTGACTTCTTGCATGTGGGACTCCTTTGGATTCGCTTGGAAGCGTGCACACAAGCAAACAACAAACATGATGTCTGGACGGCTTGCAGTCAAATAAACCAAAGAACCAATCATCCCACGATAGAGTTTTTGATCAACGTCCTTTCCTTGCTCATCTGCATAAAGACGCGAGTTGGGAGAACAAGGAGTAGCAACAGGTTTGGACGTATTCATGCCGTACTTCTCAAGCATCTCTCGGGCGTACTTCTGTTGGTGAATACGCGTCCCATCCTTGAGTTGGTTGATTTGAAGCCCCAGGAAGAAGTTAAGTTCTACTATGAGCGACATCTCAAACTCGCTACTCATCAAAGACTTAAAGTCCTCTACAAGTTTCATGTAAGTACTACTAAAGACTATGTCATCAACATAGACTTGGGCAATCAATATATCCTTGTGGACTTTCTTTATAAACAAAGTTTTATCAATTGAACCTCTTGTGTAACCATTAGACAAAAGAAAGGACGCAAACCTGTCGCACCATGCACGAGGAGCTTGCTTGAGTCCATAGAGAGCTTTGTCGAGGTAGTACACATGATCCGGGTGGTTGGCGTCCTCAAAGCCAGGGGGTTGAGCAACATACACTTCCTCCTTCAGTTTCCCGTTAAGGAAGGTTGTCTTGACGTCCATTTGAAGCAACTTGAATCCTTTGTGAGTGGCAAAGGTAATAAGGAGACGGACGGCCACAATTATAGCAACAGGATCAAAGGTCTCATCATAGTCAATGCCGTCCTCTTGCTTGAATCCTTATGCCACCAATCTTGCCTTGTTCCTTGACACGCGTCCACTTTCATCAAGTTTGTTTCTAAACACCCAGCGCGTCCCTATGATGTTTTTGCCTTTGGGACGAGGAACGAGGGTCCAAACTTTGTTTCTTTCAAATTGATTGAGTTCTCCCTGCACAACTTGAATCCAGTCAGCGTCCTGGAGTGCTTCCTTTATGTTTTTGGGTTCCACCATGGACACAAAGGCGTTGAAAGCACAAAAAGCCAAATTTGCACTCTGGGACTTGCTTGCAGCTGACCTTGTTTGAACTCTTTTTGAACTATCTGAGATAGTTTGAGTGCTTGGATGATCCCTAGAGAAGCGGGACTCCCTTTGAAAGAGTTGAGCAAACCTTGGATCAATACTACCATCAGAATCATCATCTTCATCTTGAGCATCGTCCTCAGTGTGTTCCCCCTCAGAGAGAGCGTCCACACCATGGAGTTGCTCACCCTGTTGACTTGATTCGGCCACATCTTGTTGAACTGGAGATTCACTGCGAGAGGGAACTCCTTGATCAACGCTAGAAGTGTCCACTGAGACTTCTTCTGGATTTGCGTTGCCGTCCTTAGGAACATAGTATTTTCCCGAGGACCAACCATCAACTCTCCTCAAGCTTAAGAGTCCTTCTGTTGAAAACTCTATAGGCTTTGCTCGTGAAGGAGTACCCAAGAAATATGGTTTCATCACTTCTTGCATCAAACTTTCCACGTCTCTCTTCGTCGTTGTTGTGAACAAAACACTTGCATCCAAAAACACATAGGTAATCAATGCGAGGTTTTCTGTCGTTCAACAACTCATAGGACGTCTTCTTTAGCAAAGGACGGATCATGGCACGGTTGATGATGTAGACAGCTGTAGTAATGGCTTCGGCCCAAAAGTGCTTGGGGACGCCACTTGCTAGCAACATAGTCCTTGCCATATCCTCTAGCGTCCTGTTCGTTCTTTCCACAACACCATTTTGTTGAGGAGTCCTTGGAGTTGAGAAGTTGTGGGAGACGCCGTTTTGATCACAGAAGGCCAAGAACTGTGAGTTTTGGAACTCCGTCCCATGGTCTGATCATAGGGCTTTCAAGCGCGTACCTAAAACAACTTCCACTTGTTTGATGAAGGCTTTGAATGTGTTGAAACAATCTGCTTTCGACACCAAGAAAAGAACCCAAGTGAATCGAGAAAAATCATCTACTAGAACGTACATGTACCTCTTTCCACCGTAGCTCATCGTCTTCATGGGTCCACAAAGATCCATATGAAGAAGTTCCAAGGGCTTCTTCGTACTTACTTCATTCATGGATTTGAAGGATGTTCTTATTTGCTTCCCTTTGATAGAAGCTTCACATTGTTCAGCTTTCTTAGGATCGATTCAGGGAAGTCCTCTCGATCACAAGATCTTGTTGTTGTAGTCTAAGGATTATGCTTAGTCCAGCATGACCAAGACGGAGATGCCAGAGGTCAGCGTCCTCAGTTGAAACAGATAGACACAACTCAGCAGCAGGTTTGAACTCTTGATTGAAGATGTACACATTGTTTTGCCGGACTCCCTTGAGAACAACTTTGTTTGTTTTCTTGTTGATATCAAGGCACTTCTTGAGTCAAATGTGATTAGGTTTTCACCTTGATCACATATTTGAGAGACACTAAGGAGATTGAAGCCAAGTCCTTCAACAAGACTAACATTTGATGCTTTGATGGACGAATTCAGATTCACAATGCCCGTTCCTTTGATTTTTTCTTTACCCTCGTTGCCAAACGTGATAGTTCCTCCCATGGCATTATTTTGGATATAAGTGAGATGGATCTGGCTTCCTGTCATGTGATTTGAGGCGCCACTATCAATGATCCACAGGCTTCCTCTCAATTCCACCTGTTAAAAAGAGTTAGTTTTTGGCGACCCAGGAAAGATGTTCCTTACCTGGTTCGTTACAATAAAAGAACTCTGGTTCTGGCATATAATCATTTAGATTAACATCATTAGACGTAGCATACTTTCTAAATGAAGTCCTAGAACGTCTACGATGCCTAGCATTTTTCTTAGGAACGAACTCATCTTTTTCATTTTCAGTCCTAGCATGTTTGCCCTTTTCAAGGTCTTCCTTCAACTTAAAGCAATCATACTTGTAATGACCACCTTGACCACACTGCCAGCATGTCCTATAGTAATGACCAAGATAATATTTTTTGTTAGGACGTTGGATTTTATTTTATTCCATCTTCTTTGAGTTACAAACCTTTGAACCTTCCCCCTTAGCTATTTTCTTATAAATCTTATGGCTAGCTAGTAGAGTCAGTATAGTAGTACTTTTTCCCATTTTCTCCACTTTAAAGGACTCTTATACGTTCAAGAAGGTACTTAGTTTTCTCCCTTTCAAGCTCTAACTCAAATGTTTTACTAGCTTCAAAATCACTAGGAAGAGAGTTCTTTGAGTCAGACTCATATCCTAGTCCTCTTCTACAGGTTTTACTACTTCAGTTGTAGGAATCTTTCATAAAACTTTGACCTCATCCCTAAGATTAGCGTTCTCAAGTTTGAGACACATGATTTCAGTTTTTAGGGACTTTGTTTCTTCAATTGAGGACTCTAGTTGAAAAGTCACTACAGTTTTCACATTCAACTAATATGTTTTCAGCCTCAAGTTCATCAAGCCTTTCTTTCATTGCATAACTTTCTTGCATGATTTGAGCAATAAGTTTAATCAGCTTAGGCTTTGAACATTTATCTAAACAACTTATCATAGAGTCATGGTACCTCTTGTTCAATTTCAGAGGCGTCTTTCTGAACAACTGGAGTGTCTTCCATTGCCATATAAATGACCTCATCGGACGGTCCTTCTTCATCGGAGTCGATGTCGTCCCAGGCTGCCTCATATGCTACAACAAGTGCTTGCTTCCTCAAGTCTTTTGCTGACATTCCAGCTTTGCAGTTCTTAGCAAAATGACCTTTCTTGTTGCATTTGTAACAAGTCAATTTTTTCATCTCAGCCTCTGTGTACTTGGGACTCTCCTTTTTGTAAGGCATTTTCATCCTTGGGACTTTGCCTCTTTTTGCCCAAGAACGCAAGGTTTTGTGCAAGAGAGCAAGTTCCTCATCTTCAGCAAGTTGTTCCTCTGACTTTCCGTGACGTTCTACCAACGCTTGAAGACGCATGTTTTCACGATGATCCTTTGTTTTGGCATCCATCATCAAGTCTATTTCATTTTGCCGACGAAGATACTCTGTATGTTCCGGCGTCTTTGATGCCATAGTCAAAGCTAGATCAGTTTGGGGGTTCCTTCCAAGCTCAGCCATGTCTGCATTTCTTCTGGCTACGTACTGTCTCAGCTTCCCATAGATCTCTTCCATTTCAATACTCTTGTTAGCCTGATTCTCTTTGAAGGTAGTCCTGTCAAAGTTCCATACTCCTGTTAAACCATCAATTAACACTTGAACTTTGTTCCTCATTGAGATCTCAGCATCAGGAATTCTCAAGGTCTTGAATTTGGTAATAAGAGCTTCAAAACGGAAGGAGTAGTCCTTGACTGTTTCATTTGGCAGCATTTTGAATGCGTAGAAGTCTCTCTTGACTTCTAGCTGGACATCTTCTTTCATCTCTGGAGTCCCTACATGGTACTTTTCAAGTGCTTCCCACTGTTGTTTAGCTGTGGGCAAGTTGCTTACTCTGGTAGGGTCCCTTTCACAGAGGGACGTCTATAAGAAGCATATTGCTTTCGCGTTTGTCTCCATCAGCTTAAACTCATCAGGACCCCATTCTTCCTCCTTGCCTTCCTTGGCAGAGGGGTAGCTAGCCATTCTGGATATTTCACTTCTCGGATTTTGCCTGTGTCTAGTAGCTTCCTTACTTCTTCGTCAACTGCCTGGATTCGTTCCGGGGCAAATCTTCTCCTCTTTTGTTTCACGGGGGGAAAGCTGGGATCGGTGTTAAGCTTGTGTGTGATCACCCCTGGGTCGATTCCAGTCATGTCCTCGTGGCTCCATGCGAAGAACTTCTGGTGTTTCTCTAGAAAAGACACAAGTTCTGTCTTGATGGACGTTTCTAGTCCGATGCCCAACCGAACGATCCGTCCTTCCCCTATTGCTACCTCCTCCACTTCTTCTACTTCTTCTCTAGTCCGGGTAGGAGGGGTAGCGCTCTGTAATTGCTATGCCTGCGGCCCAGCGGCCGTAGGCTTCAGGGTTGTCTTGTAGCATTCTCTAGCTAGCCTCTGATCTCCTCGAATTTCCTCTATTCCCCGTGGCGTAGGGAACTTAACCATCTGGTGATAAGTGGAGGCCACCGCCTTCATGTCGTGTAACCAAGGGCAGCCCAGGATTACATTGTAGCTGGATGGGCAGTCTATCACCATGAATTCTACTTGCAAGTTCACTCCTTTGGCGAAGGTTTGTAGAGTTATGTTTCATGTGGTGTGCTTCACTTCTCCACTGAATCCCACGAGGGGGACGGGTTGCTTGTGGATGTCGTTTTCAGACAAACCCATCTCTTTGAGGGTGGTGAGTGTTATGAGGTTGGTAGAGCTACCGGTGTCGACCAGTATCCTCCTCATAAGAACGTTCCCTATGTGTAAGGAGATCACCAGACCATCATGATGAGGCCCAACTTGGTTTTCAATGTCGGAGTCGTTAAAGACTATCGCTAACCCGGTGGGTTGTCTAGGTCGCTTCTCCAGATGGGCAGGTTTTCCCAGGTACCCCTCTCGTGCGTGTCTCTTGGCTACTGAACTTTGTATTTGTTTGGTATATTCGAGTGAATGTTATTTTTTTCATATAGATAAGGCCACACACGCTTGACCCACCGGTTATTACGTTCACCACCCTTTCTGAAGTAGGGGGTGTTCTCTCGTTCGTCTTGCTTTGGTAGGGATTATCTAGGAGATCACGAGGAACTCTGGCGTCTGGAGCCGCTTCCCGGATCTTGCCTTTAGAGATTAGGTGTGCTACCTCTCTCCTTAGCATGATACAATCCTTGGTCCAATGCCCGTGGTTGTCGTGGAACTCGCACCACTTGTTTTCGTCGGCCCCTACCTTAGGAGCTTTGTGTTTTCTGGGCCACCTAACTAGATCGCCCATCTTGGAAAGGTTCTTCACCAGTTGCGATGGTGAGATTTTGAGGTTGTAATCCTCCAGAGGTGGTGGCAAGGGATCGCGTTCCTTCCCCACCGGTGGCTGGTTGCGTGCTACGTTTACCCGCTTGGCTGGGTGTCTGTCGTAGGATCGATCACGCCATCCCTTCTTTGGCCGAAGGGCGATCGCCTTCGCTCTGGATATTCCCTCTTGCGATCATTGCCGCTTTTCCTGTCAGAGTTTCTAGGTTCGGCCGACCTTCTCCGGAGAGACCTATCTTCCTCTAGCCGCGCGTGCGCTAGTGCTTTTGACTAGACTTCCTCGAAAGTAGCACATGGGTGCTTGGTTAGTTCTTGGTACAACCCTCCATCTGGTATGATTCCTTGTCGGAAAGACTCAATTGCAGTTGTGGTGTCGCAATTTGGGATGGTTACTTTCTCCTTGTTGAAGCGATCTAGGTATGCCCTTGTGGTTTCATGATTTTTCTGTTTGACCCGGTAAAGGTCACTAGACTGCTTCTCAAACTTGCAACTGATCGCGAACTGGCTCCGGAAGGTGTCCGAGGGGTTGGTGAAAGACTTGATACTTTCCCTGGGTAGACCGATGAACCAGGTGAGGGCTGGTCCCGTCAGGGTCGTTCCAAACCCCTTACACATCACGGATTCCTTTGAGTGACTGGGAACCGAGCTAGTCATCATCTTTTGCTTGTAGATGGCTATGTGCTCGTTAGGGTCCGTGGTGCCGTTGTAAGGGTTCATAGTGAGAATAGTGACTTTTCTTGGAATCTCGGCCCGAGCGATTCTAGGGACGAAAGGTGATTCGTCGTATCCATCTTGAGCCTCTGGTTGCACCGGCTGGTACCCGGTGTGGCTTTTGACGACCTGGTCGGAGATGGCTCCAATTTTCTCTATGACCTTTTTCCTGATAAGACCATCTAGATCCAACTCCTGGTGTCTTTCAGTGTAGGCGTTCTCAGCTATCCATACGTTCCCGGAGCGGGTTTTGTAGGTGTTACCCGAAGGCGTGACTTGGTTTCCGGTTATCTCCCTGTTCATTGCTTGCTCGCGATTGCTCTCAGGGTTAGACGTTCGTTGAGTGTTCAAGACTCCGCCTTGGGTGTCATTCCCGTTGTTTCCCCCAGAGGTCCCTTCTCCGGCGTCGAAATCCAGCAGAGTCACCAGGCCTTTAGTGTTTCTAGGGACGTTGGCGGGTTGTCTTGCCGTAGTCAATAACTGGTTCTGGCTCTTGAGCTGGTTATTCTCGCTGGTCAGACGTTCCATGCTGGATTCAAAGAAGCCTTTTTGTTGCTCAAGCTCTTTCTGGAGAAGCTCCATGCGGCGCCGAACGTCCGCGTTCTCGTCCTCTCGTTGCTTAGACAAGACTTCTTCTTGTTGGGTGGCATTGTTCTTTTCTGGCATGATCTCTCCAGATTCCGACATTGTCTTAGATTGGAAACTTGAACAACAAACGATTCTTCGTTCGTGATTTGCCAAATTCTTTGCCCCACGGTGGGCGCCAAATTGTTAGAGCTAGAAATCAACCAAGCAAGATTGGTGACCCCTTAGCCTAGATCGGGCTTGAACTAAGCAATAAGAACTTAAGAATCGAGTGAAAAGAATGCGAAAATTGTATTAATCTCGTGTGTATTTGATTGTATATGGGTATGTATGTATATGTGCAATACGTGACCCCCTCTATGTATTTATAGGGGTTCCTAAAGATATATCGTTACAAGATATACTAGTCACTAGATAGATACAAATCGTACTAGATATAATTTCCCTAGATTTGATATAACTCCGCCTATACAAGATAAAAAGAATCCCTATTAGATATAATTTCCGTAGAACTTGATAGATTCGGATAAGTTGACTTGTACCCATCGTAGGCGTTTCCAGACACTCGCCCTAGACAATATGGACTTCTTCCGCTAGACGTTTTCTAGATGTGGTTATGGGCTGCTTGGCGGCGGGCCCAACACTAGCTATCTGCCAGTTGAGAAGCGCATCCTAAGCTTTTGCATCGAGCATCCCTCTCAATTCTCTCTCCTCTTCTGATTCAGAGCAAGAGACGATACAATGGTGGAGTAAATTATTCGCCGACTCACTGCACTGAATCTACAATAAAAACCGATGGCTGTTCAATTCACCGATAACTCACTACAACCCACGCTTTTGCATCGAGCATCCCTCTCAAGTCTGGGTTGATTCATCACTTGCCTCTTTCCATAGGTTAAGTGGTGAAGACCCAAACAAACATCTTGCGGAGTTCCACGCTATCTGCGTCAACATGAAGCCAACCGACGTGACAAAGGATCAGATAAAGCTTCGAGCTTTTCAATTTTCCTTGATAGACGCTACGAAGGAGTTGCTCCTCTATCTTGTGCCTGGCTCCATTACCAACTGGGCATAGATGAAAGCGGTGTTGCTAGAGAAGTGCTTTCTTGCTTCCAAACAAATTTTCATCAAGAATCAACTAAGTAATTTGGAGCAAGGAGAGGACGAGAATCTCTACGACTATTACGTCCTCTAGAAAAGGCTAATTGCGAGTTGCCCATACCATGGTTACCCCGCAAAAGATCTCATTTATTACATCAGTAAGGTATCTATGTGATGCTGATAAGCGCATGGTGAATGCGTCTTGTGGAGGAAGCTATGAGAGCTTCACCCCCAAACAAGCTTTTGAGAAGATTGAGGTCTTGGTAAAGTAGACTCGTAATCAATGAGCCTAGTCTAGATTGTAGTCTGTCAAGATGGTGAATGATTCCCTAAATGTTGATGTAAGGGAGCTCAAGAACATGATGAAACAGTTGTTCGTGAGCAAAAGTTATATAGTAGATGAAAGCGTGCGCAATCTGTAGTGATGTGAGCCACCCCACAGATGCCTGCCCCACTATACAGGAGCCAGAGGCCTCTGGTCCGCCTAGACCCCGGAAAGATCTATACACAAACACATACAATCCAAGGTGGACGAACCATCATAATTATCAATGGAGCAACCAACAGTAGCTGGAGCAGCAACAACAACAACAACAACAACAACAACAACAACAACAACAACATCGACAACAACAACAACAACAGCAACATCAACAGCAACAATTTGCTCCTCTAGGCTAACAACAACAATTCAGGCCAAACAATTTGATAAGGATTGAAATGGGATCAAGAATCTTCATCTAGTGTGCCACCCGTTATCAAGTCGCCATTGGAAAATGAAGAGACGCATGTGCGCTAATGATACTCACATGCAAGGGTTGTTTGCATGCTTATCTTAGAGTAATTTTTAGACTTAGAAATTATGTTGGATTTTTGGCACTTGCCTTTATTTTCCTAGATTTTTCTAAGTTGTAGGTCTTGCACACTTGGCCATAGGCATCCGCAAGCTGCCCTAGGGCAAGTGGCCTGCTTGCGACCCAAGGAAGAGCCACACGTCCCACACACGCCCAAGACGCGTCCCATATGCGTGCCAGCTAAGGGCCAACCCTTGTGCGCCCACTCTCCTCTATCTTGGCACGCAAGGCATGATCTATCTTGTGAGAATCTAGTTTGTTAGAAAATTTGTTATCTTTTGTTTCTTTTTACGTAGTTAATTAGATTGCTTCTTTTTCGAGCAAAATTCTATCTTAGGATCATTGTTAGAGATAGAATTTTGACTTTTTAGTTTGTGTATTTAAACACAATTTGCCATTCAATAAAATCATATTTGAATTCCTTGGAATTTGACTTGATTAAGTAGATTTCCCGGGATACTTATCCAAACCGATTACCCGTACTTACTTTGAGAATTCTCAATCCCTCTCTTTTGGTGCTCGGCCGAAGCAACAACAACTTCAACCAACATTCATCAGAAATCGTTCATCATCACCATCACGAGAAAAATTGTTCTTCGAACAATTGCTTCTTCCTCTCGCACCATTCTCTCGATCTCTCTTTTCTCCCTATCGACTTTCTCTATTTCAATACTAACACTCGCATGACAAAATCTAGAATCAACTTGCATAAAGTTGTTAGCTCTCGTGAAATTCATTCTACTAAACATGGTTTTCATCGTTTTGTGTATCGTAGGTGGCCGATCGGGCAACAATTCGCCAATCGTCCCTATCTCCACACTGTCAAGGTTTCAACCGTTGTTGGATACTCCAATTCATGGGCGAGCCTCCAGTTCATAAGAAGCGAGCGAAATTGAGCAAGGGCAGCAGGCGGAACATCTCGATCCTGCGCACTCTTCATCCTTTGGCTTCCGCACAAGAGATTGTGGCACTCGATGCTGGCAATCACGTATCAAGTGGTACTCAGATCCTACCTTGTTTTGCCAGGTTCTTGCTCCAATTTGCTTGCATAATCAGTTTTTACCTTACTTGTCCGAAAAAGATTGAAACTTACCTCCAAAAAATCACTCGCCCAACCCTAACTCCACTCGACCTTACTCCTCCATCACAAATCCGAACCAACACCCTAGCCTTTTGGCTCGCACGAGTGGATTCCCTCCCCCTCATGTGATTTCGTGTGTTTCTTGCATCCCAAGTTTCGTCCTTTTAGATAAAATCATGCTAGATTATGCTTTTCTCATTGATTAGTTTTAGATGCTATTGCATTGATTAACTTGATTTCATGATTCTCCATGTTTGCATGCTCGTTACTTGCATTCTAAGTAATTATTAGTTGCATGTTTGGTTGATTTTGATAGCATGATGATTTTTTCAATTTTGTCCCTATTTTCTTCCACAAAAATTCGCCCCCTTTTCCCTTTGTTTTTTCTTTTGGTTCTAGATAGTTTCATTGGTAGCTATAAGTCGATTTTGTTTTTGTTAATTGCATGCCAATATTGGTTTTCCATTAAAAAAAAAACTCAGATTGCCGAGAAGATAAAAAAAAAGACTTACGTCAAAAAAAATATCGTGCATCAATTGTTCTAATTCTTTTTGCTCTCTTGCTTGATCACCTCTAATTGCATGTTAAAATCGGCCTACCCTGCCTAGTTGAAGCATCTTTTCACCCATTGTGTGCATCGCTTATTGTGCCTGAAACCGGAACTTGCATTGTACCCCTTGTCATTCTGGACCGTGAACTCGCGTCTTAGTAATTCACATGTCATAAAGTGCACATTGATAGCCCAATTTTTTTTGGCCTTTCTTGCATGATTGCACGTCTTGCTTATTTCTATCTCCATATCGTGAATGTCCTTTATTCTTGATCCAAGTAGTTGACTTACAATTGAATATCTCTTTATTCTTGTCATTTTGAATATCTAATCCATTTCTTTGGGTGCATCTACGTGATCTTCTAGGGTCCATAGCTAGTCCTTTTATTCACTAATTGATTGTGTGGAGTATCTTGTTGCTCCTAGCATTACTTGGTTTATATACCACATACTTGTCTGTCGTTGCCGCTTTTCTCTACTTGTATAGGAACCATGGTTGACGACCGCGACATCACTTCCCCTCTAGCCCCGGATAACCTCGACCTCAGCAACGCCACCATCAAGTTTGTGGTGGATGAAGTTGGTGCACAGCTCAACGAGCAAATTCCATCCATTGTAAACAAGGCGGTGGCCGAAGCTGTCAAGGTCATGCACGCCGAGTTCGACCCCCGCTGGATGTTTATTGAGGAGCGCCTCAACGCTCTTGTTCCACCTAGTGGTTCTCCTCATAAAACTGTCTAGCCCAACGATCCTAAGGAGAAGACGCCCCCTCCCCATGCTCACATGGCGTCCGACTCCAACTCTAGAGGCAAAGCACCTCTCGTCCAAGAGCTTCATACCGATTCTCTTGCTAGCTTCAAGGACAGTCCTCCAAGCTACTACTCTCATGATCCTAGTTTGTTGTCGGGCCCTCTACACCAACAACGGGAACGACACAACCCGGATCCTCTTAGGCACCAAGCTGCGGTGCGTCCTCCTGGCGTCGAGGACCCTCTTGATGGTCTTCCATATGAGCAACAAAATGAATACCAAAGTCCCTACGAAAACTTCTACTAGGAGCTTGAGGAGTAACCCAAGGACTTGCCCTGCGCCTATGGGCGTGGCAAAAGACCTTTTCTCCAACAATCGGGTGGCTCCTCTCACAAAGGTGACGTGAAGATCAAGATCCCTCCGTTCGATGGTGCTTACAATCTTGAAAAGTACTTCGAGTGGGAGGAAATCACCGACCACGTCCTCGACTTCCTCAACTATGCACAACATGAAAGAGTCAGCGTGGTTACCGTGCACTTCACCGGTCAAGTAAAGAGTTGGTGGTTGCGTACCAAGGCGGATCGCTATAGGCAAGGTTTGCCTCCAGTCGAGACTTGTCCACAACTCAAGTTCTTACTCAAAATAAAGCATGTTCTCGAGGACTATCTAAAGACGATCAGGCTGCGAGTGGTGTCTTGTAGGCAAGGGAGCCATGATCCCATCGCCTATTTTGACGAACTCGAGGAGCTCACATACAAGGCCAACATCCACCAATCTCAACGGTCCATGAGGACCCCATTCTTGTCTGGCCTTAACCAACATATTCGGGAGATGCTAGAGATCCATTCCCTCACTAATGTGCTCAAGCATCTTCAAAAGGCGCAATTGCTTCACAACCAAATCCAAAGAAGACGATCTCGGTTTTCCACTCCAAAAAGGTACACACTTAACTCTTCAAGTTCGGGTTTGTTAGAAAATCTGTGTGTGTTTTGATGGTTCCAAACAGGTTGAAGACAGGAAGTCGCCGACGTCACAAAGGTAAACTTAGAAGTCGCCGACCACCTCGCCAACCTGGTTGCCCAGAAATCCGAAGCCGAGCGGAACTCTATAAAAGGCAAAGCGCGTAGTAGTTTTAAGGAAAGCGCGGCAAAAGGATTCTGGAGGTTCTTACATGCCGAAAATCTTCATGGATTATTCCGAGATATTTAAGAAGATTTTATTGTGTCTTAAGGAGCTGATTAGGAAAGATTTGTAAGGATTGTGTCTAATTCATTCCTTGGGCAAAAAGGATGAATTATACCACAATCTCCCTAGTTTATATATTCTGTTCGGTGTCCTGAGAGAGTTGGGGTTGAACGAAGAGAGAAAGGAAACTAGGAGAGAACGGCGCAAAACTAAAGGAGAGTATTCTATACGGGTTTCTGAGAGTTTCCGGTATTGTATGCGAGTGTTGCTGAAGAGGGTAGAAGACAGGTTCGTGTGACTCGTTCCTGTGGACGGGAGGGTACGAGAAGAGTTGTATTGGGTGAGGGTAGAGTACATAGGCAGAGTACTTGCAAGAGAGCGTGGGATTCGCATCTTGGAGTAGGAGCACCTTTGTAAGCCCGAGAAATCAATATAACGAGTCGAAGTACTCTTCAAGTCCTACCAAGTGAGAATCTTGGGAGGCAAGTGGTTTTTCCCGAGACAAACTAGTTGGTTTGTGGAGGGTTTCCACTCTAAATACCTATGTTCGAATCTGGTAACTTAAAGTCTTTCTTGTGTTTGAATTTCCGCTGCACAACCTAAGGTTGTTAACTCTGGTCGACGACATCGTAGGTGTCGGCGACCTCTGGTACTAACACAGATCCTACAATTAGTATCAGAGCTTTGGCTCTAGATTTTGCTAGTACTTTGCATGAAAGATGTCTACCACCAACACCGCTATTAGTGACTCCTTCTGGAAACCTCCGATTCTCAAGGCTGGAGAGTATGATTGGTGGACAAAGCAAATGAGAACCCACATATGCTCTCTTGATGGCCAGCTTTGGAAAGTCATATGCATAGGCCCCGAAAAGATTCTCAAAGCTGATGGAAAGGAGAAAGAAGTCACGGAGTACAATGATGCTGACTTCAAAAAGCTTGAGAAGAATGAAAGAGCAAAGAAAGTCCTCCACCATGCTCTCTCTAGTAGTGACCTCAAGAAGGTCATTGGCTATGACACCGCCAAAGAAATCTGGGATTCTCTCAAACGTCTCCATCAAGGAAAGGACAATGTCAAAAAGGACAGAATCATAACCCTTGAGCGAGAATATGAGAACTTGTTCCAAGAAAAGGGTGAGTCCATCCATGACTACTACTCAAGATTCCAATCGGTGGTCAATCAACTGGAATTTCTGGGTGAGAAGCTTCCACAATGGAAGCAAACCAACAAGTTGATTTCTGGCCTCAATAAGAAATGGGATAGGATGGCGACTTCTCTTCTTACTCAAAAGGAGACGAAGTCACTGACCTTGGAGGATGTGGTTGGTCAACTAACCATGCTCGGAGGAATCCAAGAAAGGAGGGAAGATAGACTTGACTCTGAGAGAGTCAGGGGCATTGCTTTTAAGGTCGAGAAGGCTTTTGATCTTGCTCAAGGACATGAAGACATCGAGGATGTCGACGACGACGCAGGTCTTATCTTTAGAGCTATGAAGAGACTTTGGAGTCGCAACGAGGCTCAATCTAAAGCCCCCGAACCAAGTAGAGAAGTGATATGCTATCACTGCAAAGAAAAGGGACACTTTGCCAAAGAATGTCCAAAGAAGGAGGTTGGGAAGAGCATGTTCGCGACCTGGGACATGTCAGATGATGAAGAAGACATGTCGCCAACCAAAGGAGCATGTTTCATGGCTTTGGGAGATGACTCTTCAAGTGAGCTAAGTAATTCTGATCTCTCATCTTTATTGGCTAAAAAGTCTAGAGAACAACTTTGTGCTATCATTGAAAAACTTGGTCTTCAAATTTCAGAGCTAAGTGAAGAAATTGAGGAAAAAGATGAAAAAATTGCTAATCTGATTGATGATAACAAAGTTTGGTCCTCTAAGGCTATTGATTTGGGAAAGAATGTTGTCTCTAAACCTGTTGCTTGTATTAAATGTCCTAACCTTGAGTCTCAGGTTGTTGACTTTCAGAAACAAGTCGTCGACCTTTAAAAACAGGTGTCTAGTCTTGAAGGTGAAAAGCTCATGCTGAAATTGGGAAAAGCTAAGTTGTCTAATGATCTTGAAATCTGAAGATAGATGATGAAGCTAAAAAGCAAAAATGGAAAGATGAGTTGGTCTTCCACAAGGTCCAAGAAGTCAAGGAAGACTTCGGAAAGAGGTTTGTGAAGGTTGTTCAGCAACCTGGTCTTGGCTATGGGAAAAACTAAGATGAAAAGGGGAACGCTTCTAGCTCTCAATCGCCCAAAGGTAAATCCCCTATGCGTGATCACAACGCAAGTTGTTCATCGCATGTTGTGGACAACAAGGGTAAAGGGAAACAGAAGTGGTACCCTAATCAAAAGGTTCGTACCATGTGGGAAAACCAAGTCCAGAAAGCTGGCCCCTCACGAATTAACTTCCAGGCCCGGGTCGACAACAAACACGTCTATCGAGGATATAGTAAGTATGTAGGCATAAAATCTCACATCACATGCTGGTATTGTGGCAAAGGAGGTCATTACCAACATGAGTGCTTTAAAAGGGCTAGAGATTCTAAAAAGGCTAGGAAGTCGAGGATTTTTAATGTGAAATTTGATGTCACTGACTTTGCTAAGAACCCAAAACCTGCTAATGCTAATGTTTCTGCTTATGATGTGAAATATGTTGCTCAACCCAGAGGAGTTGTGAAACAACTCTGGGTTCGTAAAAACTAATCTTGTTTGTGCAGGTTGAAGTGAGTGTCGACGACCTCTGGTTCATCGACAGTGCGTGCTCAACTCATATGACTGGAAAATCTGAAGATTTTGTCTCACTTCAACAACACAAAGGAGGTAACATTACCTTCGGAAACAATAGCAAAGGTGAGGTTTCTGGAATTGGAAAAGTGAAGATCTCAAGTAAGGTTTCAGTTTCTGATGTTAGTCTGGTTGACAACCTTGGTTTTAATTTGTTGAGCGTAGTTCAATTGTGTGCTAACGGAAAAAATCAAGTTGTCTTTGATAATAAGCAGTTCCAGGTGATTGAAATAAGTTCAGTTAGGACGCTTCTGAAGGGATTATGCAGAAACATTGTCTATAAAGTGGATCCCTGCTTCCAACCTGAAAAAGATTTGTGCTTGAAGTTTGTGCACGAGGTCGCCAACCTCTAGCATAGTTGGTTTTGTCAGGCTAGTGTGCAGTTCTTGATCAAATTGCACAGAGAGGAGCTAGCAGTTTCCTGTGTCTTGAGGATGTTAATGACGAGAACAGTGACGGTATCGCTGACTCAGATCAGAATACAGAGGATGTTCATAATCAAGCTGATTCTGAGGCTAGTTCAGAAAGAGTTTCAAGTGAGGAAGGTCAAGGTGAAAGGGCTGGAGAAGATGATGAGAAAGTTGAAGAAGTCGACGACTTTGCGATAGTGGAAGAGGTTGTTGAGAACGTCGTTGACGTTCAATCTGACAGTAAAGTCTCCAAGTTTCAAGGATGTCGCCAACCATGACTAGGTTGACGACGTGTGAAGGAAAGGCATGGTATCCATGGAGTTTTGCAGGACGGATGAACAAAGGGCGGACATTTTCACCAAAGCTTTAAATCGGGAACCCTTTGAACGACTTCGGATGGAGCTAGGTATGGTCTCTCTTGATTAACTTGTTACCTTAAATGCTACCCCTCGATGACTGGTTGAAATCTGTTTGTTTATCATGTGAGAATAACATGCTTATGTGTTGTAAGTCTAATAGGGTAATCATGCTTTGATTGATGATTCACTTTGCTTGTGTGTGCATGTCGACGACCTCCTACTTGTTGTGATTATGCTTGCAATTATGTTGAACTTTTTCTTTGAGCCCAAAAGAATCAACCTGATGACCTCTGAACCCTCATTAGAAGCCCAGATGATGGTTGATTCTACTGTTGTCCCCGACCTATCATGCTTGAGAGTCACTATGAGCCTATTTGCTTGTTTGTGTGTTTTAAAGCTGAGACTTATCAACATGATCGACAAATTCCACAAAATATTATTTTCATGCTTGGGTTGCTTTGACACCAGCCGGTGTGACCCAACCCCCAAGCTACTTCAAGTGGTAATTGTCATAGTGCATTCAGTCTGATGATTATGTTCAGAAGTGTGAGACCAGGTGAAGGTCGACGACTTCTCATGAGTGTCAGTTGAGGTCGACAACTTGACAGTTTCTTTCAGGTTTGTGCTCAGAAAAAGTGAAGTGTTGAAGAGTTGTGAGGAAAGTTGTTCTGGAGTCGATGACATTTGTGTTGTCGCCAACTAATCAGTGCGAAAGCGCACGTGTTATTTTTGGGTGAAATATTCTAACAGGATTATGCACTCAAGTGGAGTATAGTTGCTTTGTAGAAAGAGGGTGAAGTCCAGAAGATGTTGGACTCGTTTGATGGAGTTAAAAAAAAAAAGGAGAGAAAAGAAAAATGAAGCCGAAAAAAAATGAAAAATGGAAAAAGAAAAAAAGATGGGTGAGTAGGGAAGAGTTGTCAACTCTGAATGCTAAGTTGGATGAACTGGAGAATCAGAATCTTGAGTTGGCAAAGGCAATAGCGCAGATGCTCAAAAGGATGGCAGAGGTTAGTGAAGATGTTGACGACATCAAAGAAGCACTGAAAGCTATGATCTAGTCGTCGACTAGTGCACTTTTGACTTTATCACTATCCTGCTTTTTATCCCTTCCGCATTATTCCTTCCACTAAAACTTTTCTTAAGTTCGATATGGTTGTAAGATATTAATACCCCTGCTGTGTGTGTTCTGTTTGACATTGCCATGCTTGCATGGTCGCTGACTTGGTCTCTGCATGCTTTTGCTTATATTAGCTAATATGTTTGCCTTGCTTATTTCTCCATGATTTATGATCTTTTTGATGATGCCAAAAGGGGGAAATAGCTGAGGGTTGCATGCTTAATTAAGGGGATATGTTGAATTTCAAGTGAATGTTGAACTTAGGGGGAACTTTTGAAAAGTTAAGGGGGAAATTGTTTGAGATGATTTCTTGAGATTCTCTGATGCAATAGATTGCCTTTTGAGATGTTTGGACAGATTACAGAAGACCCCTTCCAGTACAGAAAATAGATCGGTGTTTGTCACCATCAAAAAGGGGGAATTTGTTAGAAAATCTGTGTGTGTTTTGATGGTTCCAAACAGGTTGAAGACAGGATGTCGCAGACGTCACAAAGGTAAACTCAGAAGTCGCCGACCACCTCGACAACCTGGTTGCCTAGAAATCCGAAGCCGAGCGAAACTCTATAAAAGGCAAAGCGCGTAGCAGTTTTAAGGAAAGCGCGGCAGAAGGATTCTAGAGGTTTTCTTAAGGCAAGAAGAAGTTCATACATGCCGAAAATCTTCATGGATTATTCCGAGATATTTAAGAAGATTTTATTGTGTCTTAAGGAGCTGATTAGGAAAGATTTGTAAGGATTGTGTCTAATTCATTCCTTGGGCAAAAAGGATGAATTATACCACAATCTCCCTAGTTTATATATTTTGTTCGGTGTCCTGAGAGAGTTGGGGTTGAACGAAGAGAGAAAGGAAACTAGGAGAGAACGGTGCAGAACTAAAGGAGAGTATTCTGTACGGGTTTCTGAGAGTTTCCGGTATTGTGTGCGAGTGTTGCTGAAGAGGGTAGAAGACAGGTTCGTGTGACTCGTTCCTGTGGACGGGAGGGCATGAGAAGAGTTGTATTGGGTGAGGGTAGAGTACATAGGCAGAGTACTAGCAAGAGAGCCTGGGATTCGCATCTTGGAGTAGGAGCACCTTTGTAAGCCCGAGAAATCAATATAACGAGTCGAAGTACTCTTCAAGTCCTACCAAGTGAGAAGCTTGGGAGGCAAGTGGTTTTTCCCGAGACAAACTAGTTGGTTTGTGGAGGGTTTCCACTCTAAATACCTGTGTTCGAATCTGGTAACTTAAAGTCTTTCTTGTGTTTGAATTTCCGCTGCACAACCTAAGGTTGTTAACTCTGGTCGACGACATCGTAGGTGTCGGCGACCTCTGGTACTAACACAGATTCTACAAGGTTCTTATAATCTTTCTTCTTCTCAGCCAAGGGGTGTTCCTAACACCACCAAGGCACCATCTCAGGTCTCGGCACAAGCATCCTCACGCAACTCCACATCCTCAGCTTCTAAACCCATGGAGCGTGTGTGTGACATCTAATGCTTTAGGTGCCAAGGGCACGGGCACGTTTCCAAGGACTGCCTCAATGCCAAGCAAGTTCTCTACACGGACCAAGGCAACATCTCGAAAGGTGACGAGTTCCCCAAAGATGTAGGCTTCGTTCAAGTGGAGGAGGAGACGTACTATGCTGATGATGGCAACGCGGAACAAGTCGAGCCCGATTTGAGCAACCCGCCCCTAGCTTGTGTCGCCATGCGTGCTCTACATCTACATGAGTCTCCTCCTACCGAACAAAGGGAGAACATTTTTTCACACTCGGCTGAGTGTGCAGGGTGAGTCATTATGTGCCATCATTGATAGTGGTAGTTATTGCAATTTGATTAACAAAAGAGTCGTTGACATGTTAAAATTGCCTACTACCAACGATCCACATCATATTCTCTTAATGGCATAAACAATTCTAATGATAATCACCCATCAATGTACCGTCCAATTTTCCATAGGTCCCTATAATGATAGCATAATTTGTGATGTGACCAATATGGATTGTATGCATATTCTTCTAGGTAGACCGTGGTTGTATGATATAAAGGTTATCCATGATGGTTACCTTAATAGATATTGCTTTAACCACAACGGGAGGAGGATTACTCTTCTACTTATGTCTCCACAGGAAGTTTTGAGGACCAGGTACTTAGGAATTAGGCCAAGGCGATTCGAGAAGCCAAGGCGAATGAGGACGCAGCGCGGCAGGCGGCATTTACGCCCACGGCACCGCATGAGGCCCCCTGAGAAAATAGTTGTCAAAATGACCCCAAATTTGGTGGGTAGCTCCTTACATCATCTAAGGAGCCTCCACTAAATTTGAGGCTGCATGGATGTCGGAATCCACAGAAGCACACAAAGGCACCCTCTCGGCCATCGAGCGGCGCCGCTGCCCCGATTGTGCCTCAGAGTGCCCCAGGAGCTACAAATGGTGTATTGCGCTCAATTTGGTGGGTGGCCCACATTCTGAAAGTTCCAACTCTCCATAAAATTTCAGCCCAAATGGATGACGGCGCCCCGAGAATCCCGCAGCAACGTCCAAAACGCCTTATGTGCCTCCAACGAAGCACGGCACACATGGATGCTCAGTTGAAATGTCTTCTACACCTCCCTCCACCACTTGGAGTCCCAAAGCTGCTATTCATGATGTGTCCAAGTCTCCCATCGAAGGCGGCGTTGAGCAATGCCCTTGTTACTTAGCACTCCCTTCGAAAGTGTCCCTTGCGCATAAGGTTACTTCTTCACTCTTGTCTTCTTTTTCTACTTCTACACCTCACCTTGAATGGAGGATGATTGAAAGACAAGTGGAGAAGAATGATAGGTATCGAAATGGGATCAAGAATGTTCATCTAGTGTGCCACCCATTATCAAGTCTCCTTTGGAAAATGAAGATGCGCATGTACGCTAAAAATACTCACATGCAAGGGTTGTTTGCATGCTTATCTTAGAGTAATTTTTAGACTTAGAAATTATTTTGGATTTTTGGCACTTGCCTTTATTGTCTTAGATTTTTCTAAGTTGTAGGTCTTGCACACATGGGCATAGGCATGCCCAAGCGGCCTGCTTGCGACCCAAGGAAGGGCCACACGTCCCACACATCCCCAAGACGCGTCCCATACGCGTTCCAGCTAAGGGTGAGCCCTTGTGCGCCCTCTCTCCTCTATCTTGGCATGGAAGGCATGATCTATCTTGGGAGAATCTAGTTTGTTAGAAATTTTGTTATCTTTTGTTTCTTTTTATCTAGTTAATTAGATAGCTTCTTTTCCAACCAAATTCTATCTTAGGATCATTGTTAGAGATAGAATTTTTGCTTCCTAGTTTGTCTATTTAAACTCAATTTCCCATTCAATAAAATCATATTTGAATTCCTTGGAAATTGACTTCATTAAGTTGATTTCTCGGGATACTTGTCCAAACCGATTACTCGTTCTTACTTGGAGAATTCTTGATCCCTCTCTTTTTGTGATCGGCCGAATAAACAACAACTTTAACCAACCTTCATCAACAATCGTTCATCATCACCATCACGAGAAGAATTGTTCTTCGAACAATTGCTTCTTCCTCTCACACCATTCTCTCGATCTCTCTTCTCTCCCTCTCGTCTTTTTCTATATCCATACCAACACTCGCATGACAAAATCTAGAATCAACTTGCATAAATTTGTTAGCTCTCATGAAATTCATTCTACAAAACTTGGTGTTCATCGTGTTGTGTATCGCAGGTGGACGATCGGGCGACAATTCACCAATCTAAGGGCGAGCCTCCAGTTTGTATGAAGCTAGCGAAATTGAGCAAGGGCAGCAGGTGCAACATCTCGATCATGCGCACTCTTTGTACGTTGGCTTCCGCACACGAGCTTGTGGCACACGACGCTGGAAATCACGTATCACAATTATGCTTTAAGACCCCCTCCACCATCTTATGACAACACGGTCATCGATGCTCTCATGTAGGATAATCAAGAGACAAAGGCCACAGTGAAGAATTTGGAGACTCAGCTGACTCAACTAGCAACCATGATTGATCATCTTGAGGCCAAGGATTTTGGGAAACTTCCATCTTAACCAATTATTCATAAGAAGAATGTGAGTGCCATGCAATTACGGAGCGGAAGAGAAGTGGTTCGACAAGATGCCAGTTTCGAGGAGTAACCGTGCACGCCCTTTGTCGACCGTGTGTGCGATATCTCCCCTGAACCAGAAGAATCATGGTCCGATGAAGGCGGCACATAAACTTCAAAGCACTGTTGGAAAACTGCGAGTGCGCCATGCAGAACCGCGCGTGCGTTGATGAAGAGAAACTTTCCAAAGCACCGCACACGGCGAGACGAGCGCACGCGCGGTTCGGCCCTCAAAAATGACGACGGTTACGTACGACCATACTTTCCTCCTCTCCGCTCGTACAAGCCGGTTGCATCTTTCCTTGGAGGCCTTGAAAGACACAAGAAAAGCCGCCAATGATAAGGAGGTATTCGAGACATTTGTCAATTGTCAAGTAAACATCCCTCTCCTTAATCTTATTAAAAGCTTTCCGAGGTTTGCCAAATTTTTAAAAGATCTATGTACTATAAAGAGAAAACAAGGTGAAAAAGGCAAAGTTAAGAAAGTAGCCGTAGTGGAGACCAAAGCTATAACTGACAATACCTCTAAAATTGAAAATGCTAACTCTATACTTCAGAAGCAATTGCCTAAGAACTTTGGATACCTAGAAAGATTTACCGTACCTGTTTCAGTAGGAAAAACTAAAATTGAGCTTGCCATACTTGACTCAGGAGCTTCTAGTAATGTCCTTCCACTATGCATGTATGAGAAGTTAGGTCTAGGTCCTTTGCAAGAAACTAACATAACTAATGAACTAGTGGACCACTCTAATGTGCAACCGAAACGAATAGTGGAGGATCTATTAGTGCAGAAAGATGGTTTGATTCCAAGCCTTTCTGCGCTTTTCGACATCCTCAAGCTCAGAACATTCATATTGATAGAGTCCATGTTTTCCACAATGGCATCATGTTCTATAATACTCACCAAGATAGTACTTTGGGTTAGGTGATAGACACATGTTAGGTAGTGTTTTAGGGCATGTTTAGTTAGGATTTCCATAGTTTTTGGTTTAATTTTAGTTAGTTTGACTAGTTTTGTAGTTTGATAGAAAGATTCAGATATCTACACTTTCTTGTGGTTTTTGATTGTAGATATGAAGACAACAAGTGTCGCGGAGGTGCAAGCCGAAGCATTAGAGGAGGCATGAAGGAAATCGAGCCATAAAACATGCCAAGGAACGAACCGAGCCAAGAACGAGGAGATATTATGATCAAGACGTGAGACGCGGGCAGAGACTCACAAGACGCGGCCGCGTCTCATGTGCACAAACCGTGTTTTGTGTACTGACTCTCGGCGGTGAAAATGCGGGATGAGGCATCGAAAACTCGGTCGAGTTTTGGGTGATTAACCCGAGTTTTGGCCCGTGTCTGCGATAGTCCGAGTTTTATTACGAGCTATTTTTGGGTCCATGTGGGTCGTTTTTAGATATATTTTTTGAAGACATATTATATTTAGTTAGCCGTAGTTCTAGGTTTTAGTATCTTGATATCTTTGATCTTTGTTATTGGAGGCTTGAGAAGAGCAAGAAACCTTTGGGAAACTTTGTAAGCTTTTCAATGTCTTTCAGTAGCTAAACCTCTTTTGCTTGATTAGTTAATTGAAGTTGTGAACGAAGTATTATTGTGAGGTTTGATTGTTCTTAATCTCTCTTGATTAGATTGTTTTATCTGTGCTTAATTGCTTAATTTTAGCCTAGGGTTTTATTATCTTTATCATCTAATATGATTTCTAGGTTGAATTACAACTAGATCTTTCTAATTACCGGTTGGTGTTAATTAGATCATAAATAGAACCTTTAATCAATCTAGGACTTGTAGGACTAGTTGATTAGAGAATAGAATTCAATCGCATGTTATTTGGATGTTTGGTTGCTCTGAATGCATGTTTCTATTGATACTTGGATCTTTATGTTGTTGTCAAGTTGAATCTAGGAGGTCTCCTAGGTTATTTGATAATTAGGGTTGTTGGTACCGGTCAGGCTAATAACTAGCATTGAAGTAGGATTAATATGTCATGAAGTTGGGTTATTAGAATTCCGCAATAGATTAGTCAACGTAAAGAGAATATTTTGATAATCAAGGATCAGTAATCAAGTTCGCAATGGATATTTACTAGTTGAGCATACTTCTCCCATATTTTACAAATCATCTTTAGTTTTGCATTCATTAGTTAGTTTGACTCTAGATTGATTTCAAACAATCCCCCATTTTACTTTGAGTAGCGTAACAATAAATACAGAAACCTGAGTCTCTGTGGGATCGACTCTTACTTCCCTACTACATTCGTAGTTGGGTTGTTTGGATTACTTTGATCGGTATTAGGGCGACTAAAATACAGTAGATCATTAGGCCTTTGAATTTTGTTTTTCTTCATTTGCTCAGGATTACAGACTTTTGGTCCTTCATCCTTTGCAATCTTGACATAAATCTCGTGGCTTTTAGATTTTGTGTAGTTCTCATTACCAGACTTACCACTTCCAAGACACAAAATCTTTCCTCAAAATTTTTAGTCTTTTGTCTTCCAAGTTACAATTTAGTGGGTTTTCTAGCCTGAAAACCACTTGGCATGGAGTCCTTAACACTTGAGGAAGGGTTATAGCCATGTCCTTTTCTAGCAGGAACAAACAAGACTAGATTGATTGTTTTTGTAGAAGGACTATTGCCTTAATCCTTCATCTCCTCCCCGAGCTTTGCATTTTCAGATTTTAAGCATGTAAGTGGAGATTTTAGGGACTTGGTCTGATTTTGTGAGAACTCTAGTTCAGATAACAAATTAGAGCAATTTTCACAATACTTGTTGACATTTTCAAATTCTTCATCTAGAGTCTCCAATATTTCTTTCATTTCAATATTTTCATTCAGGACTCTAGCTAGCATCTTTATGAGATGAGGCTTAGAAGAACCAGCAAGGGACTTTAAAACAGTTTCTTGAGTTACCTCTTCATCAGCGTCCTCTAAAGCGTCCGTCGAGGCGTCCACAATGGCGATAAGACATGTGTTTGGGTAACTCCAATCTTCAGATTCGCTCTCAATGTCGTTCCAAGCAGCAAAATAAGCCGTCTTTCCTTTATCTTTAGAATTCCCTCCAAAAAGACATTTCTTTGCGAAGTGACCCTTCTTGTTGCATTTAAAATAAGTCACATCTTTCATCTCTTGTTCCGTCACTCGGTTGGAACTCTTCGCTTGGGAGGAAGTGAAATCTTCTTCACCTTTCCTTTATTTAGCATGGAACGGAAAGCTTTGGTGATGAGGACCAGATTATCGTCCTATCCACCTTCATCATCTGAAACAAGAGCTTGTCACTTCGCGTCCTTCTCCTTTAGATACGCCTCTATCTTTAGAGCAATCCCCTTCTCTATGACATCAGCTTTGTCCTTCACCTTTATTCTTTCATACTACTTTAGCTTCCCATAGATTTCACTCATGGGTAGTCATTTGTTTACGGGATTTGCTTTTAAGGTTATACGATCGAAGTTCCATCCTCTAGTAAGGTTACCTATCAACACTTGAATTCTCATTATTTGAGTGATTTCAATGTCCCAAGGTTGATCATCTTGCCACACAAGCCCTCAAAACGGAAGGTATAGTCATTAATGTACTCATCCAGCAGCATCTAGAAACAAAAGAACTCTCTTTTAGCAATCATTTGGGAGTCCTCGTTCATGTTAGAAGTCCCTACATGAAACTTCTCAATTGCTTCCCACTTCTCTTTAGCGGTCTTAAGGTTGCTAATGCAAGTGGCGTCTCTCTCGCACTTGGCATTTTGTAGGTAGCAAATAGCCTTTGCGTTCATTTCCATCAGCTTGAACTCATCAGGTCCCCATAGCTTCTCGTTGTGGACCTTTGCCTCTAGGACTTTGAAGTCACCGTCCCTGATGACATGCCAGCACTGGTAGTTTTGTCCTTTGAACCAATTTTCCATTCTCTCTCTAACAGCTGTAGTTCCCATTGGTCAACCTTGGAGGATTGGTGTAGTTGATTCCAATTGGTTCTATGTCCTTCATTGTACGTACAACTACTACGAATCTAGAGCGCCCTCTTTTCTACCAATTTTTGGATTGTTGTTAGTAGCTTGAGTCTAAGGACGTCGTTACAAAGGTGTCCTTAGGCAGCGGAAATCAAACTTAGCTAGTAATGAAGACTGAAATAAGATAAGGACTTAGACAGTTGGTTTATAGAGGAACCCCACTAAGACCAACTAGACCTTATGGGCAAACCTCTACCTCCGAGGAGGATTTTCGAATAGCTTCCTTAATATATTTATGAGTGAGTCCTAAAAGTGTACAAGGCGAGTTACATTCTTCTCTGAACTAAGGCGTCCGTCCCTAAGTTCAGTAGTGTTATTCCTTTTAGCTTAAACTGATAACCTAACACTCACATTATAGGGACTCTAGACACACATATCTCGCTCATAGTCCTTCGGAGACACAGTTCTTTAGTCATAAACAGTTTTGTTTTTGTTCTGGGATTTCTTCTCGATCTACACACTCAAAACACTCAGCTCTTGATTTGTTCTTTGCTTTCTTGAGTTGTTCTTACTGTTCTTGATTTCGCTCTCAAGAGCGTGTGTAAGAAGTCACTTCACTATGAATACAATTGAATGTATTTATTATGGTCGGCAAGGGCACCTTTTGTTTGACTCTTTTTCCCTTCAGTAGTCCTCAACCGCACGATTAGATCAGAAGTCCGTACACTGTTACATCCTTTCCTAAGGTTTCTAGGGAAGCTTCCATGTATCCTGGTCCCCAACATGTGAAGGTGTTGGTAACTTTCGCCTTGTCTAGCGATGTCATCTTTGTTGTGAGCCTGTCTTTGAGCATTTGAACTTTGGCACGTGTCCCTACTCGATAGAGACTGCGTCCTCATCTTCACAACAACTCATTCGTGCTCTTTCTTCTAAGTCTCTGCGTCCCTACTCCTTAGGGATTGCAGTTCACTTGTTGTCCTTTTTGCTTGATGAGCATCCCAGTAAGTTCCTGGGATATAACTTGGACAAACACATTAAATCAAAGTTGAGTTTGTCATTGTCAAAACTTTAGGGACGATTTTTATTAATACGACGCTATTTTCTGACGTCCTTAACATCATCCCAACAAACACTCCGCTCAGTACCGACGTAACTGGGGATCAACGAAACTCCGAAAATCAATGTAAAAGAGATGTAGGACAAATCATTCATCACAACAAAGTTATGCATGCAACTATGAATCAAAGATCAATCAACCAATAATCTCACCCCACTTTCATAAAGATAAACACTTGCATCCTACTTATTTTCCAAGGTTTTTAACTTTCGCTTCAAAAGAAAACATTTATTCAAGTTCATAACTTAATCTTTCAACTCAATCACAAACATGAACATGCCTCAATTTTCACCAAGGAATTAAAAACGAATGAGAGGGATAAAAGATAAAGATTAAAGGAAACAATTTGATCAAAGATTCATACTTTGTCATCCACAACCATGTTGGGTTTCACCTAAATCCTAGAAAAGAAGACTACTCACAACTCATCATGCAAAACACAATCAAACAGAAGAAGGGATACATGATTGATTCAAACAAACATTCAATTAAAAGGAAGAACTTACAAATCTCAATACAAGGTCTTCTCCTAGCAATCCTCCAAGTTCTTCTCCAATTGTCCAAGAGATTAGATAAAGAGTTGATATCTTCTAAAGGCACCCCTAGGGCCCTTTATATAGTAGTGGGAATGTTCTTAAAAGGAAACAAAATTAAATGTAAGAGACCCACAAATAAAATACCTTATAAAAGCTAAACTTAGGACGCAAGTAATCTCCCGCTGGATACAAAGGACGCTCGGTAACGACCCACAGTGGGTCGGGAACGACCCTAGCCAGGCCATGTTTTCTTTGTCTCTTCCTTGCTACTCGTCCCAAAGCTTCAGCTTTCATTCCATGTTTCTTCCTTGAATGTACTTGATATTCTTAGACCTCATCAAACTCCTTTAACACACCTTCATCATGCATACTTCCTCCTTGAACTATCTTGAAACTTCACAATCTCCACACCCTTCTTCTCTCGTCGACAAGTAACCTTCCAACTTCAAGACAATCTCCTAGAAATATGAAAAAGACCCGGACGACCCTTCCTCAATGCTTTAAATCCTACAAAAACAAAAAAACAAGTGCAAAGACTCCAACTCTCGAAATCATATGCAAAACAACATAAAATAGCTACAAAAGACTCGATCGACCTAGATAATGACCTATAAAAACTAGCTAGAAAGTGTGACATCACATAGGATTGAGTACTTTTATCAACTATTTATTTTGAAATATTCAAATCTATATGATATATATATATATAATTTTTATATATGTAGAAACTACAACAAAATTTTAAACCTATAAAAAATAAGTCAATTAAAGGGAAATTCCTGTTGGTGTCCCCGAGGTTTCGACAATTTCTTTTGTGTTGGGACGCTATCAAGGACGCCACTGTACTTGATAGTGTGCCCACACAACCGTCCCTTAGTTTTGATATGACAAACTCACTTTGATTCTAATAAATTTGTCCAAGTGTTCAGGAACACCAGTGACAAAAAGGACAACAAGTGTATGGACGTCCCTGAGGTTAAGGGACGCAGCTACCAGGAAGTAAGGACCAGCGAAGTGACTACTTGAGCAAGGACGTGGTCCCAAGCAAGTAGGAACGCAAGCTTCAACTCCCAGAGCGTCCTTACTCATCAGCCGACAAGATGACATCACTCGACAACATTTGATCATCCGGGACACGTGGAGACCGATCATGTAGCAGAGTTCATCACCACGTGGAGGCAGATCCTGTAGCGGAGTCCATCACAGCTGGATACAGGAAGCTTCCCTCATCACCGCCATACCACGTGGAGGAAGATCCTGTACGTCCACGAAGGGCATGTTCGTCCTAGAGGAAAGACGCCATTCCCAAGTCCTATAAATAGCCCAAAGGCATTTATTGTGATGTTAACGCTTTCAGAGAATATTCAGAGAATCAGAGAGAAAGCGACCTCGATCAAGAACACGAAGAACAAGCTTAGAACTCTTCTAGACTTAGTGTTTGATCGAGTGAGAATTGTAACCAAAATCACAAACTTTTGTAAACCTAGAAAACCAAAGAAAAAGAGAGAAGTCCTACGACGTACTGTAGGACGTGGGAATAGAGTCCTTTAGCACATTAAGCTCGCTTAAGTTGTAGGCTTAGAGGAGTCCTTTACTAGTGGACTTAGGACGTATACTAAGTGCCAGAGAACTGTAAAGACTCGCTAGTACAGCTGTAAGGACGCTTAATAAGAAAGGAAAGTCTATTCGAAAATCCTCCAAGGAGGTAGAGGTTTACACTCAATGACTACTTGGTCATTGAGTGGTTCCTCTATAAATCACTGTGTTCCATTCTTTTTAAGTTCACCTGTTTAGTTTCTTTATTTCCGCTGCACAACTAAGGACGCCCTTATACTTAGTAAGGACGCCTCACTCAAGGACGCCTTTACCCAAGTAAAGGACGTCCCCTTTCATACTAACGATCAAACATTTTGTTGTTCCACGAAAAAATGTTTTCCTTTTGATACCCCCGCTAGTTGACAAATATTCCTTTTCGTACCCAAAAGTGTATATAAATCAATTTTCCATCCAAAATTATCCATTTTTCGTTTTAAAAAAAGTTAAATAAAACTAATTTATTTTATTACTCTTTTATTGTCAATGTAAATACCATTATACTCCCTCCGTCCCTAAATATAAGAACCATTTCTATGGGCGTCCCGAAAAGTTCATCCCATTCCATATTTCGTTATCCCTCTTTCCTCTCCTTTTACCATATTACCCTAAAAAAACTTCACTTTTTTATCACTTTATCATCTTCTTTACCATATTACCCTCATTAAACCTTTCACATCATCCCTTTTTATCTCTCTCTCTTCTCTTTTCTACACTTCCTTAATTATTGTGCCCATTCTCAAATGGAACTTATATTTAGGGACTGAGGGAGTACAAGGAAAATTAGAAAAATAAAAATAAAAACAAGAAGACCGTAATCTACATGTTTTTTTTTTTTGTTGTTTTTTTAGCGTAATCGTTGTTAATCTGCCATTATACAAGGAAACTACTTTATTTTATAAAATTTGCTTGTTGTTAATCTGGTTGTTGTTATTACTCTTTTTTAATGTGATTGTTGTTAATCTGCTTGTTTTTTAATTTGAATCCACCTACGGTCTTCTTGGTCAAATTTTTTTTTTCTAATTTTCCTTTTATAATGGTATATACATTAGTAATAAAATGGTAATATAATAAAGTGGTTTTATTTAACTTTTTTTTAAATGGAAAATGGTTATTTTTAGATGGAAAATTGTTTTTATACACTTTTGGGCACGGAAAGGAATATTTGTAAACTACAGGGGTACCAAGAGGAAAACAAAATTCTGTGGGACACCAAAAGGAATTGTCGAGACCTCGGGGGTACCAAGAGGAATTTCCCTCAATTAAATGTCAACCAATCAAATTGATTTAATTAATAAAATGGTTATGTGGTTTATTATATCTTTAATTAACTATTATTAATTTAATTATATATCTATTAGACATATGTTGTTCTATATTGTTATTTTAATCTCTAAATTAGTATATAGTAAGATTAATTAATTAGATATATAAGCAAACCTTATAGATATGATATATATTCTTTCATATTTTACAGACACGTAGGGTATATAATCAAATTCTAACCAATTACATTATTTTAATAGAGATGGGTGACATTGTTCAATATAAAGTTGACATGTACCATGATAATTATTATTTTTAACATCTGTTTTAGTATATAGTTATGATACGATGATTAGTATATTGATATCTTCTTAGTATAGAGTTCTAAAACTACATATTATCATTTTTAATGTGCAAGTTTTGGTGAATAGTTAAGAGGAAAATTAGTAGATAAGAACATTTCTAGAACAATTATGTATAAAATTTAAGGTTCAAATTCGTTTTTTAGATAAGAAATAAAATGGAAGTAAAAAGATTAAGAAAAATTATAATACGGGGTCTATAATGAAATTTTAACTAATTAAATTGTTTTATAAAGATGGTGATACAGTTCAAGATAGAAATTGACACATATTGTTATAATTATTATTTTTAACATTCGCTTTCGTATACAATTACAATGAAAGTGTAGTTTAATCAATAGTTTTTTAACTTTTATCTTTAAATACTCATTCGAGCACATCGTAACTGCATAGGTTGGTTTTATCTTTGGAATAGAAATTATGACTCAAGTTTTGACACAGTTTTGTTGATGTGATTCAAACTCCAATCATCTGATCAGGGTCCAGGATCCAAATAAGTAAGAGGAAATATAGGTGAGGAAGAGAGGGAAATGGGGCCTATGATCTTGTGGGAGCCAAGCTGAGGAGGTGCATGGCACTCGCTGGCTGGCATCACTCGCGTGCTCTTCTCCTTTCCTGGGCTCTCTCCACTGGACCATGCTGGTGGTTGCGTTGCATCTTTAATTAAATTAATTAACTAATTAGTTTCGATTTTATATATTTTATATTACTACGTACAGGCCTGGATTTGATTTTTGTCCAAACACCCCGATTTACCCAACTTGCACTTGCCCACCCAGTTGGTCTGATCAGATCAATAAACACGAGACGTGGCTCTTCCCATGCATCACGTACAATTCCTTTTGTGTATTGAATTAATGAAATCACATTTGTTTGGCGAATTCTCCACCACATACATCTCTGCGACAGTCAATCTACAATAATACTATATATTAAAATTCACAAATTAACAGTTTGATACTATATAATTCTATCTATGCCTTGGGGAATTGATATATCCTGATTCCATTTAGTCGGTTTGGTGCTATGTACTCGAGAGATATTTTTTTAGCCATTCATATGATTAATATAATAGCATATATGTGTTATTTATTCCATTTTATGTAAGGCATGAAGTGGATAGGTAATAATATTAACACTAATACCAAAGGGAGTTGGCTCAGGTGGTAAGGGGCCTATTCTATATCTACGAAGTCTGGGGTTCAACTCTAGTGGATGTCAAAAAAATCCCTTTAAGAAACTCACCAACCAAAGTCAAGTGTGCGACCTGGATCGAGCTGGACATAGCCAAGCACCGGCGGATCCAGGGGGTGGCGTGGGTGGGCGGCCGCCCCCCCATTCGTTAGATAAATATAGTAGAGGTACAGGTATGCATGAACAAAAATTAGCGTAGTGGTAGTTGGTCGCCCCCCATCCGTCAAGACCGGGGTTCAAATCTCCTTGGTTGCAATTCACAATTTCACACTACTCCCCTATCTATTTTATTTTTTACTGTAATAGGCTTGCAATTTGTCCAAATCTGCGTATGCTACTCCCCACAGGTTCCAATGGTCCCCACTCACTCTTTGATTGTTTATTTTTTAGCAATTAATCGATTACAGTTGTCTGCTTCTTCGATGACATTAAATTAGTAGTACAATACTACCATTTAGCAAAGAAAATTAGCTAAACCAATTTTATTACATTGCTCATACTAGTAAAATTGTCTGATTTAATTTAATTACTCCCTCCGTTAATAAATACATGTCGTTTTAGGGTTTATCTTCAAAATTAAGAATTCAAATGATTTTACTTTAAAGTCCTCAATCTTAGGAAGATCTTTTATTTTCTAGTATAGATTTAAGTAATTGTTTTAAATTAGTGGGGATAACATTGGAAAAATTGTGTTAAAATATCTAAAATGACAAGTATTTCTTAACAACTCAATCAACCTAAAACGACAAATATTTCTTAACGGGGGGAGTATTTATTATATTTATCATATAAAGTTAATATATAGGATGTAAAATTATATGTTACACTAATAACTTTATATGCTTTTAAACGATTCATTTAACTCTTTTTTTTGGGTTGAGGGCACTGCCCATGAGAGTCGAACCGGTGACCTCTGGATACTACCCTTGAAGGTTTAACCGTTTTGACTAAATGCCGGAAGGCTAAACGATTCATTTAATAGTTTTAATGATGCATTTTATTTCAAATAAGCCACTTTTGAGTTTTAATTCGTTACCTAGGTTTGCTTATCTTATGAATAAACCGATTCATTAAGCATTTTTCGCCCCCCCCCCGTTCAAAAGTTTCTGGATCCGCCACTGTAGCCAAGACGAAACTCCGTTGAACCAGTGGACAACCCGAAAAAAATAATATTAACACTAATGGAGTTGTGGGGAAGGAAGTAGGCAGCTGCAGGCACTGTTGGCCGGCCTTCATTTCGCACGTTCCGCGGCTATTTACAGATATCTTGTCCCCTTGGATCTTACATCTGCATAAATACTATGGGCCAGTCCACCTCATACTTACTTACGGATTATCAATACACAATCATGCATATATCTGGCAATGTATATATATAATATGATATATTCGAGGCTTCTAGTTTCAGGTCATTATTATCTCTCTCAAAGGAAATGGGTCCAATCAGACTATTGGACAAATGTTGGTAGGAGTCGGACGATAATCCATGGTAAATGTGTTAGTGATCAATTGGCTAGGTTGTTGGTATAATAAGTTACTTCTCAAGGAACGGAGTATAATTTGATGATTCCTGGGGTTATTCACCTTTGGGGTCCTATTAAGTAATTTTGCGGTAATTTCTTTGGTAGAAAAAGAGATCACACACTTCTTTTTCCTCAAATATTCATTGTATTAATTAATAGAACACAGTTAAGTAGTCACTAAGTGAGGGTTAGCCAAACCACCTATATCAACAAATAACACTAAAAAAAACCCCTCAAGGGACGCAAGGCGATCGGCTAATGAAGCCTTGGCATTGAACATAAAAACGGGTGGCTTTTAATCACCTTATTACTCAGAAGACAAATAACAACTTGAGAGTCCCCCAAAAAAAAAAAAAAATTAGCCTTAGCATAAGCACTGTACAAGACTCCATGTTACAAAGCCCATACTCCAATTCCCATAACTTTCTCTAATGACTACTCCTGCCATCATTGACCATGCCATTTGGGTTCATTTTAATCTATCCATTTTTAGGCTTCTCTCAAGCGATGTCCTGTATAATTTTGATTGAAAACTTACTTGTAGTAGCACACTTACTAGCTGCAATAATAGGTTCATGTGATTTGTCAAGCACAAAACAAGTCCTGCTCAAAACAGTCATAACCACCCTAAATGCCTTGGGACACCCCCATTTCCATGTCCAACAGGCTTAGACAAGAGGCTGCCTCCCAAGGGTCGAAGAACCTTGGAAAGGACTTTGCGGAAGTTGATCCAAAACAGATCAAGTTATTCTTCGAAAAGCTCCAAGTCTTTAAGCTGACAAAGGAGACACTACAGGGGACGTTCTCTATTGTTGGTGATGTCTTCTCTATGGATGAGGTAGTTCTGTGCAAACTGTTGAAGCATTCTCCTCTGGACAGATTGCACCACGCCTAAAGCAAAATTTTTGGACGTTTTGATCAGGCTGAGACCCTTTCCCGCATCTATAGAGGCAAAGTCACTCAAACATTAGATAGGGTTGCTCATGCTCTGAACCGCATAAGGCCAATCGCGCCTCATTTCATCGTCAAAATGGTCGTCCCCGATCAAAAAATGAAATCGATGTTTAGGTAGCAGACACCATCATTTTGAAGGAATCTACCCATCCAACTGCCAAGAATAATGTTGCAGCACATTTTGAAGGAACCAAAGTTCTTTGATGTAGCTTGAGGATTGTGCTTATTCCAGCATGACCAAGACGGCAATGCCAGAGGTTAGCGTCCTCAATTGAAACAGATAGGCACAACTCAGTAGCAGACTTGAACTCTTGATTGAAGATGTAAACATTATTCTGGCGTACTCCTTTGAGAACAACTTTGTTTGTTTTCTTGTTGAAAACAAGGCATTCCTTTGAGTCAAATGTGACTATGTTTTCACCTTGATCACAAATTTCAGATACACTAAGGAGATTGAAGCCAAGTCCTTCAACAAGACTAACATTTGATGCTTTGATGGATGAATTCAGAATTGCAGTTCCTGTCCCTTTGATCTTTCCTTTGCCCTTATTGCTAAACGAGACAGTTCCTCCCGTGGCACAGTTTTGGATAGAAGTGAGATGGGTTTGGCTTCCCGTCATGTGATTTGAGGCGCCACTATCAATGATCCACGGGCGTCCTCTCACTTCCACCTGTCAAAACAAAGTTAGTTTTTGGCGACCCAGACAAGGTGTTCCTTACCTGGTTCGTTACAATAAAAGAAATCTGGTTCTGGCATGTAATCATTTATATTCACATCATTGGACGTAGCATGCTTTCTAAATGAAGTCCTAGAACATCTAGAACGCCTAGCATTTGCCTTAGGAACAGACTCATCATTTTCATTGTTAGTCCTAGCATCTTTTCCCTTTTCAAGATCTTCTTTCAACTTAAATCAATCATACTTGTAATGACCACCTTGTCCACAGTACCAACACGTCCTATAGTAATCACCAAGGTAATATTTTTTGTTAGGACGTTGAATTCTATTTTCCTCCATTTTTTGTGGATTGCAAACCTTTGAACCTTCCCCCTTAGCAATTTTCTTATAGATCATGTGGCTAGTGGAGTTAGTGTAGTAGTCCTTTTGTCATTTCTCTCCACTCTCAAGGACTCTAATGCGTTCAAGAAGGTTCTTAGTTTTCTCCCTTTCTAGCTCTAACTCAGAGGTTTTGCTAGCTTCAAAATCACTAGGAAGAGAGTTCTTTGAGTCCGACTCATATTCTACTCCTCTTTTGGCGGGGACAAAAACTACAGGTTTTACAGCTTTTGTTATAAGACTTTCCTAAAACTTTTACCTCGTCCCTAAGATTAGCGTTCTCAAGTTTGAGACACATGACTTCAGTTTTTAGGGACTTTGTTTCTTCAATTGAGGACTGTAGTTGAATAGTCATAGTACTGCAGTTCTCACATTCAACTATAATGTTTTCAGCCTCAAGTTCATCAAGCTTTTGTTTCATTGAGTAACTTTCTTGCATGATTTGTGCAATGAGTTTAATCAGTTTTGGTTTTGAGCACTTATCAAGAGAACTTATCATAGAATCATGGGTTACCTCTTGTTCAGCTTCAGAGGCGTCCTTCTGAACAATTTGAGTGTCTTCCATAGCCATGTAATAAACATGTTCAGCTGGCTCCTCATTATCTGAATCAGTATCGTCCCAAGCAGCCTCAGTGTAGGCACTTATCAAAGTCTTCTTCTTCATGTCTTTTGCTGACAGTCTTGAGGTACACTTCTTAGCAAAATGACCCTTTTTGTTACACTTGTAACATATGAGTTCTTCCATTTCAGCCTCAGTGTACTTGGGACCTTCTTTCTTGTAAGGCATTTTTGACTTTGATGCGGCTTTGTTGCTTTTAGCCCAGGAACAAAGAGCACTGTGTAAAAGAGCAAGTTCTTCTTCTTCTTCTTCGACTTGTTCTTTTGACTTTCCTTGTTTTTCTACCAAAGCCTGAAGACGCAAGTTTTCACAATGCGCCTTAGTCTAGGCGTCCAACATCAAGGCTACTTCGTTTTGCCGATGAAGATACTCAGCATACTCTAGCGTCCTTGATGCAGTAGCCAAAGTTAGGTCAGATTGAGGATTCCGTCCTAGTTCAGCCATGTCATGATTTCTTCTAGCTTCGAACGCCAACAACTTTCCATAGATCTCCTGAATTGACAGTCCCTTGTTTGCTTGGTTCTCTTTTTAGCCGTCCTATCAAAGTTCCAAACTCCTGTCACTCCATCAATCAAAACTTGAACTTTGTTCCTCAGGGAGATCTCAGTCTCAGGAACTCCTAAGTTCTTCAGCTTGGTAGTGAGAGCTTCAAAACGGAACGAATAGTTGGTGACCGTCTCATTCGGGAGCATTCTAAAAGCGTAGAATTCTTTCTTAGCTTCCAACTGAATGTCCTCTTTCATCTCTGAAGTCCCCACGTGGTACTTTTCAAGAGCTTCCCACTGTAGTTTAGCTGTGGCCAGATTGCTAACTCTGGTAGCGTCCCTTTCACAGAGGGACGTCTGCAGGAAACAAATAGCTTTTGCATTCGTTTCCATCAGCTTAAACTCATCTGGACCTCATTCTTCCTCCTTGCCTTCTTTGGCAGGTGGAACTTTCAGATCACCGTTCTTGATCACTCTCCAACATTGAATATTTTGACTTCTCACAAAGTTCTCAAATCTTGTTTTCCAATGGTTGTAGTTGCCGTCCGTCAGGCGCGGAGGCTTCATGCTACTGATTCCAATAGGTTCATGTCCATTGTCACCTGTAACTCAACAAAAATCTAGAGCGCTCGCTCTGATACCAATTGTTGGATCGTTAGTATAAAACGGGACGTCCTTTACTCTGGTAAAGGCATCCTTGAGTGAGGCGTCCTTACTAAGTATAAGGGCATCCTTAGTTGTGCAGCGGAAATAAAGAAACTAAACAGGTGAACTTAACAAGAATGGAACACAGTGATTTATAGAGGAACCACTCAAGACCAAGTAGTCCTTGAGTGTAAACCTCTACCTCCTTGGAGGATTTTCGAATAGACTTTTCCTTTCTTATTAAGCGTCCTTACAGTTGTACTGGCGAGTTCTTTACACTTCTCTGGCACTTAGTGTACGTCCTAAGTCCACTAGTAAAGGACTCCTCTAAGCCTACAACTTAAGCGAGCTTAATGTGCTAAAGGACTCTACTCCCACGTCCTACAGTACTTCGTAGAACTTCTCTTTTCTTCTGGTTTTCTTGATTACAAACACTTTGTGATTTTGATTACAGACTTCAACTCGATCAAATACTTAGTCTAGAAGAGTTCTTGACTTGTTCTTCGTGTTCTTGATCGAGGTTGCTTTCACTCTGATTCTCTCTGAATATTCACTGAAAGCGTGAGTCACAATAAATGTCTTGGGGCTATTTATAGGACTTGGGAAGGGCGTCATTCCTCTGGACGATCATGCCCTTCGCGGACGTGGCTACAGGATCTTCCTCCACGTGGTATGGCGGTGATGAGGGAAGCTTCTTGTATCAAGCTGTGTTGTACTCCGCTACAAGATCGGTCTCCACGTGTCACGGATGATCAAATGTTGTCGAGTGATGTCATCCTGTCGGCTGCCGATCGAGTAAGGACGCTTCTAAGTTGAAGCTTGCGTTCCTACTTGCTTGGAACTGCGTCCTTGCTCAAGTAGTCACTTCGCTGGTCCTTACTTCCTGATAGCTAGCGTCCCTTAACCTCAGGGACGTCCACACACTTGTTGTCCTTTTAATCACTAGCGTTCCTGAACACTTGGACAAATTTATTAGAATCAAAGTGAGTTTGTCATATCAAAACTAAGGGACGGTTGTGTGGGCACAATATCAAGTACGGGAGCGTCCTTGATATCGTCCCAACATCCTCGTAGGATCGAGAGCTTTCGCCTCATTCCCACCACTTCTACACATCGACCCTTGGGGATATTGACCTCCCCTTCGATGCAAGGTCTTGTGATGGGCAAATGTTCACTTTCACTCACCTTTGCCAACCACAAGCCTTGATTCCTTACTTTCACAAGGAATTGTAGCTCTATGTAGAGTGGTTTCCTAGATCAAGCACTCAAGGATTATGGAATTAGGGTTTCTAGCCCAACCTAACTAGAGGTTTCCCCCATAGCCCAAGATCAAGGAGATCTACTCCATATGGAAAACAAAGAAAGCAAACAAATCACAAAGCAACGCAATCATCATCATCATACTCAATTCAAGGTCAAATCTCATTATTAAAGCAAAAGCAATTCACAAATTCCAATCCAAATTCCAAATCCACAAGGTCTAAACAAAGCAAAGCTAGGTCAACAACCAAACCTATCCAATTTTCTCCTCCTTGGCCGATCCTCTATTGGAACGATATTAAGGACGCCAGTCATTAATATCTAAACCAATAATGATCGTCCCTAGTTTTGATAATGACAAGCTCAAAGGTATTTGATAAGTGTCCAAGTGTTGATCTCAAGTAAGTCGAGAGGACGCACATGAGCAAAAAGGACAACAAGTGAACGAGAGTCCCTTAGCTGTAGGGACGCACTTCATTAGAACTTCCAAAACTGAACGAAAAGAGTGAAGTCCTTGCACAGATAGGACGACGTCCTCATCAAGCAGGGACGCGCACCGAAATACGGACGAAGATCAAATTCAAACCAAGGCTGCCCCAACATGATTACATCATATTCGGCCGTAGTCCTCAAAAAGAAGCTTCCCTTGTCTGGGCACGTATGAACAATTCCAAAGATGTCGCTTTCACAGCAATGGTCCCTTGACCACGCGGAGGCTTCCCAAGCGTCAACAGAGTTGACTTCCTCAAGATGCAAATCGCACCGTTGAAGGAAGACGACAGATCATGCCCAAGCTTCAGAGGACGCTAGAGGACATGATCTCATACCACTATAAATACCCTCCAAGGGGTATGCATAGCGGTGTGTGTTGGGACGATATTAAGGACGTCAGTCGTTAATATCTAAACCAATAATAATCGTCCCTTGTTTTGATAATGACAAACTCAAATGTATTTGATAAGTTGTCCAAGTTTTGATCTCAGGTAAGTCCAGTGGACGCACATGAGCGAAAAGGACAACAAGTGAACAGCAGTCCTTATGCTGTAGGGACGCACGTTACCAGAACTTCCAAAGCTAAACGTAATTGGCGGAGTCCCTGCGCAAGATAGGACGGAGTCCTCATCAAGAAGGGACGCGCGCCAAAATACGGACGAAGTTCAAATTCAAATCAAGGCCGCCCCAACATGATTACATCATCGTCCGGCCTTAGTCCTCAGAAGGAAGCTTCCTTTGTCTGGGCACGTGTAGACAATGCCAAAGACGTCGCTTTCCCAGCAATGGTCCCCTACCCACGCGGAGGCTTCCCAAGCGTCAACAGAGTTGACCTCCTCAAGACGCTCATCGCACCGTTGATCAAAGATCGAGGATCCTGCCAAGTCTCAGAGGACGCTAGAGGACAAGAATCACTTCCGCTATAAATACTCTCCAAGGAGTATGCATAGCGGTATGTGTGTGCAAGAGTGGACTTTGAAGACTTTCTCTCAAGCTCTCCCGAAGCATTCAAGAACACGAACGAAGATCAAGAAGATCAAGTGAGCTTGAAGCAAGAGAAAGAAAGTCCAACCACATCAAATCCAAAACAAACCACAAATCAATTAGAGTTGTAGTTTGTCTCTCACAACGAACCGTGAGAGACGTGAGTGATAGCTTCCTTATAGCTAAGAGTGTTAGGTTACTTGTTAGGTTGAAAGGAGTGTTACTAGTGAGGCTAAGGACGGACGCTTAGCTCAGAGAAGTGTAACGACTCGCCTAAGTTGTAAGGACTCGCTCTTAATAAGATAAGGGACGGCTATTGAAAATCCTCCAACGGAGGTAGAGGTTTACCCATAAGACTAGTTGGTCTTAGTGGGGTTCCTCTATAAATACTCGTGTCCACTTATCTTGTATTCTGTTAAGTCTATTTTCCGCTGCACTAAAGGACGCCCTTAACCCAGTTAAGGACGCCCTCATTAACTGACTTACGATCCATCAATTGGTATCAGAGCAGGCGCTCTAGAGTTTTGTTGAGTTGCAGGTACAAGATGGACATGGAACCTATTGGAATCTCTTTTGTAAAGCCTCCTCGTCTGACGGACGGCAACTTCAACCGCTGGAAGATCCGCTTCGAGAACGTTTGCAGAAGTCAGAATTATCAATGCTGGAGAGTGATCATGAAGGGTGACCTTACCATCCCTGATGACAAGAAAGACAAAGAGGACGAGTGGGGTCCTGACGAATTCAAGCTTTTGGAAACAAACGCTAAGGCTATATGCTTCCTTCAAGCGTCCCTCTGCGAAAGGGACGCCACCCGAGTTAGCAATTTGGCAACAGCCAAACTACAATGGGAAGCTCTTGAGAAGTACCATGTGGGTACGGCAGAGATGAAGGAAGACGTCAAGCTTGAAATCAAACGAGAGTTCTATGCCTTCAGAATGCTTCCTAACGAATCTGTCAAGGACTACTCATACCGCTTTGAAGCTCTTGTGACCAAGATGCGAAATTTGGGCATCCCAGAAGCTGAAGTCTCAATGAGAAACAGAGTCGGAGTAGTCATTGATGGGCTTACAGGAAAATGGAATTTTGATAGGACTACGTTCAAGGAGAACACAGCCAACAAAACCCTGGATATGGAAGAGATCTATGGGAAGCTGAGAGGCTATGAAGCGAGAAGGGAAGCTGATATGGCTGAATTGGCTAGAAACCCCCAGACAGATCTTGCTTTGATGACGTCAACTCCAGAGTACGCTAAAGAACGCTAAGCTTAGGGAAGAGGTGAAAGTGTTAGGGAAGAGCCCGGTAACTGAGGTAGTTCAACCAATGGTGTTTGTCCCAGCCAAAAGAGGACTAGGATACGAGTCTGACACTAGGAACTCTCTCCCTAGTGACTTTGAGGCTAGCAAAACCTCAGAACTTGAATTAGAAAGGGAAAAGACCAAGAACCTTCTTGAAAGAATTCGAGTCCTAGAGAGTGGAGAGAAAGGTCAAAGGGACTATTACACAAACTCCACTAGTCATAGGATCTATAAGAAGATTGCTAAGGGGGAAGGTTCAAAAGTTTGTAACACTCAAAAGATGAAAAAGAACAAAATCCAACGTCCCAACAAGAAGTACTACCTTGGTACTTACTATAGGACGTGTTGGTACTGTGGAAAAGGAGATCACTTCAAATATGATTGCCTGAAACTGAAGAACGACATTGAAAGTGGCAAAGCTGCTAGGAATAACATTGAAAATGATAAGTCCGTCCCTAAGGCTAACCCTAGACGTCCTAGACGATCTAAGAGTTCTTTCAGAAAGCATGCTATTTCAAATGATGTGAATATAAGTGACTACATGCCAGAACCAGAGTTCTATTTCTGTAACGAACCAGGTAAGGAACACCTTGCCTGGGTCGCCATACACTAACCTTGTTTTGGCAGGTGGAAGTGAGGGGACGCCCATGGATCATTGATAGTGGCGCCTCAAACCATATGATAGGAAGCCAGATCCATCTCACTTCTATCCAAAGTAGCGCCACGGGAGGAACTGTCTCGTTTGGCAACAAGGGCAAAGGAAAGATCAAAGGGACGGGAACTGCTATTCTCAATCCGTCTATCAAAGCGACAAATGTTAGCCTTGTTGAAGGACTTGGCTTCAACCTCCTAAGCGTCTCTCAAATGTGTGATCAAGGTGAAAACTTAGTCACATTTGACTCAAAGGAGTGCCTCGTCATCAACAAGAAATCAAACAAAGTCGTCCTCAAAGGAGTCCGAAAGAACAATGTCTACATCTTCAATCAGGAGTTCAAGCCAAAATCTGAGTTGTGCTTATCTGTGTCAAAGGAGGACGCTGACCTCTGGCATCGCCGACTTGGCCATGCTGGACCAAGCACAATCCTCAAGCTTCATCAAAGAAATCTTGTGAAAGGTCTTCCCCAAATTGATCTTGAGAAAATTGAACAGTGTGAAGCATGTATCAAAGGGAAGCAGACAAGAACGTCCTTTAAGTCAAAGAACGATGTTAGCACAAAGAAACCTTTGGAACTTCTCCATATGGATCTTTGTGGACCAATGAAGACGTTAAGCTATGGTGGAAAGAGGTATATCTATGTCCTTGTAGATGACTTTTCTCGATTCACCTGGGTTCTTTTCTTAGCTTCAAAAACAGATTGCTTCAACGCATTCAAAGTCTTCATCAAACAAGTGGAAGTTGCGCTTGAGATGCCTCTCAAATCCATAAGATCAGACCATGGGACGGAGTTTCAAAACTCAGAGTTCGTGGCCTACTGTGATCAAGATGGAGTCTCTCACAACTTCTCAGCTCCAAGGACTCCTCAACAAAATGGAGTGGTGGAAAGAAAGAATAGGACGCTGGAGGATATGGCAAGGACTATGCTCTTAGCCAATAGCGTCCCCAAGTACTTCTGGGCTGAAGCTATTGCTACAGCGTGCTACATTATCAATCGAGCCATGATCCGTCCTTTGCTGAAGAAGACGTCCTATGAGTTGCTGAATGGAAGAAAGCCTCGCATCGACTATCTCAGAGTCTTTGGATGCAAGTGCTTTGTTCACAACAATGATAAAGAAAGACTTGGAAAGTTTGACGCAAGAAGTGACGAAGCCATATTCCTTGGATACTCCCTCACCAGTAAAGCGTATAGAGTTTTCAATAAACGAACTCTAAAGCTTGAGGAGAGCATTCATGTTGTGTTCAAAGAAAGTTCTTCTCACAAAGATAAACCAAGTAAGAAAGAACGCTCATCTCCTCTGCAACAGGATGACTCCGATGATGAAGTTGATTTCGGGTCCTCTGGAAAATACTATGTTCCTAAGGACGCTACTCAAAATCCTGAAGAAGTCTCAGTAGAAGTTCCCAGTGTTGTTCAGGAAGTTCCATCTCAAAGTGAATCTCCAGCTCAACATGAGGTCCCTGAATCAAGCCTACAAGGAGAACAGCGTCAAGAAGAGGACGCTCAACCTGAGGGGGAACTCTATGAAACTCTCAATGAAGACGACGGGTTTGACTCAGATGAATCTGATTGGACGGACCCTAGATGTACTCCTGTAAGGGACGATACTCATAAGGGATCCCATCTTTCGAGACTTCATTCAACGGATCAAATCATCTCAGATATGTCAAAAGGAGTTCAAACAAGATCAGCCGTGAATCAGTCCCTTAATGCTAACATAGCGTTCTGTGCCTTCAACGCCTTTGTGTCCTTGGTTGAACCTAAGAACATAAAGGAAGCACTCCAGGACGCTGATTGGATTCAGGCCATGCAAGAGGAACTTAATCAATTCGAAAGAAATAAGGTTTGGACCCTCGTCCCTCGTCCGAGAAACAAAAACATAATAGGGACGAGATGGGTCTACAGGAACAAGCTTGATGAGAATGGTCGCGTGTCAAGAAACAAAGCAAGGCTTGTGGCTCAAGGCTATAGGCAAGAGGAAGGGATTGATTATGATGAAACCTTCGCTCCTGTCGCCAGGATTGAAGCCATTCGCCTCCTCATCGCCTTTGCCGCTCACAAAGGGTTCAAGCTTTTTCAAATGGACGTCAAGACAGCCTTTCTCAACGGCAAGCTCAAAGAAGAAGTGTACGTCGCTCAACCTCCAGGATTTGAGGACGCTGATCACCCAGATCATGTGTACTTCTTGGACAAGGCACTCTATGGACTCAAGCAAGCCCCTCGTGCATGGTACGATAGGTTTGCGTCCTTCCTCTTGTCCAACGGGTACACACGAGGTAACATTGATAAAACCCTGTTCTTAAAGAAAGTTCTTAAAGATGTCTTAATTGTCCAAGTCTATGTCGATGACATAGTCTTTGGAAGCACTAACATGAAATTTGTAGAGGAATTCAAGAACTTGATGAGTAGTGAGTTTGAGATGTCCCTCATAGGAGAACTCAACTTCTTCTTGGGACTCCAAATCACTCAGCTCAAAGATGGGACGCGGATTCATCAACAAAAGTACATCCGTGAAATGCTTGAGAAGTATGGGATGAACTCTTCAAAACCCATTGATACTCCCATCTCCCCAAACACTCGCCTCTATGCTGATGAAGAAGGCAAGAGTGTAGATCAAAAGCTCTACAGAGGAATGATAGGGTCCTTGCTATATCTTACGGCAAGTCGTCCCGACATCATGTTCGCTGTATGCTTGTGCGCTCGATTCCAAGCAAATCCAAAGGAGTCCCATATGCAAGAGGTCAAAAGAATCTTAGTATATCTCAAGGGACGGGATGACCTATGTCTATGGTATCCCAGAAGGACGTCCCTGAACCTGGTAGCTTACTCTGACGCAGATTACGCTGGCCATGTGGTGGATAGGAAGAGCACCTCAGGAATGGCACAATTCCTTGGCTCATGCCTTGTATCTTGGGGATCCAAAAAGCAAAACTCCGTGGCACTATCAACCGCGGAAGCTGAGTACGTTGCTGCTGCTTCGTGCTGCTCACAAGTCCTATGGATCAAGTACCAACTTGAAGATTATGGTACGTCCCTCAACACAGTCCCTATCTTGTGTGACAACACCAGTGCTATAAGTATTGCCAAAAATCCCGTTCATCATTCTAGGACGAAGCATATTCACATAAGGCATCACTTTCTTCGTGATAATGTTGAACTTGGATTAATTAGAGTGGATCATGTTAGGACTGAGGACCAAGTGGCCGATATTTTCACAAAAGCACTTGATAGACGTCCCTACGAGCACCTACGGTTGCTCTTGGGGATGATAACTTTTAAATGATCAAGTCCCGTTCTATTATTCCCTCCATGATTGGCTATGTCTTGTTGAGAACTTGTTTTAAGGTGTGTCATGCATTAAAGTCATCTTTAAAGGACGCTAGTCTAAGATATGTGTATTCGCTTGTGTCCTTGAATGGTATTCATTTCGCTTTTCATCTCAAGAGTATCCCTGATCACCCTACCCTCATCATAAGCCGAAATGATGGGAACTCTAAGCTTACCCAAGCCGAGAATCTTGTAAACGCGTCCTATGAGCATTCCTTGTTTCACCTTTACGGGACGTACTTGCTTGATTTTCAAAAATGGTTCTAAGTGATCAAAGGGACGCGTGCTAAGAGCTGAGAGTTGTCTGTACAGAGTTCTAATTACAGAGGTTGAGATCAGTGAATGGGACGCCGTGGTTCAGTTCTGTGTTGTGTAGTGTTGTGTGTTGAAAGGACGTCAGGTCAGAGTCCTTTGCAGTTGTGAGAAGTTTGAATGGTTGAAATTGGGAAGGTAAACCGTTTTAGCGAATCGTCAGCGAAAATCTCGGGATATGCGCAAACAGTGCTCAACAGCTGTATTCCTTAGCAAAGAAGAAAGCCACGTGTGGGAAGGCGGGTGGAGGAAGCTGTGTGTAAAAACCCTGTTACCCCTGACCGTCCAACTTCGTCTTCTTCCTATATATACCCACCTGTGCACTCCGAAAACCTTTCTTCGCTCATCTGCTGTTTGCACACTTTTAGAAATCTCAAAGATCTTCCAAATCTTCAACCGAATCCCGAAATCTCTCTCCAAACCCTAATCCTCCCCTATTTAAACCATCTCAAAAATGGCCAACACAAGAGCCTCAAAGAATCCCTCACCCTCGTCGGCAGCGAAAAACACTAGCTCTTCGAGATCTCCTCCGGTGAAAGGCCGGTCATTAATGGAGTCGAGAGGCAGACCTTCCGGCCGACAAGAACCCCCTCGCCACCATTCCTCCTCTCAAAGCACCCAGCGCCGCCACTCCAACACCCCTCCTCAACCCCTTCGCTCCCAACCTCCTCAACAAAAACAACCATCCCGCTCTCAATCCAAAACCCAACCGAAGAGGTTCTCATTTCTGGAGAAGCCCTTCAAACCCGAGCCTGAGCCAGAAAATATCACCAAAGCCTCTGTTTACAGTGGCTCAATTAGCCGGCTCCCCTCTCAACCCAAACGCCGTCCTCCCCTTGACCCTCTCATTGAGGACTGGCTTGAAAAGGAGCCTAGGACGCTCGCCAACATTTGTCTTAGGGCGTCCACTCACGAACATCCTCCTAAAATCCAACGCCTCCTCCACTACTTCATGATCACATATGTCAAGCCCCGCCTTCAAGAAACCAATCACACCAACCCACCGTTCATGGGGCCAGGAATCATTTCTGACTCATTTGGTGGAACCGTGGACGAGCTCGCCAAACTACTTCCTGATATAATGGAGTTTGTTGTGGCTCCTACGGGCTCCGTCCCTTCTCAAAAAGGGAAAAGGCCTTCCTCTCCCCCTCCGTCCAAATCGCTCCAAATTAAAGGCCCTTCCTCCTCCCCACCAAAGCCAATCCCTTCCTCCCCTCCTCCTGCCCCAAAACGACGCCTCAAGACCTCAGCTCAGCTTGAGGGCGTCACGGATGAAGAAATGGCCGCCATTCGCCTCTCCGAAATTCAACTGGCAAAAGAGGAGAAGGCGCGCCAAGAGCAAGAGCAAGCAGAGAAAGCAGCCGTTGAGAAGGCGATCCAAGCAAGTATGCAGGACCTTCGTCAACTCCCTCCACCTCCTCCAAGGGTAGAGGACGCTCCTCAAGTCCAGGCCAAGGACGCTCCACAAGTCCAGGTCCAGGCCAAGGATGCTACCCCTGCTACTCTGCCGCCTCCTCCCTCTGCTCCGCTCAAGGTGAAACCAATCTCAGTGGTTCCGCCCAGCTCCTCCTCTGCTCCTCCCCCAAAAGCTAAGCTCCGCACTCCCTCTCCCTCTCCCCCTAGAGCTTCTCCTCCTCCTCCTCCTCCGCCTGCTCCGGCCGTCGAAGAAGCTGCTCAAGTTCAAGGGACGTCTCCTCCATCCGTTCCCACAGAATCCTTGGCAAGGACTCCAGCGGTGGACGCGCCTCCCACAGAACAGGCATCCACAGCTGAGGACACTGCAATGGTTGAGTTCCAAGAACAACGGAACGAAGCCTCCGATGATGAGGACGCCCCTCCCCAGGATGAGGAACCTGAGGAAGAGGAGGGAGATGGAGATGAAGAAGATGTTGGTGATGAAGTGATCGTGAGCAATGGCTCCAAGCAGAAACGCTTCAAGAAAATCCTATCGCCGCTCCTCTTCACCGCCGAGTTTCTGGCAGAGAACCAGCGCCAAGAGTTCTTGGATCTTCTTGAGTTCCAGGGTTGGACGCACTTGGGCGCTGAGGCCGCTGATGTTGACCCTGATGAGGTTCTCCGTTTCTACTCAAAGTTCGAAATCACAGAAGTAAACGGGAAGCCTCAGGGGACTTTTGAAATCGATGGGGACGAGTACTCAGTTGCTGAGGGCACCGTCCGCAAAATGCTAGGCCTGCGTCCTTCTCCGCAAGATGCTCTGCACGATCTGCCGTGCAAGAACTTTGGCCGTTTCTCCCAAGATGAAATCCTCAACAGAATATTCAATGGGAGACAGCCAGCTGCTAAGGAAAGAGTTGCTCATTGCCTCACCAAGACGGGCGTCCTTGCGCATCACTTCATTGTGCGCATGGTCGTCCCCCGCCAAGAGAAGAAGTCCATTGTTCAGATCACTGATAGTATTCTCTTGGACGCTTTCTTGGAACGCAAGCCGATAAACTTGCCCCGAGTAATCTTGGAACACATGGGCAAGTGCACAGGAGGCAGGCACTCTCTTCCTTTCCCCGGCTTGGTCAAGCAAATTCTGAAGCAGCAGGGACTCTATGCTCCTAACCAAGAGCGTTCCTTTGGCATTCATTGGGACGTCAGGCAAATTACACTCCCTCTAGTTGGGAAACTCAGGTGTGATGAGCCCCTTCCGTCCGTTAAGCGCCAACTGGAAAAGGAACGGAAAGAGGCTGAAAGGAAAGCCAAAGCTGAGAGGAGAGCTCAAGCTGCTGCTGCTGCTGCTGAACCTGGAGAAGGAGATCACGAAGCTGAAAATGTCCAAGTAGTTGGGACGCCAGCTGAGGACGCTGCTGATGACGAGGACGAGCTCGATGGTATGAGCGTCCCTGATGAGGCTGAGAGGCACTCTACGAAGTATCTGATGGGCATGATGATCGAGAACCAGTGCATAATGATTGATCTAATTCAGCAGGTTCACGACACACTTCACGTCCACACAGACCTTCTTGAGCGCAACAACGAGCTCCTTGCCCAGAACAACCATCTTCAGGAGCAACACCTCAAAGCCCTTGGCAAGCGTCCCAGAAAATGATCACCTCCCCCTTCTCTAACCCTGAAACAATTTATTATTTCTTGAGTTTTTGTTAAGACAATGGGACGCTGTCCCCGTTTTGAACACTTGTTGTGAATGTCTGTAATGAACGTTCTCGTTTCTCATTCTGAATGCCATTCACTACATTTGTGCTTCATTTTGTCTAAGCGTACCTTTCTTTAGTTATGACTTTGTGCTTGCATGCTTTTCGACTTGTTCTCCTTTTCGATGATGCCAAAAGGGGGAAGTATAGTTTTGCAGAGATGCGATTGTCCTTAAGTTATCATAGAAAGCATGTGTTCAGGGGGAATTTCGGCCAAGTCAAAAGGTCGTTAGTTAGGAATAAAATAGAACGCACTTAAAAGAATGTGTTGCATGCCAATCTAAGCTGAAAAGAAAATCAAAGTGTAGTTCCTCATGCTAAAAGCTTTACTTCTGTGTGCATTATTTGAAAGAGTTTGTCATCATCAAAAAGGGGGAAAATTGTTGGGACGATATTAAGGACGTCAGTCGTTAATATCTAAACCAATAATAATCGTCCCTTGTTTTGATAATGACAAACTCAAATGTATTTGATAAGTTGTCCAAGTTTTGATCTCAGGTAAGTCCAGTGGACGCACATGAGCGAAAAGGACAACAAGTGAACAGCAGTCCCTATGCTGTAGGGACGCACGTTACCAGAACTTCCAAAGCTAAACGTAATTGGCGGAGTCCCTGCGCAAGATAGGACGGAGTCCTCATCAAGAAGGGACGCGCGCCAAAATACGGACGAAGTTCAAATTCAAATCAAGGCCGCCCCAACATGATTACATCATCGTCCGGCCTTAGTCCTCAGAAGGAAGCTTCCTTTGTCTGGGCACGTGTAGACAATGCCAAAGACGTCGCTTTCCCAGCAATGGTCCCCTACCCACGCGGAGGCTTCCCAAGCGTCAACAGAGTTGACCTCCTCAAGACGCTCATCGCACCGTTGATCAAAGATCGACGATCCTGCCAAGTCTCAGAGGACGCTAGAGGACAAGAATCACTTCCGCTATAAATACTCTCCAAGGAGTATGCATAGCGGTATGTGTGTGCAAGAGTGGACTTTGAAGACTTTCTCTCAAGCTCTCCCGAAGCATTCAAGAACACGAACGAAGATCAAGAAGATCAAGTGAGCTTGAAGCAAGAGAAAGAAAGTCCAACCACATCAAATCCAAAACAAACCACAAATCAATTAGAGTTGTAGTTTGTCTCTCACAACGAACCGTGAGAGACGTGAGTGATAGCTTCCTTATAGCTAAGAGTGTTAGGTTACTTGTTAGGTTGAAAGGAGTGTTACTAGTGAGGCTAAGGACGGACGCTTAGCTCAGAGAAGTGTAACGACTCGCCTAAGTTGTAAGGACTCGCTCTTAATAAGATAAGGGACGGCTATTGAAAATCCTTCAACGGAGGTAGAGGTTTACCCATAAGACTAGTTGGTCTTAGTGGGGTTCCTCTATAAATACTCGTGTCCACTTATCTTGTATTCTGTTAAGTCTATTTTCCGCTGCACTAAAGGACGCCCTTAACCCAGTTAAGGACGCCCTCATTAACTGACTTACGATCCATCAATTGGTATCAGAGCAGGCGCTCTAGAGTTTTGTTGAGTTGCAGGTACAAGATGGACATGGAACCTATTGGAATCTCTTTTGTAAAGCCTCCTCGTCTGACGGACGGCAACTTCAACCGCTGGAAGATCCGCTTCGAGAACTTTTGCAGAAGTCAGAATTATCAATGCTGGAGAGTGATCATGAAGGGTGACCTTACCATCCCTGATGACAAGAATGACAAAGAGGACGAGTGGGGTCCTGACGAATTCAAGCTTTTGGAAACAAACGCTAAGGCTATATGCTTCCTTCAAGCGTCCCTCTGCGAAAGGGACGCCACCCGAGTTAGCAATTTGGCAACAGCCAAACTACAATGGGAAGCTCTTGAGAAGTACCATGTGGGTACGGCAGAGATGAAGGAAGACGTCAAGCTTGAAATCAAACGAGAGTTCTATGCCTTCAGAATGCTTCCTAACGAATCTGTCAAGGACTACTCATACCGCTTTGAAGCTCTTGTGACCAAGATGCGAAATTTAGGCATCCCAGAAGCTGAAGTCTCAATGAGAAACAGAGTCGGAGTAGTCATTGATGGGCTTACAGGAAAATGGAATTTTGATAGGACTACGTTCAAGGAGAACACAGCCAACAAAACCCTGGATATGGAAGAGATCTATGGGAAGCTGAGAGGCTATGAAGCGAGAAGGGAAGCTGATATGGCTGAATTGGCTAGAAACCCCCAGACAGATCTTGCTTTGATGACGTCAACTCCAGAGTACGCTAAAGAACGCTAAGCTTAGGGAAGAGGTGAAAGTGTTAGGGAAGAGCCCGGTAACTGAGGTAGTTCAACCAATGGTGTTTGTCCCAGCCAAAAGAGGACTAGGATACGAGTCTGACACTAGGAACTCTCTCCCTAGTGACTTTGAGGCTAGCAAAACCTCAGAACTTGAATTAGAAAGGGAAAAGACCAAGAACCTTCTTGAAAGAATTCGAGTCCTAGAGAGTGGAGAGAAAGGTCAAAGGGACTATTACACAAACTCCACTAGTCATAGGATCTATAAGAAGATTGCTAAGGGGGAAGGTTCAAAAGTTTGTAACACTCAAAAGATGAAAAAGAACAAAATCCAACGTCCCAACAAGAAGTACTACCTTGGTACTTACTATAGGACGTGTTGGTACTGTGGAAAAGGAGATCACTTCAAATATGATTGCCTGAAACTGAAGAACGACATTGAAAGTGGCAAAGCTGCTAGGAATAACATTGAAAATGATAAGTCCGTCCCTAAGGCTAACCCTAGACGTCCTAGACGATCTAAGAGTTCTTTCAGAAAGCATGCTATTTCAAATGATGTGAATATAAGTGACTACATGCCAGAACCAGAGTTCTATTTCTGTAACGAACCAGGTAAGGAACACCTTGCCTGGGTCGCCATACACTAACCTTGTTTTGGCAGGTGGAAGTGAGGGGACGCCCATGGATCATTGATAGTGGCGCCTCAAACCATATGACAGGAAGCCAGATCCATCTCACTTCTATCCAAAGTAGCGCCACGGGAGGAACTGTCTCGTTTGGCAACAAGGGCAAAGGAAAGATCAAAGGGACGGGAACTGCTATTCTCAATCCGTCTATCAAAGCGACAAATGTTAGCCTTGTTGAAGGACTTGGCTTCAACCTCCTAAGCGTCTCTCAAATGTGTGATCAAGGTGAAAACTTAGTCACATTTGACTCAAAGGAGTGCCTCGTCATCAACAAGAAATCAAACAAAGTCGTCCTCAAAGGAGTCCGAAAGAACAATGTCTACATCTTCAATCAGGAGTTCAAGCCAAAATCTGAGTTGTGCTTATCTGTGTCAAAGGAGGACGCTGACCTCTGGCATCGCCGACTTGGCCATGCTGGACCAAGCACAATCCTCAAGCTTCATCAAAGAAATCTTGTGAAAGGTCTTCCCCAAATTGATCTTGAGAAAATTGAACAGTGTGAAGCATGTATCAAAGGGAAGCAGACAAGAACGTCCTTTAAGTCAAAGAACGATGTTAGCACAAAGAAACCTTTGGAACTTCTCCATATGGATCTTTGTGGACCAATGAAGACGTTAAGCTATGGTGGAAAGAGGTATATCTATGTCCTTGTAGATGACTTTTCTCGATTCACCTGGGTTCTTTTCTTAGCTTCAAAAACAGATTGCTTCAACGCATTCAAAGTCTTCATCAAACAAGTGGAAGTTGCGCTTGAGATGCCTCTCAAATCCATAAGATCAGACCATGGGACGGAGTTTCAAAACTCAGAGTTCGTGGCCTACTGTGATCAAGATGGAGTCTCTCACAACTTCTCAGCTCCAAGGACTCCTCAACAAAATGGAGTGGTGGAAAGAAAGAATAGGACGCTGGAGGATATGGCAAGGACTATGCTCTTAGCCAATAGCGTCCCCAAGTACTTCTGGGCTGAAGCTATTGCTACAGCGTGCTACATTATCAATCGAGCCATGATCCGTCCTTTGCTGAAGAAGACGTCCTATGAGTTGCTGAATGGAAGAAAGCCTCGCATCGACTATCTCAGAGTCTTTGGATGCAAGTGCTTTGTTCACAACAATGATAAAGAAAGACTTGGAAAGTTTGACGCAAGAAGTGACGAAGCCATATTCCTTGGATACTCCCTCACCAGTAAAGCGTATAGAGTTTTCAATAAACGAACTCTAAAGCTTGAGGAGAGCATTCATGTTGTGTTCAAAGAAAGTTCTTCTCACAAAGATAAACCAAGTAAGAAAGAACGCTCATCTCCTCTGCAACAGGATGACTCCGATGATGAAGTTGATTTCGGGTCCTCTGGAAAATACTATGTTCCTAAGGACGCTACTCAAAATCCTGAAGAAGTCTCAGTAGAAGTTCCCAGTGTTGTTCAGGAAGTTCCATCTCAAAGTGAATCTCCAGCTCAACATGAGGTCCCTGAATCAAGCCTACAAGGAGAACAGCGTCAAGAAGAGGACGCTCAACCTGAGGGGGAACTCTATGAAACTCTCAATGAAGACGACGGGTTTGACTCAGATGAATCTGATTGGACGGACCCTAGATGTACTCCTGTAAGGGACGATACTCATAAGGGATCCCATCTTTCGAGACTTCATTCAACGGATCAAATCATCTCAGATATGTCAAAAGGAGTTCAAACAAGATCAGCCGTGAATCAGTCCCTTAATGCTAACATAGCGTTCTGTGCCTTCAACGCCTTTGTGTCCTTGGTTGAACCTAAGAACATAAAGGAAGCACTCCAGGACGCTGATTGGATTCAGGCCATGCAAGAGGAACTTAATCAATTCGAAAGAAATAAGGTTTGGACCCTCGTCCCTCGTCCGAGAAACAAAAACATAATAGGGACGAGATGGGTCTACAGGAACAAGCTTGATGAGAATGGTCGCGTGTCAAGAAACAAAGCAAGGCTTGTGGCTCAAGGCTATAGGCAAGAGGAAGGGATTGATTATGATGAAACCTTCGCTCCTGTCGCCAGGATTGAAGCCATTCGCCTCCTCATCGCCTTTGCCGCTCACAAAGGGTTCAAGCTTTTTCAAATGGACGTCAAGACAGCCTTTCTCAACGGCAAGCTCAAAGAAGAAGTGTACGTCGCTCAACCTCCAGGATTTGAGGACGCTGATCACCCAGATCATGTGTACTTCTTGGACAAGGCACTCTATGGACTCAAGCAAGCCCCTCGTGCATGGTACGATAGGTTTGCGTCCTTCCTCTTGTCCAACGGGTACACACGAGGTAACATTGATAAAACCCTGTTCTTAAAGAAAGTTCTTAAAGATGTCTTAATTGTCCAAGTCTATGTCGATGACATAGTCTTTGGAAGCACTAACATGAAATTTGTAGAGGAATTCAAGAACTTGATGAGTAGTGAGTTTGAGATGTCCCTCATAGGAGAACTCAACTTCTTCTTGGGACTCCAAATCACTCAGCTCAAAGATGGGACGCGGATTCATCAACAAAAGTACATCCGTGAAATGCTTGAGAAGTATGGGATGAACTCTTCAAAACCCATTGATACTCCCATCTCCCCAAACACTCGCCTCTATGCTGATGAAGAAGGCAAGAGTGTAGATCAAAAGCTCTACAGAGGAATGATAGGGTCCTTGCTATATCTTACGGCAAGTCGTCCCGACATCATGTTCGCTGTATGCTTGTGCGCTCGATTCCAAGCAAATCCAAAGGAGTCCCATATGCAAGAGGTCAAAAGAATCTTAGTATATCTCAAGGGACGGGATGACCTATGTCTATGGTATCCCAGAAGGACGTCCCTGAACCTGGTAGCTTACTCTGACGCAGATTACGCTGGCCATGTGGTGGATAGGAAGAGCACCTCAGGAATGGCACAATTCCTTGGCTCATGCCTTGTATCTTGGGGATCCAAAAAGCAAAACTCCGTGGCACTATCAACCGCGGAAGCTGAGTACGTTGCTGCTGCTTCGTGCTGCTCACAAGTCCTATGGATCAAGTACCAACTTGAAGATTATGGTACGTCCCTCAACACAGTCCCTATCTTGTGTGACAACACCAGTGCTATAAGTATTGCCAAAAATCCCGTTCATCATTCTAGGACGAAGCATATTCACATAAGGCATCACTTTCTTCGTGATAATGTTGAACTTGGATTAATTAGAGTGGATCATGTTAGGACTGAGGACCAAGTGGCCGATATTTTCACAAAAGCACTTGATAGACGTCCCTACGAGCACCTACGGTTGCTCTTGGGGATGATAACTTTTAAATGATCAAGTCCCGTTCTATTATTCCCTCCATGATTGGCTATGTCTTGTTGAGAACTTGTTTTAAGGTGTGTCATGCATTAAAGTCATCTTTAAAGGACGCTAGTCTAAGATATGTGTATTCGCTTGTGTCCTTGAATGGTATTCATTTCGCTTTTCATCTCAAGAGTATCCCTGATCACCCTACCCTCATCATAAGCCGAAATGATGGGAACTCTAAGCTTACCCAAGCCGAGAATCTTGCAAACGCGTCCTATGAGCATTCCTTGTTTCACCTTTACGGGACGTACTTGCTTGATTTTCAAAAATGGTTCTAAGTGATCAAAGGGACGCGTGCTAAGAGCTGAGAGTTGTCTGTACAGAGTTCTAATTACAGAGGTTGAGATCAGTGAATGGGACGCCGTGGTTCAGTTCTGTGTTGTGTAGTGTTGTGTGTTGAAAGGACGTCAGGTCAGAGTCCTTTGCAGTTGTGAGAAGTTTGAATGGTTGAAATTGGGAAGGTAAACCGTTTTAGCGAATCGTCAGCGAAAATCTCGGGATATGCGCAAACAGTGCTCAACAGCTGTATTCCTTAGCAAAGAAGAAAGCCACGTGTGGGAAGGCGGGTGGAGGAAGCTGTGTGTAAAAACCCTGTTACCCCTGACCGTCCAACTTCGTCTTCTTCCTATATATACCCACCTGTGCACTCCGAAAACCTTTCTTCGCTCATCTGCTGTTTGCACACTTTTAGAAATCTCAAAGATCTTCCAAATCTTCAACCGAATCCCGAAATCTCTCTCCAAACCCTAATCCTCCCCTATTTAAACCATCTCAAAAATGGCCAACACAAGAGCCTCAAAGAATCCCTCACCCTCGTCGGCAGCGAAAAACACTAGCTCTTCGAGATCTCCTCCGGTGAAAGGCCGGTCATTAATGGAGTCGAGAGGCAGACCTTCCGGCCGACAAGAACCCCCTCGCCACCATTCCTCCTCTCAAAGCACCCAGCGCCGCCACTCCAACACCCCTCCTCAACCCCTTCGCTCCCAACCTCCTCAACAAAAACAACCATCCCGCTCTCAATCCAAAACCCAACCGAAGAGGTTCTCATTTCTGGAGAAGCCCTTCAAACCCGAGCCTGAGCCAGAAAATATCACCAAAGCCTCTGTTTACAGTGGCTCAATTAGCCGGCTCCCCTCTCAACCCAAACGCCGTCCTCCCCTTGACCCTCTCATTGAGGACTGGCTTGAAAAGGAGCCTAGGACGCTCGCCAACATTTGTCTTAGGGCGTCCACTCACGAACATCCTCCTAAAATCCAACGCCTCCTCCACTACTTCATGATCACATATGTCAAGCCCCGCCTTCAAGAAACCAATCACACCAACCCACCGTTCATGGGGCCAGGAATCATTTCTGACTCATTTGGTGGAACCGTGGACGAGCTCGCCAAACTACTTCCTGATATAATGGAGTTTGTTGTGGCTCCTACGGGCTCCGTCCCTTCTCAAAAAGGGAAAAGGCCTTCCTCTCCCCCTCCGTCCAAATCGCTCCAAATTAAAGGCCCTTCCTCCTCCCCACCAAAGCCAATCCCTTCCTCCCCTCCTCCTGCCCCAAAACGACGCCTCAAGACCTCAGCTCAGCTTGAGGGCGTCACGGATGAAGAAATGGCCGCCATTCGCCTCTCCGAAATTCAACTGGCAAAAGAGGAGAAGGCGCGCCAAGAGCAAGAGCAAGCAGAGAAAGCAGCCGTTGAGAAGGCGATCCAAGCAAGTATGCAGGACCTTCGTCAACTCCCTCCACCTCCTCCAAGGGTAGAGGACGCTCCTCAAGTCCAGGCCAAGGACGCTCCACAAGTCCAGGTCCAGGCCAAGGATGCTACCCCTGCTACTCTGCCGCCTCCTCCCTCTGCTCCGCTCAAGGTGAAACCAATCTCAGTGGTTCCGCCCAGCTCCTCCTCTGCTCCTCCCCCAAAAGCTAAGCTCCGCACTCCCTCTCCCTCTCCCCCTAGAGCTTCTCCTCCTCCTCCTCCTCCGCCTGCTCCGGCCGTCGAAGAAGCTGCTCAAGTTCAAGGGACGTCTCCTCCATCCGTTCCCACAGAATCCTTGGCAAGGACTCCAGCGGTGGACGCGCCTCCCACAGAACAGGCATCCACAGCTGAGGACACTGCAATGGTTGAGTTCCAAGAACAACGGAACGAAGCCTCCGATGATGAGGACGCCCCTCCCCAGGATGAGGAACCTGAGGAAGAGGAGGGAGATGGAGATGAAGAAGATGTTGGTGATGAAGTGATCGTGAGCAATGGCTCCAAGCAGAAACGCTTCAAGAAAATCCTATCGCCGCTCCTCTTCACCGCCGAGTTTCTGGCAGAGAACCAGCGCCAAGAGTTCTTGGATCTTCTTGAGTTCCAGGGTTGGACGCACTTGGGCGCTGAGGCCGCTGATGTTGACCCTGATGAGGTTCTCCGTTTCTACTCAAAGTTCGAAATCACAGAAGTAAACGGGAAGCCTCAGGGGACTTTTGAAATCGATGGGGACGAGTACTCAGTTGCTGAGGGCACCGTCCGCAAAATGCTAGGCCTGCGTCCTTCTCCGCAAGATGCTCTGCACGATCTGCCGTGCAAGAACTTTGGCCGTTTCTCCCAAGATGAAATCCTCAACAGAATATTCAATGGGAGACAGCCAGCTGCTAAGGAAAGAGTTGCTCATTGCCTCACCAAGACGGGCGTCCTTGCGCATCACTTCATTGTGCGCATGGTCGTCCCCCGCCAAGAGAAGAAGTCCATTGTTCAGATCACTGATAGTATTCTCTTGGACGCTTTCTTGGAACGCAAGCCGATAAACTTGCCCCGAGTAATCTTGGAACACATGGGCAAGTGCACAGGAGGCAGGCACTCTCTTCCTTTCCCCGGCTTGGTCAAGCAAATTCTGAAGCAGCAGGGACTCTATGCTCCTAACCAAGAGCGTTCCTTTGGCATTCATTGGGACGTCAGGCAAATTACACTCCCTCTAGTTGGGAAACTCAGGTGTGATGAGCCCCTTCCGTCCGTTAAGCGCCAACTGGAAAAGGAACGGAAAGAGGCTGAAAGGAAAGCCAAAGCTGAGAGGAGAGCTCAAGCTGCTGCTGCTGCTGCTGAACCTGGAGAAGGAGATCACGAAGCTGAAAATGTCCAAGTAGTTGGGACGCCAGCTGAGGACGCTGCTGATGACGAGGACGAGCTCGATGGTATGAGCGTCCCTGATGAGGCTGAGAGGCACTCTACGAAGTATCTGATGGGCATGATGATCGAGAACCAGTGCATAATGATTGATCTAATTCAGCAGGTTCACGACACACTTCACGTCCACACAGACCTTCTTGAGCGCAACAACGAGCTCCTTGCCCAGAACAACCATCTTCAGGAGCAACACCTCAAAGCCCTTGGCAAGCGTCCCAGAAAATGATCACCTCCCCCTTCTCTAACCCTGAAACAATTTATTATTTCTTGAGTTTTTGTTAAGACAATGGGACGCTGTCCCCGTTTTGAACACTTGTTGTGAATGTCTGTAATGAACGTTCTCGTTTCTCATTCTGAATGCCATTCACTACATTTGTGCTTCATTTTGTCTAAGCGTACCTTTCTTTAGTTATGACTTTGTGCTTGCATGCTTTTCGACTTGTTCTCCTTTTCGATGATGCCAAAAGGGGGAAGTATAGTTTTGCAGAGATGCGATTGTCCTTAAGTTATCATAGAAAGCATGTGTTCAGGGGGAATTTCGGCCAAGTCAAAAGGTCGTTAGTTAGGAATAAAATAGAACGCACTTAAAAGAATGTGTTGCATGCCAATCTAAGCTGAAAAGAAAATCAAAGTGTAGTTCCTCATGCTAAAAGCTTTACTTCTGTGTGCATTATTTGAAAGAGTTTGTCATCATCAAAAAGGGGGAAAATTGTTGGGACGATATTAAGGACGTCAGTCGTTAATATCTAAACCAATAATAATCGTCCCTTGTTTTGATAATGACAAACTCAAATGTATTTGATAAGTTGTCCAAGTTTTGATCTCAGGTAAGTCCAGTGGACGCACATGAGCGAATAGGACAACAAGTGAACAGCAGTCCCTATGCTGTAGGGACGCACGTTACCAGAACTTCCAAAGCTAAACTTAATTGGCGGAGTCCCTGCGCAAGATAGGACGGAGTCCTCATCAAGAAGGGACGCGCGCCAAAATACGGACGAAGTTCAAATTCAAATCAAGGCCGCCCCAACATGATTACATCATCGTCCGGCCTTAGTCCTCAGAAGGAAGCTTCCTTTGTCTGGGCACGTGTAGACAATGCCAAAGACGTCGCTTTCCCAGCAATGGTCCCCTACCCACGCGGAGGCTTCCCAAGCGTCAACAGAGTTGACCTCCTCAAGACGCTCATCGCACCGTTGATCAAAGATCGACGATCCTGCCAAGTCTCAGAGGACGCTAGAGGACAAGAATCACTTCCGCTATAAATACTCTCCAAGGAGTATGCATAGCGGTATGTGTGTGCAAGAGTGGACTTTGAAGACTTTCTCTCAAGCTCTCCCGAAGCATTCAAGAACACGAACGAAGATCAAGAAGATCAAGTGAGCTTGAAGCAAGAGAAAGAAAGTCCAACCACATCAAATCCAAAACAAACCACAAATCAATTAGAGTTGTAGTTTGTCTCTCACAACGAACCGTGAGAGACGTGAGTGATAGCTTCCTTATAGCTAAGAGTGTTAGGTTACTTGTTAGGTTGAAAGGAGTGTTACTAGTGAGGCTAAGGACGGACGCTTAGCTCAGAGAAGTGTAACGACTCGCCTAAGTTGTAAGGACTCGCTCTTAATAAGATAAGGGACGGCTATTGAAAATCCTTCAACGGAGGTAGAGGTTTACCCATAAGACTAGTTGGTCTTAGTGGGGTTCCTCTATAAATACTCGTGTCCACTTATCTTGTATTCTGTTAAGTCTATTTTCCGCTGCACTAAAGGACGCCCTTAACCCAGTTAAGGACGCCCTCATTAACTGACTTACGATCCATCAATTGGTATCAGAGCAGGCGCTCTAGAGTTTTGTTGAGTTGCAGGTACAAGATGGACATGGAACCTATTGGAATCTCTTTTGTAAAGCCTCCTCGTCTGACGGACGGCAACTTCAACCGCTGGAAGATCCGCTTCGAGAACTTTTGCAGAAGTCAGAATTATCAATGCTGGAGAGTGATCATGAAGGGTGACCTTACCATCCCTGATGACAAGAATGACAAAGAGGACGAGTGGGGTCCTGACGAATTCAAGCTTTTGGAAACAAACGCTAAGGCTATATGCTTCCTTCAAGCGTCCCTCTGCGAAAGGGACGCCACCCGAGTTAGCAATTTGGCAACAGCCAAACTACAATGGGAAGCTCTTGAGAAGTACCATGTGGGTACGGCAGAGATGAAGGAAGACGTCAAGCTTGAAATCAAACGAGAGTTCTATGCCTTCAGAATGCTTCCTAACGAATCTGTCAAGGACTACTCATACCGCTTTGAAGCTCTTGTGACCAAGATGCGAAATTTAGGCATCCCAGAAGCTGAAGTCTCAATGAGAAACAGAGTCGGAGTAGTCATTGATGGGCTTACAGGAAAATGGAATTTTGATAGGACTACGTTCAAGGAGAACACAGCCAACAAAACCCTGGATATGGAAGAGATCTATGGGAAGCTGAGAGGCTATGAAGCGAGAAGGGAAGCTGATATGGCTGAATTGGCTAGAAACCCCCAAACAGATCTTGCTTTGATGACGTCAACTCCAGAGTACGCTGAGTATCTGCGCCACCAAAGAGATATTGCCCTAATGGTGGAAGCAAATAAAAATGAGAATCGTGAAAGGATGCATGCTCAAGCTTTGAAAGAAAAGGAAAGCAAGACTAAGGAACAGCTGGAAGAAGAGGAAGAGATTGCCCTTCTACACAAAGTTGCTCGCTTATGGGGTAAAAAGGCCAGAGATTCCAAGAAACACAAGATGCCTTACAAAAAGGAGAGTCCCAAGTATACAGAGGCAGAGATGAAGGAACTTACTTGCTACAAATGTAACAAGAAAGGACACTTTGCTAAAAGGTGTACTACGGGACTAAACTCAAAAGAAATGAAGATGAAAGCTCTCTTGGGAGCGTGCGAAGCCGCATGGGATAATGTGAGTTCTGATGATGAAGAACCAGAAGGACCAGTGGCGTACATAGCCGTAGAGGACGCCTCAGATGATGAGCAAGTGGCGTACATGGCTGTGGAGAACGCCCCAGTCCTTGAAGAGGACGCTTCTGAAAAGGAATAAGAGGTAACTCGTGAATCCATGATGAACTCCTTAGAGAATTGTTCCAAAACCAAACTTATTAAGCTCATTAAAAGAATCATGGAAGAAAGCGTTGTTATGCAACATAGAATGGATGAACTTGAACTTGAAAGTGAAAATAGGCTAGTTGAATGTGAGAACTGTGCTACAGTTTCGTTACAACTAGAGTCCTCGTATGTCGAAGTTAAATCCCTGAAAACTGAAGTGATGTGCCTTAAGCTAGAGAACGCTAAGCTTAGGGAAGAGGTGAAAGTGTTAGGGAAGAGCCCGGTAACTGAGGTAGTTCAACCAATGGTGTTTGTCCCAGCCAAAAGAGGACTAGGATACGAGTCTGACACTAGGAACTCTCTCCCTAGTGACTTTGAGGCTAGCAAAACCTCAGAACTTGAATTAGAAAGGGAAAAGACCAAGAACCTTCTTGAAAGAATTCGAGTCCTAGAGAGTGGAGAGAAAGGTCAAAGGGACTATTACACAAACTCCACTAGTCATAGGATCTATAAGAAGATTGCTAAGGGGGAAGGTTCAAAAGTTTGTAACACTCAAAAGATGAAAAAGAACAAAATCCAACGTCCCAACAAGAAGTACTACCTTGGTACTTACTATAGGACGTGTTGGTACTGTGGAAAAGGAGATCACTTCAAATATGATTGCCTGAAACTGAAGAACGACATTGAAAGTGGCAAAGCTGCTAGGAATAACATTGAAAATGATAAGTCCGTCCCTAAGGCTAACCCTAGACGTCCTAGACGATCTAAGAGTTCTTTCAGAAAGCATGCTATTTCAAATGATGTGAATATAAGTGACTACATGCCAGAACCAGAGTTCTATTTCTGTAACGAACCAGGTAAGGAACACCTTGCCTGGGTCGCCATACACTAACCTTGTTTTGGCAGGTGGAAGTGAGGGGACGCCCATGGATCATTGATAGTGGCGCCTCAAACCATATGACAGGAAGCCAGATCCATCTCACTTCTATCCAAAGTAGCGCCACTGGAGGAACTGTCTCGTTTGGCAACAAGGGCAAAGGAAAGATCAAAGGGACGGGAACTGCTATTCTCAATCCGTCTATCAAAGCGACAAATGTTAGCCTTGTTGAAGGACTTGGCTTCAACCTCCTAAGCGTCTCTCAAATGTGTGATCAAGGTGAAAACTTAGTCACATTTGACTCAAAGGAGTGCCTCGTCATCAACAAGAAATCCAACAAAGTCGTCCTCAAAGGAGTCCGAAAGAACAATGTCTACATCTTCAATCAGGAGTTCAAGCCAAAATCTGAGTTGTGCTTATCTGTGTCAAAGGAGGACGCTGACCTCTGGCATCGCCAACTTGGCCATGCTGGACCAAGCACAATCCTCAAGCTTCATCAAAGAAATCTTGTGAAAGGTCTTCCCCAAATTGATCTTGAGAAAATTGAACAGTGTGAAGCATGTATCAAAGGGAAGCAGACAAGAACGTCCTTTAAGTCAAAGAACGATGTCAGCACAAAGAAACCTTTGGAACTTCTCCATATGGATCTTTGTGGACCAATGAAGACGTTAAGCTATGGTGGAAAGAGGTATATCTATGTCCTTGTAGATGACTTTTCTCGATTCACCTGGGTTCTTTTCTTAGCTTCAAAAACAGATTGCTTCAACGCATTCAAAGTCTTCATCAAACAAGTGGAAGTTGCGCTTGAGACGCCTCTCAAATCCATAAGATCAGACCATGGGACGGAGTTTCAAAACTCAGAGTTCGTGGCCTACTGTGATCAACATGGAGTCTCTCACAACTTCTCAGCTCCAAGGACTCCTCAACAAAATGGAGTGGTGGAAAGAAAGAATAGGACGCTGGAGGATATGGCAAGGACTATGCTCTTAGCCAATAGCGTCCCCAAGTACTTCTGGGCTGAAGCTATTGCTACAGCGTGCTACATTATCAATCGAGCCATGATCCGTCCTTTGCTGAAGAAGACGTCCTATGAGTTGCTGAATGGAAGAAAGCCTCGCATCGACTATCTCAGAGTCTTTGGATGCAAGTGCTTTGTTCACAACAATGATAAAGAAAGACTTGGAAAGTTTGACGCAAGAAGTGACGAAGCCATATTCCTTGGATACTCCCTCACCAGTAAAGCGTATAGAGTTTTCAATAAACGAACTCTAAAGCTTGAGGAGAGCATTCATGTTGTGTTCAAAGAAAGTTCTTCTCACAAAGATAAACCAAGTAAGAAAGAACGCTCATCTCCTCTGCAGCAGGATGACTCCGATGATGAAGTTGATTTCGGGTCCTCTGGAAAATACTATGTTCCTAAGGACGCTACTCAAAATCCTGAAGAAGTCTCAGTAGAAGTTCCCAGTGTTGTTCAGGAAGTTCCATCTCAAAGTGAATCTCCAGCTCAACATGAGGTCCCTGAATCAAGCCTACAAGGAGAACAGCGTCAAGAAGAGGACGCTCAACCTGAGGGGGAACTCTATGAAACTCTCAATGAAGACGACGGGTTTGACTCAGATGAATCTGATTGGACGGACCCTAGATGTACTCCTGTAAGGGACGATACTCATAAGGGATCCCATCTTTCGAGACTTCATTCAACAGATCAAATCATCTCAGATATGTCAAAAGGAGTTCAAACAAGATCAGCCGTGAATCAGTCCCTTAATGCTAACATAGCGTTCTGTGCCTTCAACGCCTTTGTGTCCTTGGTTGAACCTAAGAACATAAAGGAAGCACTCCAGGACGCTGATTGGATTCAGGCCATGCAAGAGGAACTTAATCAATTCGAAAGAAATAAGGTTTGGACCCTCGTCCCTCGTCCGAGAAACAAAAACATAATAGGGACGAGATGGGTCTACAGGAACAAGCTTGATGAGAATGGTCGCGTGTCAAGAAACAAAGCAAGGCTTGTGGCTCAAGGCTATAGGCAAGAGGAAGGGATTGATTATGATGAAACCTTCGCTCCTGTCGCCAGGATTGAAGCCATTCGCCTCCTCATCGCCTTTGCCGCTCACAAAGGGTTCAAGCTTTTTCAAATGGACGTCAAGACAGCCTTTCTCAACGGCAAGCTCAAAGAAGAAGTGTACGTCGCTCAACCTCCAGGATTTGAGGACGCTGATCACCCAGATCATGTGTACTTCTTGGACAAGGCACTCTATGGACTCAAGCAAGCCCCTCGTGCATGGTACGATAGGTTTGCGTCCTTCCTCTTGTCCAACGGGTACACACGAGGTAACATTGATAAAACCCTGTTCTTAAAGAAAGTTCTTAAACATGTCTTAATTGTCCAAGTCTATGTCGATGACATAGTCTTTGGAAGCACTAACATGAAATTTGTAGAGGAATTCAAGAACTTGATGAGTAGTGAGTTTGAGATGTCCCTCATAGGAGAACTCAACTTCTTCTTGGGACTCCAAATCACTCAGCTCAAAGATGGGACGCGGATTCATCAACAAAAGTACATCCGTGAAATGCTTGAGAAGTATGGGATGAACTCTTCAAAACCCATTGATACTCCCATCTCCCCAAACACTCGCCTCTATGCTGATGAAGAAGGCAAGATTGTAGATCAAAAGCTCTACAGAGGAATGATAGGGTCCTTGCTATATCTTACGGCAAGTCGTCCCGACATCATGTTCGCTGTATGCTTGTGCGCTCGATTCCAAGCAAATCCAAAGGAGTCCCATATGCAAGAGGTCAAAAGAATCTTAGTATATCTCAAGGGACGGGATGACCTATGTCTATGGTATCCCAGAAGGACGTCCCTGAACCTGGTAGCTTACTCTGACGCAGATTACGCTGGCCATGTGGTGGATAGGAAGAGCACCTCAGGAATGGCACAATTCCTTGCCTCATGCCTTGTATCTTGGGGATCCAAAAAGCAAAACTCCGTGGCACTATCAACCGCGGAAGCTGAGTACGCTGCTGCTGCTTCGTGCTGCTCACAAGTCCTATGGATCAAGTACCAACTTGAAGATTATGGTACGTCCCTCAACACAGTCCCTATCTTGTGTGACAACACCAGTGCTATAAGTATTGCCAAAAATCCCGTTCATCATTCTAGGACGAAGCATATTCACATAAGGCATCACTTTCTTCGTGATAATGTTGAACTTGGATTAATTAGAGTGGATCATGTTAGGACTGAGGACCAAGTGGCCGATATTTTCACAAAAGCACTTGATAGACGTCCCTACGAGCACCTACGGTTGCTCTTGGGGATGATAACTTTTAAATGATCAAGTCCCGTTCTATTATTCCCTCCATGATTGGCTATGTCTTGTTGAGAACTTGTTTTAAGGTGTGTCATGCATTAAAGTCATCTTTAAAGGACGCTAGTCTAAGATATGTGTATTCGCTTGTGTCCTTGAATGGTATTCATTTCGCTTTTCATCTCAAGAGTATCCCTGATCACCCTACCCTCATCATAAGCCGAAATGATGGGAACTCTAAGCTTACCCAAGCCGAGAATCTTGCAAACGCGTCCTATGAGCATTCCTTGTTTCACCTTTACGGGACGTACTTGCTTGATTTTCAAAAATGGTTCTAAGTGATCAAAGGGACGCGTGCTAAGAGCTGAGAGTTGTCTGTACAGAGTTCTAATTACAGAGGTTGAGATCAGTGAATGGGACGCCGTGGTTCAGTTCTGTGTTGTGTAGTGTTGTGTGTTGAAAGGACGTCAGGTCAGAGTCCTTTGCAGTTGTGAGAAGTTTGAATGGTTGAAATTGGGAAGGTAAACCGTTTTAGCGAATCGTCAGCGAAAATCTCGGGATATGCGCAAACAGTGCTCAACAGCTGTATTCCTTAGCAAAGAAGAAAGCCACGTGTGGGAAGGCGGGTGGAGGAAGCTGTGTGTAAAAACCCTGTTACCCCTGACCGTCCAACTTCGTCTTCTTCCTATATATACCCACCTGTGCACTCCGAAAACCTTTCTTCGCTCATCTGCTGTTTGCACACTTTTAGAAATCTCAAAGATCTTCCAAATCTTCAACCGAATCCCGAAATCTCTCTCCAAACCCTAATCCTCCCCTATTTAAACCATCTCAAAAATGGCCAACACAAGAGCCTCAAAGAATCCCTCACCCTCGTCGGCAGCGAAAAACACTAGCTCTTCGAGATCTCCCCCGGTGAAAGGCCGGTCATTAATCGAGTCGAGAGGCAGACCTTCCGGCCGACAAGAACCCCCTCGCCACCATTCCTCCTCTCAAAGCACCCAGCGCCGCCACTCCAACACCCCTCCTCAACCCCTTCGCTCCCAACCTCCTCAACAAAAACAACCATCCCGCTCTCAATCCAAAACCCAGCCGAAGAGGTTCTCATTTCTGGAGAAGCCCTTCAAACCCGAGCCTGAGCCAGAAAATATCACCAAAGCCTCTGTTTACAGTGGCTCAATTAGCCGGCTCCCCTCTCAACCCAAACGCCGTCCTCCCCTTGACCCTCTCATTGAGGACTGGCTTGAAAAGGAGCCTAGGACGCTCGCCAACATTTGTCTTAGGGCGTCCACTCACGAACATCCTCCTAAAATCCAACGCCTCCTCCACTACTTCATGATCACATATGTCAAGCCCCGCCTTCAAGAAACCAATCACACCAACCCACCGTTCATGGGGCCAGGAATCATTTCTGACTCATTTGGTGGAACCGTGGACGAGCTCGCCAAACTACTTCCTGATATAATGGAGTTTGTTGTGGCTCCTACGGGCTCCGTCCCTTCTCAAAAAGGGAAAAGGCCTTCCTCTCCCCCTCCGTCCAAATCGCTCCAAATTAAAGGCCCTTCCTCCTCCCCACCAAAGCCAATCCCTTCCTCCCCTCCTCCTGCCCCAAAACGACGCCTCAAGACCTCAGCTCAGCTTGAGGGCGTCACGGATGAAGAAATGGCCGCCATTCGCCTCTCCGAAATTCAACTGGCAAAAGAGGAGAAGGCGCGCCAAGAGCAAGAGCAAGCAGAGAAAGCAGCCGTTGAGAAGGCGATCCAAGCAAGTATGCAGGACCTTCGTCAACTCCCTCCACCTCCTCCAAGGGTAGAGGATGCTCCTCAAGTCCAGGCCAAGGACGCTCCACAAGTCCAGGTCCAGGCCAAGGATGCTACCCCTGCTACTCTGCCGCCTCCTCCCTCTGCTCCGCTCAAGGTGAAACCAATCTCAGTGGTTCCGCCCAGCTCCTCCTCTGCTCCTCCCCCAAAAGCTAAGCTCCGCACTCCCTCTCCCTCTCCCCCTAGAGCTTCTCCTCCTCCTCCTCCTCCGCCTGCTCCGGCCGTCGAAGAAGCTGCTCAAGTTCAAGGGACGTCTCCTCCATCCGTTCCCACAGAATCCTTGGCAAGGACTCCAGCGGTGGACGCGCCTCCCACAGAACAGGCGTCCACAGCTGAGGACACTGCAATGGTTGAGTTCCAAGAACAACGGAACGAAGCCTCCGATGACGAGGACGCCCCTCCCCAGGATGAGGAACCTGAGGAAGAGGAGGGAGATGGAGATGAAGAAGATGTTGGTGATGAAGTGATCGTGAGCAATGGCTCCAAGCAGAAACGCTTCAAGAAAATCCTATCGCCGCTCCTCTTCACCGCCGAGTTTCTGGCAGAGAACCAGCGCCAAGAGTTCTTGGATCTTCTTGAGTTCCAGGGTTGGACGCACTTGGGCGCTGAGGCCGCTGATGTTGACCCTGATGAGGTTCTCCGTTTCTACTCAAAGTTCGAAATCACAGAAGTAAACGGGAAGCCTCAGGGGACTTTTGAAATCGATGGGGACGAGTACTCAGTTGCTGAGGGCACCGTCCGCAAAATGCTAGGCCTGCGTCCTTCTCCGCAAGATGCTCTGCACGATCTGCCGTGCAAGAACTTTGGCCGTTTCTCCCAAGATGAAATCCTCAACAGAATATTCAATGGGAGACAGCCAGCTGCTAAGGAAAGAGTTGCTCATTGCCTCACCAAGACGGGCGTCCTTGCGCATCACTTCATTGTGCGCATGGTCGTCCCCCGCCAAGAGAAGAAGTCCATTGTTCAGATCACTGATAGTATTCTCTTGGACGCTTTCTTGGAACGCAAGCCGATAAACTTGCCCCGAGTAATCTTGGAACACATGGGCAAGTGCACAGGAGGCAGGCACTCTCTTCCTTTCCCCGGCTTGGTCAAGCAAATTCTGAAGCAGCAGGGACTCTATGCTCCTAACCAAGAGCGTTCCTTTGGCATTCATTGGGACGTCAGGCAAATTACACTCCCTCCAGTTGGGAAACTCAGGTGTGATGAGCCCCTTCCGTCCGTTAAGCGCCAACTGGAAAAGGAACGGAAAGAGGCTGAAAGGAAAGCCAAAGCTGAGAGGAGAGCTCAAGCTGCTGCTGCTGCTGCTGCTGAACCTGGAGAAGGAGATCACGAAGCTGAAAATGTCCAAGTAGTTGGGACGCCAGCTGAGGACGCTGCTGATGACGAGGACGAGCTCGATGGTATGAGCGTCCCTGATGAGGCTGAGAGGCACTCTACGAAGTATCTGATGGGCATGATGATCGAGAACCAGTGCATAATGATTGATCTAATTCAGCAGGTTCACGACACACTTCACGTCCACACAAACCTTCTTGAGCGCAACAACGAGCTCCTTGCCCAGAACAACCATCTTCAGGAGCAACACCTCAAAGCCCTTGGCAAGCGTCCCAGAAAATGATCACCTCCCCCTTCTCTAACCCTGAAACAATTTATCATTTCTTGAGTTTTTGTTAAGACAATGGGACGCTGTCCCCGTTTTGAACACTTGTTGTGAATGTCTGTAATGAACGTTCTCGTTTCTCATTCTTAATGCCATTCACTACATTTGTGCTTCATTTTGTCTAAGCGTACCTTTCTTTAGTTATGACTTTGTGCTTGCATGCTTTTCGACTTGTTCTCCTTTTCGATGATGCCAAAAGGGGGAAGTATAGTTTTGCAGAGATGCGATTGTCCTTAAGTTATCATAGAAAGCATGTGTTCAGGGGGAATTTCGGCCAAGTCAAAAGGTCGTTAGTTAGGAATAAAATAGAACGCACTTAAAAGAATGTGTTGCATGCCAATCTAAGCTGAAAAGAAAATCAAAGTGTAGTTCCTCATGCTAAAAGCTTTACTTCTGTGTGCATTATTTGAAAGAGTTTGTCATCATCAAAAAGGGGGAAATTGTTGGGACGATATTAAGGACGTCAGTCGTTAATATCTAAACCAATAATAATCGTCCCTTGTTTTGATAATGACAAACTCAAATGTATTTGATAAGTTGTCCAAGTTTTGATCTCAGGTAAGTCCAGTGGACGCACATGAGCGAAAAGGACAACAAGTGAACAGCAGTCCCTATGCTGTAGGGACGCACGTTACCAGAACTTCCAAAGCTAAACGTAATTGGCGGAGTCCCTGCGCAAGATAGGACGGAGTCCTCATCAAGAAGGGACGCGCGCCAAAATACGGACGAAGTTCAAATTCAAATCAAGGCCGCCCCAACATGATTACATCATCGTCCGGCCTTAGTCCTCAGAAGGAAGCTTCCTTTGTCTGGGCACGTGTAGACAATGCCAAAGACGTCGCTTTCCCAGCAATGGTCCCCTACCCACGCGGAGGCTTCCCAAGCGTCAACAGAGTTGACCTCCTCAAGACGCTCATCGCACCGTTGATCAAAGATCGAGGATCCTGCCAAGTCTCAGAGGACGCTAGAGGACAAGAATCACTTCCGCTATAAATACTCTCCAAGGAGTATGCATAGCGGTATGTGTGTGCAAGAGTGGACTTTGAAGACTTTCTCTCAAGCTCTCCCGAAGCATTCAAGAACACGAACGAAGATCAAGAAGATCAAGTGAGCTTGAAGCAAGAGAAAGAAAGTCCAACCACATCAAATCCAAAACAAACCACAAATCAATTAGAGTTGTAGTTTGTCTCTCACAACGAACCGTGAGAGACGTGAGTGATAGCTTCCTTATAGCTAAGAGTGTTAGGTTACTTGTTAGGTTGAAAGGAGTGTTACTAGTGAGGCTAAGGACGGACGCTTAGCTCAGAGAAGTGTAACGACTCGCCTAAGTTGTAAGGACTCGCTCTTAATAAGATAAGGGACGGCTATTGAAAATCCTCCAACGGAGGTAGAGGTTTACCCATAAGACTAGTTGGTCTTAGTGGGGTTCCTCTATAAATACTCGTGTCCACTTATCTTGTATTCTGTTAAGTCTATTTTCCGCTGCACTAAAGGACGCCCTTAACCCAGTTAAGGACGCCCTCATTAACTGACTTACGATCCATCAGTGTGGACTTTGAAGACTTTCTCTCAAGCTCTCCCGAAGCATTCAAGTTCAAGAACGAAGATCAAGAAGATCAAGAAGATCAAGTGAGCTTGAAGCAAGAGAAAGAAAGTCCAACCACATCAAATCCAAACTAAACCACAAAATAATTAGAGTAGTAGTTTCTCTCTCACAACGGACCGTGAGAGACGTGAGTGATAACTTCCTTATAAGCTAAGAGAGTTAGGTTACTTTGTTAGGCGGAAAGGAGTGTTACCAGTGAGGCTAAGGACGCACGCCTAGCTCAGGGGATTGTAACAGCTCGCCTAAGTTATAAGGACTCTCTTTCAATAAGATAAGGACGGCTATTGAAAATCCTCCAACGGAGGTAGAGCTTTACCCATAAGACTAGTTGGTCGTAGTGGGGTTTCTCTATAAAAACTCGTGTCTATTGTCTTATTACGTTTCCTGTTAAGTCTATTTTCCGCTGCATCTAAGGACGCCCTTAACCTAGTTAAGGACGCCCATTCTAACAGACTTACGATCCAACAATTGGTATCAGAGTAGGCGCTCTAGATTAAGTTTGAGTTGCAGGAAACGTGGAGATGGAACCTATAGGTATCTCAAGTGCGAAGCCTCCTCGCCTCACATACGGAAACTTCAACCGATGGAAAACAAGGTTTGAGTGCTTCGTGCGAAGTCAAAACTACCAATGATGGCTGGTGATAAAGAACGGTGACCTCGAAGTCCCTGCTGCTAAGAAAGACAAAGAGGCAGAGTGGGGTCCCGAAGAATTCAAACTCATGGAGGCAAACGCCAAAGTTATCTGTTTCCTACAGACGTCTCTCTGTGAAAGGGACGCTACCCGTGTAAGCAACCTTCCAACTGCTAAGCTCCAACGGGAAGCCCTTGAGAAGTACCACGTTGGGACGCCCGAGATGAAAGAGGACGTCCAGCTTGAAGCGAAAAAGGACTTCTACAAATCCAAGATGTTCTCAAATTAAACCATCACAAACTACTCCTTCCCCTTTGAAGCTCTGCTAACAAAGTTGAAAAACTTGGGTGTCAAAGAAAACGAAGATCACCCAAAGGATGAAGGTTCAAGTCTTGATTGATGGACTCACGGGACCATGGAACTTTGATAGGATGACGTTCAAGGAAAACCAAGCCAACAAAGGACTGTCCATGGAGGAAATCTATGGAAAGCTCAAAGGGTACGAGGCTAGGAGAAATCAGGATTTGCTAGAAATGGGAAAGAGTTCTCAAAATCAACTCACTTTGACCCTTGCATCAAGAACGCCAGAATATGAACAATACCATCAAAGGAAAAGGGAATTGGCATTGTTGCTAGAAGGCAAAACTCCAGAGCATCAAGAGAATTCTTCGTCTTCAAGCATTGAGAGAACGACAAGGGAAGTCGGAAGAACCAATGTCTGAAGAGGATGAGCTAGCCCTCATGCACAAAACCCTTCGTTCATGGGCTCTCAGAAATAAAGGTTCAAGGATGAAGATGCCCTACAAGAAGGAGACCCCCAAAATGACAGATGCTGAAATGAAGGAGATAACCTGTTACAAATGCAACAGGAAGGGACACATTGCTAAGAACTGCAATACAGGACTTTCAGCAAAAGATATCAAGAAGAAGGCATTGATTGGAGCCTATGAGGCCGCATGGGACGACATCGACTCAGATGATGAAGAACCATCTAACCAAGTGGCTTACATGGCCATGGAGGACGCTTCAGACGCTCCAGAGGACGCCTGTGAAGCTGAGCAAGAGGTAACTCATGAATCCATGATAAGTTCCCTTGACAAGTGCTCTAAACCCAAGCTCATCAAATTAATCACTCAGATCATGCAAGAAAGATATGCTATGAAACAAAGTTTTGATGAACTTGAATCGGAGAACATTGTTGTGGAATGTGAAAATTGCAACACCATGTTCATTCAATTAGAGTCCTCTCAGGAAGAAATTAAGTCCCTTAAGAGTCAGCTTGTGTGCCTAAAACTTGAGAACGCAAATATTAGGGACAAAGTGAAGGTCCTAGGAAAGAATCCCATGACCGAAACTGTGAATCCTATTGTCTTTGTTCCAGCTAGGAAAGGACTAGGGTATGAATCAGGCTCAAAGAACTCTCTTCCCAGTGACTTCGAAGCTAGCAAAGCTACTGAGCTAGAGCTTGAAAGAGAAAAGGCAAAGAACCTAGAGGAACGCATAAGAGTCCTTGAGAGTGGTGAGAAAGGAAAGAAGGACAATTACACAAATTCCACTAGCCATAAAATCTACAAAAAGATTGCAAAAGGAGAAGGATCTAAGGTAGTTGATCCTAAAGAAATGAAAGAGAATAAAATTCAACGTCCTAACAAGAAGTACTACCTTGGAAATTATTATAGGACATGCTGGCATTGTGGCAAAGGTGGTCACTACCAGTATGAGTGCATATGCTAAAACAAGATCTTGAGAATGGAAGAAAGGCTAGAAGTGGTAGTAAGAACGCCAAGCCTAAATCTGTTGATAGGACGCACGCTAGTGTGCCTAATGCTAAAAATTCAATCTCCTAGGAAGCATGCTAGAAGGACAAATGATGTGAATGTGTATGATTACTTGCCCATGAAAGAGTTGTACCCATGTAACGAACCAGGTAAGGGCCACCTTGCCTAGGTCGCAAAGAACAAACTCTTCTTTTCAGGTGGAAGTGAGAGGAAGCCCGTGGATCATTGATAGTGGCGCCTCAAATCATATGACTGGAAGCCAGATCCATCTCACTTCTATCCAATCTAGTGCCACGGGAGGAACTGTCTCGTTTGGCAACAAGGGCAAGGGAAAAAATGGAAGGGGCGGGCACCGCAAAATTAAATCAGTCCATCTAAGCGTCCAATGAGAGTCTTGTTGAGGGACTCGGGTTCAACCTACTTAGTGTCTCCCAAATTTGTGATCAAGGTGAAAACCTAGTCACATTTGACTCTAAGGAATGCCTAGTCATCAACAAGAAAACAAATCAAGTCATTCTCAAGGGGACTCGTGAGAACAATATCTACATCTTCAACCAAAAGTTCAAGCCTGCATCCAAGTTGTGCTTATCCGTCTCTGCTGTGCACGCCGATCTCTGGCATCAACGTCTTGGGCACACCGCACCTAGCACAATCTTTAAGCTTCATCAACAAGAGCTTCTAAGAGGACTTCCCCGAATTGATCCTGAGCAGATTGAGCAATGCGAAGCATGCATCAAAGGGAAGCAAACAAGATCGTCCTTCAAATCCAAAAATGAAGTGAGCACAAAGAAGCCTTTAGAACTCCTTCACATGGATTTGTGTGGACCCATGCAGACCCAAAGCTATGGTGGAAAGACGTACATGTACGTTATCGTAGATGACTTTTCAAGATTCTCTTGGGTTCTTTTCTTGGTGCCAAAAGCAGAAGCTTTCCAAATGTTTAAGATCTTCATCAAGCAAGTAGAAGTTGCTCTTGGGACTAGTTTGAAAGCCCTAAGGTCAGATCATGGAACGGAGTTCAAAAACTCAAAGTTCCTTGACTTCTGTGACCAACAAGGAGTCTCCCACAACTTCTCTTGTCCTCGAACTCCTCAGCAAAATGGCGTTGTTGAAAGAAAGAATGGGACGTTGGAAGATATGGCAAGGACGATGCTCTTGGCAAGTGGCGTCCCCAAACACTTCTGGGCGGAACCCGTGGCCACAACGACCTACATCATCAATCGAGCCATGATTCGTCCCTTGCTCAAAAAAACGTCCTATGAGCTGCTTAACGGAAGGAAGCCAAACATTTATCACCTCAAAGTCTTTGGGTGTAAATGCTTCATCCACAACAACGGCAAAGACAACATCGGCAAATTTGATGCTAGGAGCGATGAAGGAATATTCCTTGGATACTCCCTCACAAGCAAAGCCTATAGAGTCTTCAACAAAAGGACTCTTAAACTTGAGGAAAGTATCCATGTGGTATTCAAAGAGAACTCATCTCACAAGAAAGAACGTCGTCCCTCTCCAAAGGCCGATGATGAAGATGATGAAGAAGAACCCAGAGGGTCCTTCGACAAGTACTACGTTCCTAGGAACGTCCCTGAAACTCGTGATGAGGTTTCAATGGGAGTCCCTAGTGAACAGCAAGAGCCCTCTCAAACTTGGTCGCTAAACCAAGTGGATGTCGCAGAGTCAAGTCAACAAGGAGAAGAAAGGCAAAGCATGGACGCTCACTCTGATGGGGAACACACTGAGCCTATCAATGAAGATGGATTCAACTCTGATGATTTTGATTGGACGGATCCAAGGTGCACTCCTGGAAGGGACGCCTCACACAGAGGATCCCACCTTTCAAGACTTCATTCAACGGATCAAATCATCTCAGACATCTCTAAAGGAGTCCAAACAAGATCAGCTGTGAATCAGTCCCATAGTGCAAACATGGCGTTTGGTGCATTCAACGCCTTTGTGTCCTTAATTGAACCTAAGAACATAAAGGAGGCACTTCAGGACGTTGATTGGATCCAAGCTATGCAAGAAGAACTCAATCAATTTGAAAGAAACAAAGTTTGGACCCTCGTCCCTCATCCTAAAAACAAAAACATAATAGGGACGAGGTGGGTCTACAAAAACAAGCTTGATGAGAGTGGCAGAGTTTCAAGAAACAAAGCAAGGCTTATGGCTCAAGGCTATAGGCAAGAGGAACGGATCGATTATGATGAGACCTTCGCTCCGGTCGCTAGAATTGCAGCTATACGCCTCCTCATTGCCTTCGCCGCTCACAAGGGGTTCAAGCTCTTTCAAATGGATGTCAAGACGGCCTTCCTCAATGGCAAGCTAAAGGAAGAGGTGTACGTTGCTCAACCTCCTGGTTTTGAGAACGCAGATCATCCTGATCATGTGTACTACTTGGACAAAGCGCTCTACACACTCAAGCAAGCCCCTCGTGCATGGTACGATAGGTTTGCGTCCTTTCTCTTGTCCAACGGGTACACTCGAGGTAACATTGACAAAACCCTGTTCTTAAAGAAAGTCCTTAAAGATGTTTTGATTGTCCAAGTCTTTGTCGATGACATAGTATTTGGAAGCACTAACATGAAACATGTAGAGGAGTTCAAGAATTTGATGAGTAGTGAGTTTGAGATGTCCCTCATAGGAGAACTCAATTTCTTCTTGGGACTTCTAATCACACAACTCAAAGATGGGATGCGCATTCACCAACAGAAGTACATTCGTGAAATGCTTGAGAAGTATGGAATGAATACGTCAAAATCCATTGACACTCCCATCTCTCCAAACACTCGCCTTTATGTTGACGAAGAAGGCAAAAGTGTGGATCAAAAGCTCTACAGAGGAATGATAGGGTCGCTATTGTACTTGACCGCGAGCCGTCCAGATATCATGTTCGCCATGTGTCTATGCGCTCGCTTTCAAGCCAATCCAAAGGAGTCCCACATGCAAGAAGTCAAAAGAATCTTCAGATACCTCAAGGGACGGGACGATCTATGCCTTTGGTATCCCAAAAGGACGTCCCTCAACCTGGTAGCGTACTCTGACGTTGACTATGCTGTCCATGTGGTGGATAGGAAGAGCATCTCCGAAATGGCTCAATTTCTTGGCTCTTGCCTTGTATCTTGGGGATCCAAAAAACAAAACTCCGTGGCCCTCTCAACCGCGGAAGCTGAGTACGTTGCTACTGCTCTCAAGTCCTATGGATCAAGTACCAACTGGAAGACTATGGTACGTTCCTTGATACTGTCCCTATCATGTGTGATAACACTAGTGCTATAAGTATTGCCAAGAATCCTGTCATCATTCTAGTACGAAGCATATTCATATAAGACATCACTTTCTTTGTGATAATGTTGAACTTGGATTAATTAGAGTGGATCACATTAGCACTGAGGACCAAGTGGCCGATATTTTCACAAAAGCACTTGATAGACGTCCCTACGAGCACCTCAGACTGCTCTTGTGGATGATAACTTTTAAATGATCAAGTCCCGTTCTATTATTCCCTCTATGATTGGCTATGTCTTGTTGAGAACTTGTTTTAAAGTATGGCATGCATTTAAAGTCATCTTGAAAGGATGCTAGTCTAAGACATGTGTTTTGCTTGTGTTTTGAACGCTATTCATCTCACTTTTTATCTCAAGAGTATCCCTGATCACCCTACCCTCATTACAAGCCGAAATGATGAGAACTCTAAGCTTACCTAAGCCGAGAATCATGCAAACGCGTCCTATGAGCATTCTTTGTTTTATCTTTACGGGACGTACTTGCCTGATTTTCAAAAATGGTTCTAAGTGATCAAAGGGAAGCTTGTCAAAGTCTAGAGGACGTCGGGGCAGAGTTCTAACAGTCAGAGGTTGTGATCAGTTTTGGGACGCAGTGGTACAAATCTCAGTAAAGCAGTGTTGTGAGTTGAGAGGACGCCAAGACAAAGTCCTTTGCAGTTGTGAATATGTTTGAAGTTTGAAAATGGGAAGGTGAATCGTCGCGGAGAATTTTGAACGCCCATCTCGGGATCTGTGCAAACAGTGCATAACAGTTGTTTTTCTTAACAAAGAAGTATGCCACGTGTGGGAGCGCGGGTGGAGGAAGCCTTCGCAAAAGACCCTGTTGCCCCTGCCCTTTTGCCTTCGTCTTCTTCCTATAAATACTCCCCTGCCACAACTGAAATCCCTCTTCGCTCTCTTTGCTGTTTACACAAATCCGGAAATCTCTCCCAAAATCTTGCCAAATCTCCTACCCCAATCTCGAAATCACTTTTGAAACCCTAATCCTCTCTATAAAACCCTCTCAAACTCTCAAATGGCCAACACAACAAACACCAAGAACATAAAACCCTCTCAAACTCCCAAGTAGTGCCTTTGTTTATCGTCGACGGCTCGACGGTCTTCAGCTCAAAACGGGTCCTCATCAAGATGAAATCGGATCTCGTTGCCACCATGTGATATGGACTTGCGATTGTTAATGATTAGGATAGGAACTAACCATAGGTGTGAATGAAATCAATGGATAAATCTATGATCGAGTGATTATTTCAGAGTAGATCTTTTGAATGAACTTGTGTCCCATATTTGGTTTGATTATTTATTATTTGCTTTCTAGATTAGTTTAGTTTAGATATCTCTTTGATTTTCCCCCTTATCTTTAGTTGATAAATATATTAATACTAGAAGTCTTAAGTTCTCTTGGGTTCGACCCCTTACTTGTATGCTATACTAGCTTTGTTAGTTTAGGGATTATCTTTGATCTTGGGAACAACGACTTTACCCGAGTCAAATTTTGGCGCCGTTGCCGGGGAACTTAGGTTTCTTTGTAGTGTTAATATTTTTGTTAACTTTGTGTGGACCTATCTTACGGTCCACACTTGTATATTCTAATGCCTTGCTGATACAGGCTATTTTGTATAGGTTAACTCTTAGATTTTGAGATGTTATTGAGAGTGTTTAGGTTAGATTTGAGCGATATTGTAATACGAAGGCCAAAGACACAAGTTATGAAGAATCAAGAGTTCGAAGAGCTTAAAGACGAAGTTCGCCACTACATCAACGCCGTGGTCGCGTTGTCTATGACGCGGTCGTGGTGTTGTAGAGGTGACGACCATGAAGACCCGTAAAGGCCGCGGTCGCGTTGTCTATGGCGCGGTCGCGGTAGAAGCCGACTCAGCCAAACCAAGTGAAGACCGCCGCGGGCGCGGCCAAGGCAGCGCGGTCGCGGTGCGTGCCAGATTCGAGACGGATGAAATCCTGTCTTTTCTATCTTGTTTCCTTTCTTATCTTTTCGTTTCCTTTCTTATCTATCTCGAAGAGGTTGTTCTTTGGGGTATTTAAGGGGAACTTTTTCTAGGTTTTAGAAATCTGTTATCACTTTGTAATCAGTTGTTCTTTCAATAAAAATTTGTGCATTCTTTGTAATGGAGAACTAATCTCCCTTGGAGTTTATTCAATCAAGGAAGCTTTGTTATGAAGTTGTGAAATTCTGGTAACTTCTTTATCCCTAGGCCTTTATTGATACTCTTGTGCTTCATCCTATGATCTCTGTGTGATTATATGAGCCTAATCAACTTGTTTAATTGACTTAGATCTATTGTTTGAATTAGGATTGATTGGTTTCTATGCGTCCTTCTTATTTCTCGAAACAACTCTCTTCTAGGACCGTGGACTAGTTTAGGGAAGATTATTCAATGGTTTATTTGTGCATGAGACTCGTAGCTTGATTGCATGATTTGATTTCCTAATATCCTTCTTCTCTATGCTAATTCTAAGTCAAGCGTCCTTGCCTAGGGTTATAGAATTGCTTGGACCGTGGACTTGAGTTTTATCATTGATTTTGGCACAACGACTTTAGCCGAGTCAAATTTTGGCACCGTTGCCGGGGAATCCTTTTCCTTGTTTGATTTGCGTGCGTTTTCAGGTTCTATGCCAGAACCGAGACCGCGGCCACCTCGGCGCGCCCACGGTTTAAGCCAGAAACCTCCATTGGGTTCGGACCAATCACATGGTCCGTACCCGGTCTACTAATACTTCTCCTGTTCGCTTTGGTCTAGAAATTGACAAGACACTTCGGAAGATAAGGAGTGCTCCCAGAGCGGCTGCATCCTACAATCTTCTTGAATTTCTCTCTCTCTCTCTCTAATTCTGAATCAGAAGAAATCATGGCGGAGCAAACTATTCGCCAACTTAGTGCGCCTAATCTTCAACAACAGCAGCTGGCTGTTCAATTCCCCGATCTCGAGGAGGGCGTGAAGTTCGAGCTCAAGTCCGGGCTCATCCACCACTTGCCCAAATTCCACCGGTTGAGTGGTGAAGACCCGAACAAACATCTCAAGGAGATCCACGCTGTGTGCGTGAGCATGAAGCCGACGGATGTCACGGAGGATCAAATCAAGCTCCGGGCTTTTCCCTTCTCTTTGGAGGACTCCGCCAAGGAATGGCTCCTTTATTTGGTGCCAGGCTCTATTACCACTTGGGCGGCCATGAAGAAAGCCTTTCTAGAGAAGTACTTCCCTGCTTCTAAACAAACCTCCATCAAAAAGCAACTAAGTAGTTTGGAGCAAGGGGAGGACGAGAATCTCTATAATTCTTATGAGCGCTACAAGAGGCTCATCGCTCGTTGTTCCTATCATGGCTATCTTGCCAAGGATCTTATTTGCCATATTATTGAGGGACCCTGCGACAATAAAAAGAGGCTCGTGAACGCATCTTGTGGAGGCAATTACGAAAACCTGACTACCGCAGCAGCCTTTGAGAAAGTGGAGACCTTGGCTGAACAAGCTCGCAACCAGCAATCCAAGACCAATGTGAGGTCCATTAGTGTGGTGAATGAGTCCCTGAATGCTGAAGTAAGGGAACTCAAAGATCTCATGAAGCAGCTGCTCACAAAGAAGACGGCTCAACAAGTCAACGCTTGCGGTTTGTGCTATGACGCGAGCCACGACACCGACCAATGCCCCACTATTTAGGAAACCGAGGAGTCGGTGAATGCTATTGGTAATTATAGTGCGCCCCGACCCCAGAACGACCCTTTCTCTAACACCTACAATCCGGGGTGGGCGAACCATCCTAATTTTCAGTGGAACAACCAACAGCAGCAAGAGCCACCACAACAGCAGCAGCAGTTCGCTCCTCAGGGCCAGCAACAACAATTCCGCTCTAACAATTATCCCCCGAGAGCGCCTACCCCGTCTCTGAACGATGCTATTACTGCCCTTTTGAAGGAGAACCAAGAGACGAGAGCTGCTGTAAAGAATCTTGAGACTTAGCTAAGCCAACTTGCCACAATGATAAATACGCTCGAGTCTAAGGATTCCAGGAAACTCCCATATCATCCGCTCAACCATAAAGAAAATGTGAGTGCCATGAACTTGAGGAGTCTTGAGAGGGTTTTACCTTAACAAATAAATTTGTCAAGACCCCGCTGAGTATAACGAAGTCAGGATCGTCCACGGGAGTTAGTAGTTCTATAGTCTAGCAATCAAACTACAAAAGCAAAACAAAAACAAAGCAAAACAAGCAAACAAACACAAATTGCACACCCTGAAGAGCCAAATTGCACGTTCTGAGGGGGGTCGCAGCCGATCCTAGGGAGGTCGCGGCCGACCTAAAACAGAACTTCACAACACAAAGAAAACAACTACTGAGGGGAGGGGGGTCGCCGCGACCAGTTGCAGGTCGGGGCCGACCTTTTCTAGGCACGAAGATTGGTTTCGTAAAAATACGAAAAGACAACTAGGGGTAGGGATTCTCCACAACATAATCATGCATTCAAACAATGATAAAGACCAACTCAACTTATAATCTCATGGGTGACTTTCATCACAAAAGAACACATCAAGAGCCTCCATTTACATGAAAGTGTTAACATGCAATCCAACTTGTTCTTCGAAGGGTTCGACTTTCATCTAACCCGGATAGTCCACATTCACAAACAAAACCTCTCAATTAGGTTGCAAACAAGAACATTCCCCCTTCTTCAAGGGTTTTAAGCACACAAGAGGGATTTATGGGCAGAGATTTCAAGCTAGGCATGGATCCAAAACAATCAAGGTCTTAAATGCACTTTCATGGTGGGTTTCACCCCAACCCTAGCAAGCTAATTACTCACACACAAACAACACAAGAGAAGAGGGAAACATAATCGAAAACAACAACTTAAATTAAACCAAGATCCAAACTTACAAGCCTTGCAAATCCACAAATCTCTCCCTACAAACCCTTGTCTTCCATCTTCTCCCTCTCCTCCTCTATCTTCGTCCTCTTCCCTCCTCACCTCCCAAAGAGGGAGAGTGAGAGAGCTCTGTCTCCAACCCTAAGCTTCCCACACAAGCCTCCCTCTCTCTCTATCAAAAGCTTTTTAGAAAAGGAGCCCAAAAGCCCCTTAAATAGAAGTAAAAAAAGTCAACTTAAAAGGATGCTTCCTCAGCCTGCCAAGTCTGCCACTTTGTCCCCCTTTTGGATTTTCAAAAATCCCGCAAAAAGCATTACTTGGGCGGCAAGGATTCGCTTTTGGTCGCAGCTCAGGGTGGTCGCGGCCGACCTCAGGATGGTCGGCCCCGACCTACAGCAGGATCATATTTTCTTCGTGTTTTCGCTCGAACTTGCTCCATTGCTAGCCTTTCTTCGGGGTTTCTTTTTCGATGTTTCTTGGGTTCCTTTTATACTTCTTGTAGCTTCTTTTGAGACACTTTTTGGCTTGAAGATCCATCCTTGAAATCCTTGAAAAGCTCCACTCGACTTCGCTACTTGACACTTGAAAACCACAACAAAACACCACCTCCTAGAAGGCTCGGAAAAGCTCGAAAACTCCTCTAAAATGCTCCAAATACCTACAAAACACAAATGCAAACACAAACGACTCCAACTCCCGAAAGAGAGTGGAAATCTCATGCAAAACACACAAACGCATACGAAAATATGCAAAACAAACTAGAAAACAACCTATGAAAATCAACTAAAAAGCACGACATCAAAATACCCCATACTTAAGCTTGCTTGTCCTCAAGCAATACCTCTCATGCATCAATGCCGAATAACAAGCTTAAGAATGCCTTTGAGGAAAATAAGCACAAGATAGAATAATGAGCAAACAACTTCAATATCATAGCACACATATTTGCAATTCTAAGCAATAACAATCAAACCTCACAAGGGCAATGTGTTTTACTCACTTTCAAGTGTTTAGGATACTCAATGAGCACTCAATCTCAACTCCAAATACACAACCTCATAGTCAATGGAAATTATATTCGAAATTCTCCACCGAAGAAATCAAAACAAGTTAAATCATCAAAAGAACTTAGGTGGCTCAATGAAGACTTCAAAGAAGTTTCATTCGGCCGGGTTGTAATGGGGCTCGGCATTTCAAAGGGTGCGGAATGATTTGATCTTGTGGTGCTAATGAATCCGGGAACCTAGACTCCTGGACTTCAAAACTCAACTACACTCAACTAACTCTTCTTTCTTCCTCCAAACACCAAACACTTAACCTTCAAGCACACTTCACTTCACCTACTTTTTTGTCTTTCTTCTTATGAAGAAGATTTGGCTCTTGCACTTATTCACACACCATTTTTTTTTCTTCTCCCTTTTTTTTTTTTAGGGGCTGGTGTAGGTCGGCCGCGACCTAAGGGTGGTCGGCCCCGACCTACAACAGAGGGCCTTCTTTTCACTACAATCGTGCTTCCCGAGCCAACACTTCTTCTTTTTCATTCTTTTCTTAAGACAACTCCTTTATTCTCCACTTTCACAATCTCTTCATTTTCACTCCTCATCCACATCAACATCTCAATCCATTCTAAGTCCTAATTCCCGGATTAAGGGGGTCAAGCTTATAATGGCTAGGATACTTTTGTGGGGCTAGAAATAAGGCTTTTAGGCTCAAATAAGGGGCTTCAAAACAAGGGATCATGTATAGGTAGGATAAAAAGGAAAGAAATAGGATAATGAAAATAAGTTCAATATCATTTGATCTAACAAGTAATGAATACATCTCCATTGGTTTCAAATTTCAAATAAGCATGCCATTGTCAAGTGATAAATGCATATGGAAGAGTAAAAATCACACATGAAAAACCAAGGAATAAAACATACATTCCTTGTGGCCAAAAGATTTCTCACTTAGGTTCAATTTGTTGGATTGCTTTTCACTTAGAATCATGCATGCTCAATTTTCATTATAAGCTCAAAATTCTAAAATCAAAGTCATGGTAGGCAATCTTACAAAGCAAGTTATAAGGAATTACATGATGATGTTCATAATCACTATCCTAGGACATCTTAGAAGAGGTATTTTTCCATCATGAAAATCAAAACAAAAAGACTCAATCATGCTTGGACACACACACAAACATGCAAACACACAATCACACAAACACAAGAACACAAACAACATGCAAAGGACACACTCAAGCAATTTCCCCAAACCACTCCATACTTAAAACATCAATGTCCCCATTGATTAAAAAAGTAAAGAGAGGGAAAAGAGAAACTAACTTGGGTTTGGAGCGTTTAATTGGAGAAGATTCATCTTTGAGGTGAAGCGGCGGAGAAGTGTCGTTCTCATCAATGCTCGAGGTTTGGGCTGCAAGGGAGGGTAGGGCACGACCTGGAGTGGGTAGGGCACGACCATTTGAAGGTAGGGGCCGACCATATAGAGGTCGGGGCCGACCCTTCTCTGAGAGCGCCTTCTTTGCATTGTCTTTCGTACCGGTCCTCTTATGCCCTTCCGTTGTCTTGGGTTTCTACAAAAGGTTAGTGGATATGCAAGACAAGCTACCAATCTAGTCTAGACTAAGTATTTTAAATTAATCAAAGCTAAAAAGCCCAAAATAAAAAGAAAAGAAAAGGGAAAGAACGGGTTGCCTCCCGAAAAGCGCTTTCTTTAACGTCTTTGAGCTAGACAAGAAGTACCTCATTAGTCAGAGGTTGTGAGAGACCATATGGCTCGAATCTCCTCATCGCCACCCCATACTTAGAATGAGAAGAGAGGGTGGAAGAAGGTGTGGCGAGAGAAGCATCCACGCTCAAGCCCTATGATCGGATATCGTCAAAGCTCTAAGTAACCTATCAAAGTCTTGTGAAGGCACCTCATGAAAGCATATGTAGCATATTGATAAATTGAGAACAAATAATATAGCACTAAAAGATCATTTTAACTTATCAAAAGTGCAAGAAAATTTTTCATGAGAGGGATTAGAATAAAACCAATTTGGTGGTTGTGGTGGCGCCTCACAATACTCATCAAAGTCGTCCTTGTAGGTCCATAGCTCCTTGCGTCCTATGGTGATGATCTTCATCTCTTCATGCTTGGCCCGCTCTTTGCTAGCATCCGGGGTCAATGAAGGTCCAAACCCGACCACATTTTCTTCACATTCCTTCACGAGTGGGTTTGGTTTCAACATTGGTAGCAAAGACCCCGTCCATCCTTCATCCTCTTGGGACTTAACCTCCTCAATTTCGCCTTCACCTAGTAAGAGACTCTCATCCTCAACTTGGGTCTCGACTTGGTTTTTCTCGGCCTCATCTAGCAAGAAACTCTCTTCCGGATCATCCTCCAAATTCTTCATCTCCTCTTCACGGTTCTCTTTCAAAGCATTGTCGAAGCGGAACTCTACTTTCTCTTCACCATCACAATATGATACGAGTCCCTTCTTGACATCTATGATAGCTCTGGTTGTGATGAGGAATGATTGGCTTAGAATAAGTGGAGGGCATGACTTGGATAAAGGCTCAATATGCTCAATGGAAGGTTCCTCGGTCTTCTTGGGTGAGAAAGGAAGTGCCTTTATTGTTGAAGAAGAGAGAACGTGTTCCGGCAACTTCTTTTCGCTCCTTAGGTGAACCGCATCAACGTGACCTCTCGGGCTCTCCTCGGGGTGGCCCGGTAATCGCCCTTGGGGTTGTGGAATTTGAGCCACTTCGAAATCTCCTTCTTGGCTTTGAACTCCTTTAAGGTCGGTGCACACTTCATGGATTCCTTGAATGAGTTTTTCTTTCAACCCTTGCACCCATGATGGCGGCTCTTCATAGCTAGGAGGTTCATAATAATCCCAGTTGGGACATTACTTATCCAATAGGGATCCCAAGCATAATGTGTGGCTAACGGCTCTTGAAATTGATGTTGAGGTAGAGCATCCTCTTGGAAGCCGTTTGGTGGTGCTTGGGAATAGGCTCGGGCTTCCCATTCTCTTTGACATGCAAAAGCCTCGACATCTCTTTCTCTTTGGAGGTTTATCACTTCGAGACGAAGATCATCCAATTCTCTAGCAAGGTCCTCATAAGTCGTCATGGCTATATCCAATCTAAAAACAAGAACAATACAAAACAAATCAAAAACACACAAAGGGTTTGGGCTAGTCCCTCACCCGAAAGAAAGCTAGACAAAGAAACTAAACTAACTCCCCGGCAACGGCGCCAATTTGTTGAGAGGGTTTTACCTTAACAAATAAATTTGTCAAGACCCCGCTGAGTATAGCGAAGTCAGGATCGTCCACGGGAGTTAGTAGTTCTATAGTCTAGCAATCAAACTACAAAAGCAAAACAAAAACAAAGCAAAACAAGCAAACAAACACAAATTGCACACCCTGAAGAGCCAAATTGCACGTTCTGAGGGGGGTCGCAGCCGACCCTAGGGAGGTCGCGGCCGACCTAAAACAGAACTTCACAACACAAAGAAAACAACTACTGAGGGGGGGGGGGTCGCCGCGACCAGTTGCAGGTCGGGGCCGACCTTTTCTTGGCACGAAGATTGGTTTCGTAAAAATACAAAAAGACAACTAGGGGTAGGGATTCTCCACAACATAATCATGCATTCAAACAATGATAAAGACCAACTCAACTTATAATCTCATGGGTGACTTTCATCACAAAAGAACACATCAAGAGCCTCCATTTACATGAAAGAGTTAACATGCAATCCAACTTGTTCTTCGAAGGGTTCGACTTTCATCTAACCCGGATAGTCCACATTCACAAACAAAACCTCTCAATTAGGTTGCAAACAAGAACATTCCCCCTTCTTCAAGGGTTTTAAGCACACAAGAGGGATTTATGGGCAAAGATTTCAAGCTAAGCATGGATCCAAAACAATCAAGGTCTTAAATGCACTTTCATGGTGGGTTTCACCCCAACCCTAGCAAGCTAATTACTCACACATCACAAACGCACAAACAACACAAGAGAAGAGGGAAACATAATCGAAAACAACAACTTAAATTAAACCAAGATCCAAACTTACAAGCCTTGCAAATCCACAAATCTCTCCCTACAAACCCATGTCTTCCATCTTCTCCCTCTCCTCCTCCATCTTCGTCCTCTTCCCTCCTCACCTCCCAAAGAGAGGAGAGTGAGAGAGCTCTCTCTCCAATCCTAAGCTTCCCACACAAGCCTCCCTCTCTCTCTATCAAAAGCTTTTTAGAAAAGGAGCCCAAAAGCCCCTTAAATAGAAGTAAAAAAAGTCAACTTAAAAGGAAGCTTCCTCAGCCTGCCAAGTCTGCCACTTTGTCCCCCTTCTCGAATTTCAAAAATCCCGCAAAAAGCATTACTTGGGCGGCAAGGATTCGCTTTTGGTCGCAGCTCAGGGTGGTCGCGGCCGACCTCAGGATGGTCGGCCCCGACCTACAGCAGGATCATGTTTTCTTCGTGTTTTCGCTCGAACTTGCTCCATTGCTAGCCTTTCTTCGGGGTTTCTTTTTCGATGTTTCTTGGGATCCTTTTATACTTCTTGTAACTTCTTTTGAGACAATTTTTGGCTTGAAGATCCATCCTTGAAATCCTTGAAAAGCTCCACTCGACTTCGCTACTTGACACTTGAAAACCACAACAAAACACCACCTCCTAGAAGGCTCGGAAAAGCTCGAAAACTCCTCTAAAATGCTCCAAATACCTACAAAACACAAATGCAAACACAAACGACTCCAACTCCCGAAAGAGAGTGGAAATCTCATGCAAAACACACAAACACATAGGAAAATATGCAAAACAAACTAGAAAACAACCTATGAAAATCAACTAAAAAGCATGACATCAAGGAGCGGTCGAGCATTGGCGAGTAGGGAACCACCCTCTGGCGGAATTCCGCGACCGCGTTCCCCTGGCTGCAACCGCGCCAGGGCAGCAGAAGAAGAGGAACGAGCCTCTGTTGAATTTTCACGACCGCGCTCTCCCACCCGCGCCCGCGGAAATTCAATAGAGAGTTTGGACCCCGCGACGGATGAAGAGCCGCGACCACGGAGCCCACACCACGCCCGCGGTAAAGAGGCATAAAGGAATTTCGGGGCTTTGCTTGATTACGCCTTCAAGAACTATTCCCCGCCGCGCCCGCGTTCCCCTAGATGCAACCGCGCCACAGCACCCGAGGAGGATGACGGGTATGTAGCACCACCTCTTCCACCTTTGAGTTCTCTCAAACCTTCCCCTCCCTTCCCGAAAGCACTTAAGGACACAAGGAAGCCGGCACATGACAAGGAACTCTTCGAGACCTTCGCCAATTGCCAGGTAAATGTTCCTCTCATTAATCTCATTCAAGGTGTCCCTCGTTTTGCTAAATTCATGAAAGAGCTTTGCACGGTAAAAAGAAAAAGTAGGTCTAATCCTAAAATTGAGAAAGTAGCTCTAGTTGAAAAAACTCAAGATAGCAAAACCGAGGCATGTAATTCACTACTCCAAAAACAACTTCCTAAAAAATGTACAGACCCAAGAAGATTCACCGTCCCTGTCACAATTGAAGAAACTAAGATTGAGTGAGCTATGCTAAATCTAGGTGCATCCATTAATGTCCTTCCAGCTTGCATGTATGATAGGTTAGGCCTTGGTCCTTTGAAAGAATCCGACATTGTTATTGAATTGGCTGACCACTCTAACGTGCGCCCGAAAGGGTTAGTTGAGGATGTTTTAGTGCAAGTGAATGGTCTAATCTTTCCTGCAGACTTCTATGTTATGGAGATAGGTGAAGGGCGTTACGACCCGGTTCTTTTACTTGGTCGCCCATTCATGAAAACTGCAAGGACGGTTATTGATGTTGCCAATGAATCACTTTCCATATCTCATGGTGGCAACGAGGTCTGACTTCATGTTGATGAGAACCCTTATTGATTGTATCCACGTCGAGCCAACGACGTTAAACAAAAGCGCTGCTTGGGAGGTAACCCAAGGATTAGTTAGATTGTTTTTTCCCATTCTTACCTTAGGATTTAAATCGTTTTCAAAAGCTAACATGTTGGTACTAGGTCCGGAAGGACGAGCCTGGTGTGATACCGCGTCCGCGCCTTCTTGGCCGCGCCCGCGGTGGATCACCAGTGCGCCCCGACGAACAGGTACTAGCCCGTTATCGCGGCAACCATACTACGTCTCGGTTTTAGCTCGCTTTTATTTTTGTGAAAAAAATGAAATGAAAAAAAAAAGAAAAAAAAAAGAGGACTTCTTGGTCTCATTCTACCTCTATATTTTCCATCTCTATCCCATTCTAATCCATCTTCTATCTTTCCACCCCTTCTATTTCTTCTTTCCATTCATATTTGTAGTTCCATTTTTCGGCTATTATAAAACCTAAGTATGGGGGAGCTTTGTTCCCCCGAGGGTTCTCTTCTCCATGGCTCGAGTTCAAGTATTAGTCCATCTTCCAAGAGACGAGCCAAGATACGAAGATTGTTTGCACATCACTTTGTTCGAGACGAAGTCAAGACATCGTTCCTGCATGAGGACCGCGCCCGCGCCACATCAGTCGCGACCGCGGTGGTCCACCCGACGTTGGCTTCGCTCTTTGTTGTGATTCCGCGCCCGCGCTCCTCTTGTCGTGCCCGCGGTATGCCTGCCGAACGGAAATCTTCAGTTTTCTTCCATTCTTCTACAACCTTTGAAGAGTTCTTCCATTCCACCTCTCTTCATTTGTTTGTGAGTCTTCTGATTTCCTTTCTTCCTTGCTTCTATTCCTTCTCTTTGCTTCTTTGAGGACAATGAAGAATTTAAGTATGGGGAGGGAGTACTCGCATTCGCTTATCCTAGTTAGTGTAGTTAGAGATTTGCTTCAGATTTTTGATTTTCTTCTTTTCATGGAGCACTTTTACACCATAATTTTTGCATAATAAAGAAAGAAAAAGAAAAAGATAAATATAAAAAAAAGCCATAAAGATTTGAAAAAAGGCATATAAATCCTGGGATGAGTCGAAAACCCAAAAGGGCGGCTCAGGTAATAAGCAGGTAACCCGGACCAGCATTAGGCTGGGGTAATATGTGGTTTATGAGTGACGTGAGTAGTTGTGAGCACACCCTTTTGAAAAAATGAAAAGAGCGGTTAGGTGAAAATCCGAAAGGGCGCCTACGCAGAATTGAGCGGAAAAATTTGAGTGTTTAGGATCATTCTTGCTTCGGAACTTTGGGCCTTACACGTTAGATTTGGGTAGATCCTAGGTTGCTCTCACTTTTTAGAGCTTGAGTGTTATATCATGTTGTGAGGTGTGTGTTTGAGCTTTCATGTATTTCCTGAGATCTTAGATGTGCTTACTTGTTGTAATTGTTTTGAGCATACTCGAAGACGAGTAAGATCTAAGTATGGGGGAATTTGATACAGGCTATTTTGTATAGGTTAACTCTTAGATTGTGAGATCTTATTAAGAGTGTTTAGGTTAGATTTGAGTGATATTGTAATACGAAGACCGAAGACACAAGTTATGAAGAATCAAGAGTTTGAAGAGCTTAAAGACGAAGTTCGCCACTACATGAACGCCGCGGTCGCGTTGTCTATGCCGGGGTCGCGGTGGTGTAGAGGTGACGACCATGAAGACCCGTGAAAGCCGCGGTTGCGTTGTCTATGGCGTGGTCGCGGTAAAAGCCGACTCAACCAAACCAAGTGAAGACCTCCGCGAGCGCGGCCAAGGCGGCGCGGTCGCGATGCGTGCCAGATTCGAGACGGACGAAATCCTGACTTTTCTATCTTGTTTCCTTTCTTATCTTTTCGTTTCCTTTCTTATCTATCTCGAAGAGGTTGTTCTTTGGGCTATTTAAGGGGAACCTTTTCTAGGTTTTAGATATCTATTATCACTTTGTAATCAGTTGTTCTTTCAATAAAGATTTGTGCTTCCTTTGTAATGGAGAACTAATTTCCCTTGCAGTTTATTAAATCAAGGAAGCTTTGTTATGAAGTTGTGAAATTCTGGTAACTTCTTTATCCCTAGGTTTTTATTGATACTCTTGTGCTACATCCCATGATCTTTTGTGTGATTATATGAGCCTGATCAACTTGTTTAATTGACTTAGATCTATTGTTTGAATTAGGATTGGTTGTTGTCTATGCATCTTTCCTATTTCTCGAAACAACTCTATTCTAGGACCATGGACTAGTTTATGGAAGATTATTCAATGGTTTAATTGTGCATGAGACTCGTAGCTTGATTACATGATTTGATTTCCTAATATCCTTGTTCTCTATGCTAATTCTAGGTTAAGCGTCGTTGCCTAGGGCTATAGAATTGCTTGGACCGTGGACTTGCGATTGTTTATGATCAGGATTGGAATTGACCTAGGCATATAAAGAAGTGGATGAATTCATGATCAATGGATTAATAAAGTAGAATTGATTGAATGAACTCTGCTTGCTAACTTTGATTGAAATCTCTCTCAAACCCCCCCTCTGATTACTTACATGAAAACCCCTAAAATTGGATAAAGAAACTGATTCCTTTGGGTTCGACACCGTACTTGCTTACTATACTTTTGTGTGTTGCATGTTTGGGTTTTTTCTTTGATTTTGGCACAACGACTTTAGCCGAGTCACTTGCAATATACTCTAGCTTTTTATGAGTTTAAGCAGCTTCAACGTGAGCCAGTTTGTGAATATTTCAGAAGAGTTCGAGATGAGACAACTGGCTTGATTGCTCGTGGAGTTTATGTCTGTTTACATGATCTTTGCAATGAAATATACTATGGAATGAAATTGGAGACGCAGTGTGAGGTGGACTACAGGACTAGGAAAAGTTTTTTTAACTTGGGACCTAAGAAACAGTGGGATATCTTCTACCCCATAGGTGAGGAGAGTTGGTTGCTACAGGACAAGCTGAATGCCGGAACACTTTCTGACCAAGAGCCGCGCCCGCAGGGTGCATATTGCGCCCGCGGTTCGGATGCCGAAACGGAGGATTCACCCCTGGAGGAGAACCGCGACCGCGGCCCACAAACTCCGCCCGCGGCTTCTGAAGAGGTTCATCCACCGGTATTGACAGATCAAGCTTCCGAGTCTGAGTGAGGAGGAGCAATATGTGATGACAGAAGAGGAGTATTTTCTTCAGTTTGGTGATCCTTGGAGTGATAACGACGAGCTTGACAACTCGATGAAGGAGCCAGATGATGTTATGGAGATTTCTTCTTCACCGTCAGAAACATTCGTATCTCCTTCCATGGAGCTTCCGATGATAAGCCCCTTACCCGCGCCCGCGGTTTGCCTGCAGAACGGTATTCCGAAGTTTCTTTTCTTCCATTCTTTCTACACCTTTGAAGAGTTCTTCGATTTCACCTCTCTTCTTCGTATGTGAGTCTTCTAAAATACCTTCTTCCTTGCTTCTATCCTTGCTCTTAGCTTCATTGAGGACAATGAAGGATTTATGTATGGGGGAGGGAGTACTCGCATTCGCTTATCCTAGTTAGTGTAGACATGATTTGCTTCAGATTTTTTATTTTCTACTTTTCATGCAGCACTTGCACCATACTTTTTTGCATAAAAAAGGAAAGAAAAATAAAAAGATAGAAAAAGTCATAAAAATTTGCAAAAGGCATATAAATCCTGTGACGAGTCGAAAACCCGAAAGGGCGGCTCAGGTAATAAGCAAGTAACCTGGACCACCATTAGGCTGGGTAATATGAGGTTCATGAGTGATTGTGAGGATTTGTGAGCACACCTTTAAGAAAAATGAAAAGAGCGGTTGGGTGAAGACACGAAAGGGCACCTAAGTAGAATTGAGCTGATAAATTGGAGTGATTAGGATCATTCTTGCTTAGGGACTTTGGGGCTTACATATTAGTTTTGGGTAGATCCTAGATTCCTCTACACTTGTTAGAGCTTGAGTGTTTTATCATGTTGTGAGGTGTGTGTTTGAGCTTTATTGTTTATGCTCATGATTACTCTATGTTTTTGGGTTCGGGTTGAGAGTTGAGTGTGTTTTTCTTCCCTCGTATTTCCTGAGATCTTAGATGTGCTTGATTGTCATATTTACTTTGAGCTTACTCGAGGACGAGCAAGATCTAAGTATGAGGGAATTCGATATTCTCTCTTTACTATGTGTTAAGTCTTGTATTTTAGGGTTATATTGAGTGTGTTTAGGTTAGAGTTTGTACTAATTATAGTATCTAGGCCGAAGACACAAGAATTCAAGTTTCAAGAGTTTTGAAGACATTTTGAGTTGTCTGCGCAACACCTTGTGCTTGCAAAGGATATATCTGGAGCTAAAGTCGTCGGATTAAGCTGATTCTGGTTTATTTGGAAAGCTAACTCGAAGAGCTTCAATTCATCTTTTTGCAGCAAAGTCAGATTCCAATCCAAATAGGGTCTAAACAGCCTCCGAAGTGCTGACAGTGAACAGTACCGTGCCTGCGGTGAACCTGGCACGCCCGGGGTGGCTGCCCAGAGACGACCTGTTTTATCTTCCGAAAGCGCGGGCGCGGTTGGCCTGGCGCACCAGCGGTTTCGAGCCAGATCCGAGCGGACGCGTTTGTCTATCTTCTTTCCTTTTTCTTATCTTTCCTCCATCCTTATTTAGTACGAGGAGCATGTTTCTTGGGTCTATATAAGGGGACCGTGTCTTAGGTTTTAGGTATCTAATTTCTTATCTTAGTTTACATCCAATTAATTCTTTAGTTTAGTTTGTATTATGGAGAGCTAGTCTTTTAGGGTTTGTTCAAGGGAGAAGCTCTGATGTATGAACTCATGAGATTTTGGTAATTGATTTCTATCATTTGGTTAATATTAATTCTCTTGTGCTTCATACCATGATTGTTGATTGATTTTGCATGTCTGGCCAACTTCTTGAATTGATTGATTTTCTATTGTTGGAATGGATTTGGACCGTGGACAAACCTGTTTTGCGAAAACAACTTAACATAAACCTGTTGTCTATGCAACTAAGATTAAGATGAGAATTGATTGTATGCTTTTGCAGTTGACTCATAGCTTGATTGCTTTTGCATGTATCTTGCATATCCTTGTTCGCTATGCTAATTCTAGGTTAAGCGTCCTTGCCAAGGTCTATAGAAATGCTTGGACCATGGACTTGCGATTGTTAATGATCAGGATAGGAATTAACCATAGGTGTGAATGAACTCAATGGATAAATCTATGATCGAGTGATTATTTCAGAGTGGATCTTTTGAATGAACTTGTGTCCCATATTTGATTTGATTATTTGTTATTTGCTTCTTAGATTAGTTTAGTTAAGATATCTCTTTGCTTTCCACCCTTATCTTTAGTTGATAAATGACTCGGCTAAAGTCGTCGTGCCAAGATCAAAGATAAATAACCCAAACTACAAACTAAGTATAGCAAGTAAGTAAGGGGTCGAACCCAAGAGAACTGAGGCTTCTAGTATTAATACAATTATCAACTAAAGATAGGGGGATTTAGGAGAGGAATCTATACTAAACTAACCTAGGAAACAAAACAAACAAACAAACAAACAAACAAACAAACAAACAAACAAATATGGAAAACAAGTTCATTCAAAAGATCCACTCAAATATAATCACTCGATCATAGATTCATCCATTGATTTCATTCACACCTATGATTAATTCCTATCCTGATCATTAACAATCGCAAGTCCACGGTCCAAGCAATTCTATAACCCTAGGCAAGGACGCTTAACCTAGAATTAGCATAGAGAACAAGGATATGCAGGATATAATATCAAACAATCAAGCTTCGAGTCAATTGCAAGATAAAACAATTAATTCTCTTCTTAATCCTAGTTGCATAGACAACAGGTCTAGGTTAAGTTGTTTTCACAGATTAGTTTTGTCCACGGTCCAAACCTAATCCAACAGTAGAACATCAATCAATTGGTCTTCGTGATCTGGAAACCCATGGCATGGACACCTAGCAAGAAGCTTTTTGTAGCGATTGTAGCAATCGTACAAGCTTTCCCCATCTTGTTGATTAAAATCGGAGATTTCTTTCTTCCGGGCTGCCCTTATTGAAATAGGGAAGTACTTATCCAAGAATGCCACCCTCAATTGACTCCATGTTGTGATTGGCTGAGAGTGTGGATTGTTTAATATGTAGGTATACCAGTCCCTGACTAATCCGGTCAGAGAAAATGGAAAAGCTTGCATATTAATCTGATCCTTAGTGACCCCAGCAGGTTTCACGCTTAGACAGACATACTCAAACTCCGCAAGGTGTTTGATTGCATCATCATTAGACTGCCCACCAAACCGAGGCAAAAGATCAATCAGACCAGGTTTCACCACAAAGTCTACCCCTTCAGCTAGCGCGGGATACTTAACAGTCATGTGTTGTTGTTCGAGATTCGGAGCACGTTGTTGCCGGATCGATTGATGGGCCATCCTATATCCTGAAACCAACGACAGCACTTTGGAAAATAATCAGTAGCAAAGGTGTTGACCGTAAGATAGGTCCACACAATAGTCAATATAAATATCATACTAGATAGAACCTAAGTTCCCCGGCAACGGCGCCAAAATTTGACTCATGCAAAATCGTTGTACCCAAAATCAAAGATAACCCAAACACACAAACTAAGTATAATGAGCAAGTAGGGGATCGAACCCAAGAGAACTAGAGGTATCTAATCTAATATTTATATCAGCCAAGAACAAATGGGGATTTTATGGAAGAGTTTCAATCACCAAAGTAAGAAAACAAGTCGACAGCTTCACAAGATCAATCGAATTACTAAAGACAGGTTCATTCAACAAATCCACTTTAAAAGAGTCGTTTGATCATTGATTCACGCACAATTCCTTTTAATCCAATGGTTAATTCCTATCCTAATCTTGACTAATCTCTTGTCCACGGTCCAGGAAATACTTAATAATGATAGAGGACGCTCAAATCAATATTAGCATTAAGGAACAAGGATAAATAGGATGCATGCAAGAGAAATCAAGCTATGAGTCAATTTCATAAGCAAACAATCAATTCTCTTCTTAAATCCTAGTTGCATAGACAACAGATCTAGGTTCTAAGTTGTTTTCACAAAATAGGTTTATCCACGGTCCAAACCCGTCCCAACAATAGAAGATCAATTAATTCAATAAGTTAATTACTCCTAAAGAAACAATCAATAATCATGTAATTAAGCACAAGAGAATCAGTAATAACCAAAGGAATAGAAAAAGGATTTAGAATCTCACAAACTCATCAATTAAAGCTTCATTGATGAACAAACCCTAGAGAGGTTTAGTTCTCCATAGCTCTCATAAAACTCAAGTCTTCCAACAAAGCTCAAAGATTACAATCCTAAAGAGTTCCAATCCCTTAAATATCTCTTGGGACGAAAGAAATATCCATAAATAAAACAAAGCATTAAAAACGGCCCAAAGATAGATTTTCGCGTCCCGCTGAAGTCGGCTGCACCGCGACCGCGCCATGACTTCCGCGCTCGCGTCACCATACCGCGTTCGCATTTTGAAGAAATTCCGGCGTTCCTCATCCACTCTAGATCCGGCCACCTCCACCACCGTCGGCGGCCCGCCCCCTTCGGTTAGTCGCTCTCGACCTCCCCATTCCTTGAAGTGGTGTCTCATTGGTTAAGTTAGTCAACAATCCGGGCTTGTGTGGAGAAATTCATTCGGCGGCTCCGCTCTACTGTCTTCGCTGTCGCATCAGCGCGACCGCAACATTAGTACCGCGACCGCGATGTGCAAGGGTCCCGAAGCTCCATTCACTACGGCCCCACCGCACCCGCGTTGTGCGAAACGCGACCGCGCCACTATCCACCGCGCCCGCGGTCCACACCGGGTCAATGATTCCACGAACAACTTCTACCGCAACTGCGGCCGCGGGCGCGGTGCACTGGGCACGGTCACGTCTCATCCACGGGATTCTCAACATGAGTTACTGCATGACCGCGCCCGCGGCCATGATGCAGAAGTTAAATCCAACTCTCTAGACTGCGCCGGTGTCCCATATTTGATTTGATTATTTATTATTTGCTTCCTAGATTAGTTTAGTTAAGATATCTCTTTGATTTCCACCCTTATCTTTAGTTAATAAATATATTAAAACTAGAGGCCTTAAGTTCTCTTGGGTTCGACCTGTTACTTACATGTTATACTAGCTTTCGTAGTTTAGGGATTATCTTTGATCTTGGGAACAACTTTACCTGATTCAGTCATCTTGGTGCGGAGAATCGGGGTCCACGTACACATGAGATTGGACCCTAAACCATGCTAAGTAGTCCGGCGATACTTGCCACAAGTACTCAGCATGCTCAAGACTTAGCGCGATCAGATGATCCATCCGCTCTGCCTAGTGGAGGTCTGTTGCAGCATATGTGATAGTATAAGCGTGGTTGTTCAAGTTGTGGTGGCAGACTAACCGTGAAGGCCGGATTAGCTCCGGCGGGATGGTCTGAATGCGACCGAACTATCTCAAAACCTACTCTGGATGGTATGCCTCCTGGTTGTCGTTCATGACCAGAATGCCCCTGAATCGAGACATCTAATATGCACCATCAAGACATATGAGCCTCCCAAGGTATCCAGCGTATCTGCAAAGCGAAAAACAAATCGTCAATGTCACAAAGAAACAATGCAACGAAAAGTGAAAATATTTTAGGCATACGAGATTTACCTCATCCGCCCAAACCTCGTCTAGAACACTCTACATCGCCAACAATCGCCCAGCTTCTCGGTTGGGGGCTCGATCTGTGGCCAATCGTGCAGTTGCACGCTGAACAACCAGCGTGTCCTCGTCTAAAATCACTCGGCCTCGAGTATGCTCAAAGTACGTCTGGATCCAAGTCTGAAAAATAACCAAGCACTCGTGACAAATCGAACCATATTCGACAAATCATATGTAAAGTCATAAGGACGTACCCTGAGAATAAGTGCACATCCCGCAATGCCAGATGCATTACGACACGATGTCATCCCGAGCTCACGGTACAATCCCGTGACTAAACCCGCACCCCAAGCATAACGACATGTCATCTCGTGGTCAAATAAGACTGACAAGACCCACGTCTTGATGTAGCTCCCCGACTTGTTGATGAACGTCGTCATCCCGAGCATGTACCATAAGAACATGGTCGCGATGGTCTCTGGGGGTGCCGGTCGAGCACCGATCATCATGGCCAATAGAATATCCCCGACGTCCGTACTCGGGGCACGAGTCTTCCACTTCTCACTGGTCTTCACGTCTAGATGAAGCATCTCGGTCATCTGCTCATGAGTCTCATCGGCTGACAAGGGGGATATAAGAGGCCCTCCATCGATAGGCAGCCCAAAAATACGAAGCATATCGTGTAGGGTCACGGTGATCTCACCCCAGGGGAAGTGGAAGGTGTTGGTTTCTGGATATCAACGCTCCTTAAAGGTAGATAGAAGCACGTGGTCCGTCCTCGAAAATGTCAGACCCACTAGTCCCGTGAGACCACTCCTCTCGGCGAGACCCCACCAAGTATCGGGCCCCCTACATATATGGTCGGAAGTGCTTAAGATGTCTAAGGCAACAAGACCATACTCTAATAACCTTACTCTCCTAAAACGATAAACAAAAAATAGTTAGACACTCCAAGCATTGATTTGAAAAAAAGATATAAGAAAATGGTTGGGAAAAATTTATGTACGGTGCGATCATGCCATATCTTACGGGCCATGTGTGTCGAATAACTGACAAGTAGCGTCCCGATCGTGGGAGCTCCCGACTCCCCCTCAACTAGAGGAGGGCAATCATCAGCGCCAACAGATGGAGGGGCCGGTGGATGTGGAGGGGAATGTCTAGCTGGAGTCAGTGAAGATGAAGGGTCAGCTGGAGCAGGGGTAGACCGTGTACGGTTACGGCTAGACGTACGGGGAGATGTACGCCTAGCTGGTGCAGGGGGGGTATAACTGGAGCTGTGGGTGGAGATAAAGGGGTAAGTGGACCTGAAGGAACTTCCACAGATGACAAGGGGTCGCGGTCGGTCAAAGGAGGACTGGAAAACACAAGAGGTGGTGCGACAGATGTGGGGTGAGGTGGAATAAAGTTGCACGGCTCAGATATCGGGTAATCGTCCGTCGATAGATCCGCCGTGGTACCAACTGGATCGGCGTGTAAGAAATCACCCGCATCGGCATCGGGTAATTGCATCATCAATGTTCTCATCCATAAAATCGACATCGTTGTGAAATGAGGGCTCTGGATCCAATGGCTGATCTGAGGTCCGCTGAGGATCTTGCACGATCACCTCTTGTTGTCTATGAGCCGCTCCGGCAAATACAGTCCGTGCGATGTCGTGGGCCGTAGGTTTGAGCGCCGTCTTCTTCCTCCTCTTCTCGAGCATGACGGCACTTAGACTAGTGTGAAGGTCCTTTATGTGACAAGTTTAAATTTAATTAGTAAGTTTTATAATAAAAGTTTTTTAACTTATGAATGCTCAACATTGGGGTTTAGGGTTTATGGTTAGGCTTAGGGTTTAGGGTTTAGGGTTTAGGATTTAGGGTTTATGGTGTACTTTAAAACAAAAAAGATAATCTAAATTTTTTATTTTTTATTAGTTTTAAGATAATTTCAATTACCGTTTTACTATTCTTTTTTTCTAAATATAATTACAATTTGAAATCCTAAATGGGTCTTGCAATCCGTAATTAAAATTTCATTTATAGATCGTTTCGTTGTTCAAACTAGTACTAATTTGAATCCATTCCTCTAAACTAAATCTATTTCCACCTATAATTCCAGTATACGAAATACGTATTAAATTGCAAAAACTATAAATCTAACTATGAATTCAAACGATTAAATTTATAGATTGAAATTTCTAAATAGAAACTTGAAGGAACTATATGAAATCTAAATATGAATTCGATGAAATCTAAATATGAATTATATATGAATAAAAATTTATAACTATGCATTAACAACCATATGAATTCTAAATATGAATTATATATGCATAAAATTTTAAAACTATGCATTAACAACCATATGAAATCTAAATATGAATTCGATGAAATCTAAATATGAATTATATTACAAATCATAACTACCAATTCGAAATATGAATATGAAATATGATATATAAATACGAGTTCTGTACGCACTAAAATTTATAACTACATGCATTAAATTTAAATTCTATTTCAAAAGGCACTTTCCTATGATTCCTAATATGAAAATAATATTAAAATCTAAATATAAATTCTAAACGTACATAATCATGCACTACCAAATTTTAAAATTTAAATTCAACATAAATTAAAATCTAAATATAAATAAACATGAATTACAACTAAATTTGTTTAGGAAGTTACATACGGTCATCGTAAATCTTGCTCGAGTGCAAATTGGGCTACGTACCATCGGAGGAGCCTCGGAAGTCGTCGGATCCACCTCGGAAGCTCGGATGTCGTCGGAGCCGCCATCGTCAAGCGACCGTAAATATCCAAAATCCTCAGATTGGTGGACCGCGCCTCCTCTTCCGGCCCCACTGTTCCGCTAGCGGCACTGTGGCGTCATTGTTCCGGCGGCACTATATCAACGGTTTCTGTTTGTGCAGAATCGCCGGCGACAGGGGGTGGTGGAGCATGGCCGACCAATCTGGGCGACGGTGGTGGATCGGCCGGATTTTTGGTGGAGGGGTCGTCGACCGGTGCGGCTCCGTCGGAGTCAGAAATCGGGGGCATAGAAGGAGCGGAAACTTACCGGCAGCAAAGGTGGAGCAGCAACGTCGGAGTCACCCACGCCTGAAGCAAAGGTGGAGCAGCAACGTCGGAGTCACCCACGCCTGAAGCTGCTGTCGCCGTCGAAATAGGCCCTAGAGGTGGAGGAGCGCCGCCTGGGGGACTGGCATCGTCGCCGTCGCCAAACGGAATGGGGGGTGCCGGTGGAAATGGGCTGTGACATTTTTGGAGTGCCGCCTCGAGACCTCGGTTCGCCGAATTTACTGTGCGGAAACAAGAACGAAGACGACGGCGGTAGCGGTTTTACTGTAGAACCCTAGTTCCGCCGACGCGAGTTGGGCTATCGTGCGGCCGCACAATGGGCCTGTGAGCTGGCCAGCCCAACAGTCGCAGTCGTGCGCATCCTGCTTGCGAGACAACTTCGACGCCTGTCTGCGCGCCTGCCTCCCGTTTTCCGTTCTCCCGCCTGCCGCCGGACCATTTTGCCCTTTCCGCGAACCCTGCTTACGCGCGCAACGAGCTTTCGTCCCCTGTCTGTGCGATTACGAAAAAATTAGGTGCGTAAGAAAGCCGTGTTTATATATTAATAAAAATTTATCATAGCGAACGAAAACAACCATCTCTCCTTCTATCAAAAAAAACGGCCATTAGTTCGGTAGAGAGGGTGTCCGAATCCACATGGAAATTGAGGTGAATGGGATTTGTAGCAGATCTCGACACTAAAACACACGCATACTAAATTAAATTAAATTAAATTAAATTGATATATGTCCATATTAATTATGTTTCTTATTTCCAGTAAGTATCTCCCACATTCATTATCTCTTGTACCCATTGTAGCTACTTAACAAGACTCTTAATATCTTGACCAAAAAAATAAAAAACAAGACTCTTAATATAATTTGTTTTGGGGGAGCGATCCAGAGAAAACAGAATATGGGGGGGAGTATTTGGGTCAGATGAGGATGAAATTCAAACACGACTTATCGGGGCCCCCTACTAACAAATTATACTACTCCCTCCGTCCCATTTTGCTTGTCCTCTTTCCTTTTCCGTCGTCCCAAAATATTTGTCCCCTTTTCTTTTATATCAATAATTTCTTACAATCTTACCCTCATTCCATCTCACTTTTACCCCCATTATCCAACATTTTCTTCTACTTTATCACTTTTCAACTTTTCACTCATATAAAATTACAAAACTACCCTCATTTAATTTTAACTTTTACCCACTTTCTCTTCTCCCAATACTACTTTACCACTTCCTTAATAACCACAAAATGTTTGCTTTAGGACAAACAAATTGGGACGGAGGGAGTACCAGTATAATAAAATTAAAGACGTAGAAATTGGACAAATCTTATCTGCAGCTAGCTAGCTAGCCATGTCTAATTGTCTACGGAGACATGGAGTACATGGGGAACCCAAATACAATATTTAAAACCTTGCCCATGGAAGTTAACTATTTCTCCCGGGCTACCTGTTTCGTTTCGTTTGGCATAAACTTTTTGCACACAAAAATCTGACTTTTTGCACCACGCCATTTAAAGGCGTCAGAATATAATACTAAATTTTATTCGGAAAAATTCCGAGTCGTCACGGGGCGCCGTTGACCGGCGTGGCGGGGCGCCGTTGACCGGCGTGGTGGGGCGCCGTTGACCGGCATGGCGGGAGCATCCCTTCCATCAACGGTATTTTGGTCTTTCTATGTATATAAATTTAATAGGATATTAAATATCACAAAACTCCATTAGCACAATTGGTATGTACTTTACCTCTTGTATACTTGAGGTTCCAGGTTCAAATCCCAATAGCTACATATTTTTTGAATTGAACACTTCTTTTCATATAATAAAAAAACAATAAATACATGCAAATGCAGTTGACAGGATTTGAACTTGGGACCTTAGGACACATTTAAAAGCTCAAGTGAGTAATTGCCAATTGGGCTAATTGAACTTATTGAAATCTTAAGGCTCTATAAAAAATATATTTTAAGTGGGAACGCGCCAAGGAAGGGAACCAGCACCGTTGACTGGCCACGGCGCCGTTGACCGGCGTGGTATGACGCCCCCTGTTTTTTCCGTTTTTTGTTTTCCCGCAATTTAATTAATATAATATTTATACGCCTTTAAATGGCGACGCATTTAAATGGCGTGGTGCAAAAAGTCAAAAAATAGTGTGCAAAAAGCCGGGGCGTTTCATTTCTGTGTTTATTAATTGGAAAAATGACTTGAAATAATCTCAAGTATCAACATTCTACCAAAAATAATCTCATGTTTTGATATTACCTTTAGCAATCCGAACTATGCACATATTAACTAAAATCGATACCGCAAAATTTTCCGGTATGCTTTCCGGTGGGTTTGATGACGTGGCAACCGAAAATGTGACGTGGCAAGAAATAGTTTTTTATTTTAAAATTTTATCCTCCATGTCACATCCACTGAACATCTCAACATATATACGTATCATATACAAACAATAAAAACAAATATTCACAAAACAAAAAACATTCACAGTTGAAACAAAAAACAAATTAAAAGAAATTAGCTTCTGCAATCAAAAAACAACGATGAACAACTACAACTCGCACTAACATCCACCGAAGACGGGAGCCCAACGAGCGCACGATAGAGGGCTCGCTAGATCAAGAATTGTTGGGCTGGTGGCGGGAGCCCGACGAGCGCCGCTTAGGGAGGAATCGGCGGCTGTTGGCCGGCGAAGGCCGCTGCTGCAACCTCTGGCCGAACGGGGATGGTAGGGTTCCCGACAGCAGATCTGAAATCGCCGACGCGGTTTGCTTGCAAATCTGGGTTCCCGACAGCGGCGTGAAGGGGCGGCACGAATTGGGCGGTGTTAGGGTTCGCCGTGAGCAGGGGGGGTTGGGATTCGCCGGAAACTGGCCGGCGAGCGGTGCGAACTGGTGTGGCGAAGCGACGGTCGCGAATGGCTCGAACTGAGGGACAGCGGCCGAATTAGGGTACGGGATCTGGCCCGCCTCGTTCGACGCGACCAGGGCGGTGGGGTTCGGGAACCGAACGGCGGCGGTCTAGGCGAACGACGATCGATTCACGTTCTTTGCAAGCTGCTGGGCGGAGTTAGGGTTGGCCGCGAACGGAACGGCGGTGTCTTGGGTCGCCTGCGGTTGGCGCCGATTCAGATGGTGGCAGTGTTGCCCATCGTCGGTCAATTGCAACAGTAATACCCTTAACTCCGACATGGTGGCGGTCGCCGATGTGGCGTCGTTGGTGTTAGACATGGCGTTCAGGATGAATACTCGATGAACAAATTGACGTGTATTTGTTCTTGAATGTAGGATATTGGTTACTGATCCAAAAAAAGATGTAGGATATTGGTTTTAATTTTATTTTTTTCCAATTGTAATTAAGTCCCACTTAAAGATCAATAAAAATCTAAATATCTAATATACTTTCAATTGTTATTTTGTATTTTAATTCCTTGTCATAATAGATCAACATGGCAAATAAATACGATGGGCATGCGTGAAATGTAAAATAAAAATTTAAAATAACAATGATCCGTTGCCACGTCACAATTCCGATCGCCACATCATCAAATTCGTCGGAAAGTACCGGAAAATTTTGCGATATCGATTTTAGTTAATATGTGCATAGTTCGGATTGCTAAAGGTAATATCAAAACATGGGATTATTTTTGATAGAATGTTGATACTTGGGATTATTTCAAGTCATTTTTCCTTATTAATTTTCCTTTTCTCTTTTTTTTTCTTTGATTAATCAAAAACATGACTTGGGGAGAGAGTCTAGGGATGTCCAAACACTAATTTATTATTTCTGGCATCGGCGCCTTCGGCTGCCCAAAGTGTCACCTCAAATAGTCCACCTCTTCTATATCCCAACAGTATATGCTTTTAGCCTTAGCCAGTCACAAACGATTGAGAGATACATGTGTAATAGTACAGGAGTACCGATACATTTTTATTCTTCCAGATCAAAAAAAAAAAAAGGATTTTTATTCTTTGGTTCATGAGTATTGACATTTATTGATTCTTTTTGACGAAAGAATTCTTTTAATTTATTATGTCTACATACATACATAATTACATATCAGAATATTGATATGCTGTGTACGTGTGTGGATGGGTGTGAGTATGTTAGTTTTATTAAATGTGGTAAATCACAACATATCAGCAAGCATGTGGACATATAAATGCTAGACACAATAATGGTTTTATGGGAAATTCTTTTTTATCCCTTTATTCTTATTTCTTAACAATTCCTTTTACTATCATGCGGAAGCGGGATTTTCCTGGGTATTGGGCGCATTCCATCTAGATCTGGATTGCCCTCATCATGACCCCCCAGATCTTGCGGAAGCGGGATTTCTCTGGGTAATTGTTGTTGTTATTGTTGTTGTTGTCGTCCTTTTACTATCCTAAGAAAAAACAAATTCCTTTTGGTACTCATATAGTTTATATATTTTTCTTTTTGCAACCAAAACTATATCTGAACCCATTTTTCATCCGAAAAAATACAATTTACGTTTAAAATTTAAATAAAAACCAATTTAGAAAATAGAAAATAAAAAACAAAAGAACTTAGGCAAAAAGTTTGTTTAATAAAATATTTTTGACCAACCATTAAAAAATACCGAGTGGAATAAGCTATATGGCTAAATTTGTTTACTACAATTTCCATTCAAAATTCAATAAAAATCAAGTGGAATAAAAAAACATAATTGTATTTTCTAAATTAGTTTTCACTAGCAAATGACACCCACCTTGTATGGGGGTGTTAATTATTTTCGTCATCTTATATATGAATTCACTATAATAATTACAAGTATTATAATATGTCTATTTCTTTTAAAATGGCGTGTATCTTTAAGATTATAAAATAACATAATTCTTGTATATAATCAAATATTTATATAAAAAATATTGTATGTATATATTTTTTTTTCATACATACATAAACATATACATACATAAACATATATATCGAGGAAAAAATAAATAAGATGAGATGCATTATTGAATTTATTATAAAATTGATAAAAGTCTTTTTAAATTTGGATTAATACGGTATTATATTTTTAAATATAGAGAATATTTAATAAGATAAAAGAAAGAAAATCAAATTTTCTTTAATTTATGGTACTCTATTATAAAAACATACTCCCTCTGTCCCCGAAAACTTGTCCGCCTTTCCTTTTCGGTTGTCCCTAAAACTTTGTCCATCTCTATTTCCTTTCCATTTATATCACTATGCTTTTACAATCTTACCCTTATACAATCTCATAAATTACACTCATTATCCAACTTTCTCATCAACTTTATCAATTTTTCCTATAAAATTATAAAATTACCCCTATCCAATCTTATATATTACTCCTTTTTATTACCCTTTTCATCAATTTTACACATTTTTCAATCACCTATCAACATTTTACACTTTTTATTAATCCGTGTGCAAATGTGCTTTACGGACAAGTTATCGGGGACGGAGGGAGTATTAAATAAGAAGTATATAAATATCAAATAAAATTATTAACGAATAATTATCTTTATAAGAAATCTATATTTTATCTAGAGCATAATCTATATGTAATGTTACAAACATATTTATTGTAATATATCATCTAATCTTCTTACTAATATTATTATTGGATTTCAGTAGGATACTATAGAAAAAACATATTTAATATATTATTTTAATATAAAAAGATGAGGTATAAATATAGTGGTAGAATTTGCTACTAATGATGAGTTTTAGAAAGTCTTACAACAAAATTAAGAAAAATAATTCTTATTGTTAATATAATATTTAAGTAAGTGGGTAACACTTAACTTTTAAAAAACAAAATTAGGATGAACAATTTATTAACTAAACAGGTAACCATATAATGATAAGATTAAGATCCATTTATTAGGATAGAATTACTTAAGCAACTCAAATTTTATATATAACTAAAATTTTAATTAAATTTGTATAAGATTAACATTATATATTATGATAAAACTAAGATAGATAAGATAATTGTTTTAATAAGGGGGTGATGTGGTGCAATATGGTGTTGAAATTTACTTCCACTTTAGTATATAGTAATTAGTATATAGTTATGAGAGATTTTAAATTTTAAACAAAAAATATATTTTTTGGATAAAAAATAGGTTTAGATATAGTTTTGGTTATGGAAAAGAGAATGTACGTATAAATCATAAGGGTATCAAAAAAAAAATCTTAAAACACCAAAAGGAATTGTCAATTAAAAGGGTAAATTGTCCTAGTTTTATAAAACAATTGAGTGCTACTATGCTGGGTTTTTATTATTATTATTTGGAGTAATAAACAAAAGAAGAAGAATTAGAAGGTAATAATGACAAAATGCAAGTAAATGTGGGTTGATCCAAGTTGGAGGATCAGCCGTGAATTTTGTGATAAAGAGCTATCAAAGTGGAGCGTATTACAATAATAATGTACATGGTCCCCGACCAACTTGGTCCATATATAGACTTATATAAAATTATTACTTAACTAGATTGAATTATTATAACCCATCTTTAAGCTAGTAACTGGGTGGAAAATTGAAACTGAAAGGGGTTGGCCTTTTACGAAGTAACATGGGGTCACTTGCTTCATAGGTCGACCAGATAGATATAGATGTTCGGTGTACACGTATATCTTATTTTATTTTTGAATTTTCTATCTTATATATTCTAACTACGTAAGATAAGATTCTAAATCCAGAAACATATACTCCCTCCGTTTCACAATAAGTGTCGTTTTAGCTCTTAACACAGTTTTTAAGAAAAGCAATCATTCACTTTAAAACTTACAACTTTTTCTTAATCTTACCACTCATTACATTTTTTTGGCCAATGAATGAACAACTTTAGTCAACAAATACACCTTCCAATAAAAATTATCATTATTCAACCCTAATAAATCACTTTGAAAACCTAAAACGACACATATTATCAAACAAATTTTAAGTGCTAAAACGACACTTATTGTGAAACGGAGGGAGTATTAGATTTGTAATTATAATTTTTTTAATCTTTTTTACAACGGGGTTTATATTTTCTTAAATATGATTTTAGATTCTAAATTAAATACGATTTTAGTTTATTAAAACGATTAATGTTTCATCGACTATTTTAATTACTATGTTTTACTCAGGGCCTTCTAAATAAATTCTAGTACATTGTAATTGCATGGATTGAAATAAAATCTCAGCACAATATAAAAATATAAAAAGATACTAGGAAAAATATCTAGTTAGAGGTTAGGGTCTGTTCGGTAAAACTAGTTGAAGTTGAATTAAGAGTTGGATTCAGCTTAGTTCAGCTTTATTAAGCTTGGGGGAGGCAACTTTTTATTTCCAACTTAATTCAGCTGAATTCAGTTAGACAAGTTCCAACTACAATGATTCACCGAACTCCAAAAATAATTTATTTTTTAAAAAAAGTTAAGCTTGAGCAAGCTCCATTAAACTTCGTTAAGCTGCTTACCGAACGGACTCTAAGTCATTGATTACGGTATTCAAGAACATGAATAATTTTTTTTTGGTAAGGAAGAACAAAAGAGACTAGAGGCTCACAACAGTCCGTCCTCTAGACTCAGCGTCCAACAGAGGGGCCGGCCGTAAAGGTGGATCCGAAAGAAAATGTAAACCAAAACAAAACGAGTGGGCAAGTCCAATGAGGGAGTCGGCGATTGAATTCACTTCCCTAACGACATGATTAAAACGAACCGTCCAGTTCCGTCTAATGAAGCCTTCACAACGCCATGTCAGGCTAGCCAATGGGTGGCACGAGCTAACCCCCTTGGTAACAAGGTCGGACGCCAACACCGAGTCCGACTCCAACAAAATCTGGTGGTACCCCAAATTCCAAGCCGCCCCGAGACCGTCCAAGATGCCCCATAACTCCGCTTCCAACACCGAACAACTCCCAATTTTGTGGACAAAGCCTCCAATCCAACTACCAGACGAGTCGCGCAGGACACCACCAGCAGGCCCGCGCCTGTCCACGGAACCGTCCACATTTACCTTGATCCAATTCTCAGGTGGTTTCACCCAGAAAAAATTAGATCGCTGCATCTGCGTAGTCCCATTTTCCACACCCTTGGACCTCCACACCTCATTGTACTCCTTAGCCCTTGCAAAAACGAAGTCAGCTTCGCTAATATTCCTCCGGGTACTCCCAAAGGCGACGTCGTTCCGCCACTTTCAAATCCACCACAACGCCGTAAAGAAAATAGCAGGCCAGCCCACACCGTCTCCCGATTTCCAGTTGCACAACAGGTTCTCCCGAAACCAACCTGCAAATGGCGACGAGAAAAAATTAGAAATGGTGTTAAGAAACCTGATTTCATTTCATAAAGACAACACATTTGGGCACTCCATAAAGAGATGGAGGAGCGTCTCCGGCGCACCTTTGTAGACCGGGCAAAGGTCCGCCACCGCAAGATGCCTTCGTCGGCGCTCGACATTGGTCTAAATACGCCCATTGACCACCAGCCAGGAAGACATCCTAATACGCTCCTGCACACGGAGGCGCTATATCGACTTGTACACCTCAACATCAGTCTATTGCAGAACAGCAACTCGAGAAATCAGGCCATAGGCGGAGCTGATGGTGTAGCTCCCACTCACCGACTCATTCCAACTGATCGTATCCATTTGCTCACCCACATCAAGGGGGAAGATCGCATGGAGTCTGGAAGTAATGGACTCTAGAAGGAGCTCCGCAACGTTGTCGAAATCCCAACCCACCCCTTCAATCCAGTAATCCCGAACCACCATAAGTTGATGTTCCTCCAAAACCGGGTCGTAGAAACGTCTAGAAGACGAAATTTCCCCAAGCAATGGTCCAGCCAGAAACGAACGTGCAGCCCATCACCCACCAGCCAGATACATCGCTTCGTAATAACCTGCTGCATACCCTGTTGCAACCCTTTCCACACAACAGAGGCGCCCGCAACGTTACCACTTAGCCTATTCGAATACTTAGCACGGAGAACTTCACTCCATAGACCCGACGAATCATGTAGGAACCTCGAGCCTAGCTTCCCAATAATCGCCATTGAGATCCTACATAGATCAAATCCCTAGGCCTTCTTCCATCGTAGCCCTACAGACCTCAGTCCATCCCACAGATGTAGTTTTCTCGAGCTACTATTATGGTTGCAAATAAAATTACGATTGGTTTGATCAATTTTGTCACACAAAAATTTAGGTTAAATCATTGTTGCCATCGAATACACCGGAATAGAGGCAAGCACCGATTTCACGAGAGTAACCCTACCCACAAGACTCAGAAACCTGCTTTTCCAGCTTTATAATCTCCCTTTGATCTTGTCCAGTAACGGCCCGAATGTATCTTTAGAAATTGGCTTATGGAGGATCGGGATCCCTAAATAGTTACCAAGATCCGTGGTCACTTCAAAACCGCTTTCAATCCGAAGAGCATCAATGAGGTCCGGACTGACATTACCCGAGACGAACAACTTTGACTTCTCTTTGCTGATTTTCTATCCTGACGCAGCACAAAAAGAATCCAGAATCCCCATAATCACATGCATCCGAGCAACTGACGCTTCTGCCGTCTGAATAACATCTTCTACAAATAGCACATGGGATATCTCTAGGCCCCTCCTCGTGACCTTAATCGACTTCCACTCACCAAAGCTGACCGCCTCCTGAATCAAGTGGCTAAGACGCTCCATACAGATGACGAAAAGATAGGGCGCTATTGGATCCCCTTGGCGAATGCCTCTCTCCGGCCTAAACTTCTCCGACATTTCACCGTTCCATAAGAGCCTCATGGAAGTCAAGGAAATACAAGACTTCACCCAGTCAACCCAATTACTCGGAAAGCCCGCCTCCAGAATAGACTCAACGATAAAATCCCAACGAAGCTTATCGTAAGCCTTCTCTAAATCAATCTTCTAAACCATCCAGCCCTTACGCCCACTCTTTCTCCGCATGGAATGAACGACTTCTTGAACCAAGACAATATTGTCAGTGATGAGGCAGTCCGGTATAAAACTCCCCTACATCGGCCCAATGAGGTCAATGAGGAGCAGTCTCATACGGTTAACCATAATCTTCATGATTAACTTGTACACCACGTTGCACAGACTGATAGGCCGAAACTAGCTAATTTTCTCCGGCTTGGCTACTTTTGCAAGCAACACAATAAGAGTCTCGTTCACACTATCAATAAGCTTCCCATCAAGAAAGAAATATCTAAAGTAATCTCCAACAGACGATCCCACAAGACTGCAACGTTTCTTGAAGAAGACTGGCTGAAACCCATCTAAACCTGGCGCTTTAAAACTCCCCATTTGGTTGATAGCAACCTATATCTCACCATCAGCCAACGGTTCCACAAGCCTGCTTTAAGAACATGAATATAATTGGGTACAAATCTAAGATAAAACTATCAGCTTTTATCCAAGATTACGACTTCATTCGACAATTAGTGATTATCATGCTCACCGTAAATACTAAAAGTAACATAAGCAATATTCGGTATTTTTTACTTTTCAATGATTAGTACCTTATCGTACTTATGTCAGGTAATCTTTATAATTTGTCTCTCCCACCTTTTCATGCTTATGTCTTAGTATAATCTTAATTTTATTTATTCAAATCAACCACTCTCTCTGAGAGCAGAAATCAACCACTCTCTCCTCTCCCCTTTTTTCTTCCTACTCTCCTTTCCTCCCCTCTCCTCGCCATCCACCCTACTACCGGCCACCCTCGTTGCCACCGTGATATGATTCGGCCCGAGCCATATAAAGAACCGAGGTCAAGCCCGGGCACGCCCCTAGCCTTTGCGTCGCCCTGGCCTATGCCAGCGCTATGGCCTCTGCCATTGCTTGTGCCACGACCACTTACACCTGACATACTTGAGCCAATGACCCCGTTCTTTGGATCCTTAAGTAGGAGTCGTGCTAGGTTTCTACAAGGCCAGTTGCAGGCCAACTTTGCCATCCCTAGCCCATCATCTTGCGCGGTGCAAAAGGCTTCTACCTTGCTTCAACTGATAGGCCCAATAGAAGAATCAAGTGGGCCCGAGCCCATTTACTTAATTGAAGACGCCATGCCTTCTACTCTTAGCATCATCAAAGGCGGCCCACATCTAGAGCATTGCTTGGATTCCACACAAAGGCTCTTCAATGCCAGTCATCAAGGCTTTGCTTGGGCGTCACACAAAGGCTCTTCAATACCGGTCATTAAGACATTACTTTAGCGCCATACATCATCCCTATCAAAGCCACCTCATAAAGACCCCCTACAATTAATGATGGAATGCCTTAAGGTGCAACCAACTTACTTGGGGCAAGGACGACATCTCCACCATTCATTCACTCATTGGGCCGCAAGCAACATCTCCATCAAGACCATCTCATCAAGACCTCCTCTCATTACTGGAAAAACGCCTTGGGCTGCAAGCGACATCTCCATTATGGCTATTTCATCAAGGCCCCTCTCATTGATGGCAAAGAGACTTGGGCGGTAGGAAAAACCCTTGCGACCAAGGTGTTCCCACCGCATCTCTCTTCTTGTATGGGCCGCAAGCTTCATTAAAGGCACTTCTCCCTTCCATTGCCTATACAAAGAACTCTAGGCTCTCACTTCTAGGTAGATTTGTTTTAGTTGAAAACTCAAGCCTAAGAGAACTTTGCCATAGGTTTGGGTTCGAGTTTTGGTTTCCAACCGAACTCTCCCCTCGTGCGTTTATCGAGGGCTGGATTAGATCGGTTAGGGTGCGTGTACCCCGAATCGTTTATAATCCTTGGTTGTTCTAGCTAAAGACAAAAGACATGAAGATACGAGAGTTTTCCGGGATAAGTTTCAAGTTAAGTTCACCATTGACCTAGATCCGCAGGTGCGGTGTCCGAGCCGCGGTGGCGTGAAGCATAGGTGTCAAAGATCCATTCCCGAGAAGGTCGCAGGTGTGCCGCTAGGGCCGCAGCTGCGGTAGTAGCTACCAAGAGAAACCCAAAGACCGATGTGCCGCGGGCATATATAGTGGAGATGCCGAGGGCACGGTGGTGCCGAATCCGGAGCATAGTGAGGATTTTCTATCTTGTTTCCTTTTCTATTATTTTCTCTTTTCCTTATCTAATCTCGAAGAGCTTGTTCCTTTGGACTATATAAGGAGGAGTCTACCTTAGGTTTTAGATACCTCTTATCTCTTATCATCCATTATTCTTAGAACATTATTGTATTTTGCTCTCTTGTTATGGAGAGCTAATCTCCCTTGGAGTTTGTTCAATCAAGGAAGCTTTGTTATGAAATCGTGAAATTTTGGTAACTTCTTTATCCTTAGGTCTTTATTGATACTCTTGTGCTTCATCCCATGATCTTTGTTTGATTATATAAGCCTAATCAACTTGTTTAATTGGCTTAGATCTATCGTTTGAATTAGGATTGGTTGTTGTCTATGCATCTTTCCTATTCTCGAAACAACTCTATTCTAGGAATGTGGACTAGATTAGGGAAGAGTATTCAATGGTTGATTTATGCATGAGACTCGTAGCTTGATTGCATGATTCGATTTCCTATTATCCTTGTGCTCATTGCATGATTTGAATTAAGCGTTCTTGTTCATATCATAGTTTTGCTAGGACCGTGGACTAGTGAATAATTAAGCTAAGGATTGGAATTGACCTAGGAATATAAAGAAGTGGATGAATTGATTATCGATGAATTAATAAAGTGGAATTGATTGGATGAACTCTGCTTGCTAATATTGATATAAAACCTTCTTCAAAACCCCCTTTATTGTGTTGAATGATTGAACTAAAATCTACATAAGACCTAGATTCTCTTGGGTTCGACCCCTTCCTTAGTTGCTATACTTGCTTTGTTTGTTTGGGTTTTTATCTTTGATTTTGTGATTGATTTTGGGAACAACGACTTTACCAAAGTCAGGAACGCCATGTGAGGCTTTATTCCGCCCCCTCGTGGCTCGGCCGAGGCCAGACGTATCCGCGTCCAAGGTGGCAACCAGTCATTGTGATATGACCCGAAGAGTGGAGGTGGTGGACGTGTCGAGCGGTGAGGAAGAAGAAGTGGCCCGGAGAGTAGAAGTGGTGGGCGTTTCCAGCAACGAAGAGGCCATGATGAAGGTTGTGGAGGTCTCAAGTGGAGAAGAAAGCGACTCACTCCATGAAGAGGAGACGAGTGGGGAGCCGATCCCACGAGAGGAGTCAGACCGAATAGAGGACCCGATCCAAGTGGCAGAGTCGTCCTTGCAAGAGGAGCCATTCTTGGAAGTGGAGGCTGCATAAGAGAAGCCTTCGACACCAGAGGGGACCATCATCGAAGTGGTGGAATCCTTAAGCGAGGAGCTGATCCACCAAGATGAAGGCGAGGTGAACGTGGAAGAAGAGGGGGGCCTTGGACGAAATACCCTCAATGTGTGGCCTAACATCCTCCAATGAATTTTACATGGAGCCTTACGTCGAGCAAGAGTCCAATGAAGACGTAGGAGGACGGACGGAGGCAAAGATGGTTGAGCAAGTAGAGTCCTTGGCCTTTGTATTTCCTAGAGCCTCGCCCACCAAATATAAAGCACAACGGCGAAATCTATTTTATTGTGAAAGCATGGTGCTTGGCGTCAAAAGTGTGGTCAATGTTGACGGAGAGAGTGGCTCGAATCTTGTGTCCATAGATGTGATTGACCAAGTGGGGACTCCACCTTTGAGACTTGACGGGCCATACATCCTTGAGTGGCTCATGGAGGAGGGATTCTTGGCGGTCACAAGAGGGGGTGCCATACGATGGCCCCAAGTTGCGGCCACAACAATACAACAAGACGCGCCCAGGTTTGACATCGCCTTGTACGAGGGCCTTGCTCAAGAACGAAGAGAATCAAAAGGCACCACATTTGCATTGGGACACGAATGTGTTGCATAATGGGAGGTGAAACATCCTTCACTTCCACCAAGACCACAAACTCATCAAGCTCCAGCTTTAGGACCCCGAGGAGGTGGAGCCCTTCCTCAAGCATGGGCTCGCTCGGCCCACTTAACAAGCACGGCAACCTATAGAGGTCGGGCCTAAGGATTCGAGGTTGAATCTTTCATAAGGGGGAGTGGATGATATGACTTGGCCCGAGCCATATAAAGTACCAAGGTCAAGCCCGGGCACGCCCCTAGGCTTTACGTCTCCCTGGCCTATGACAACGCCATGGACTGCTTCATAAGGACGTTCTTACTCTTTACTACTAACAACAATCGAACAAAACCCCAATCATTTGTTTTGTGATAATAGGCAAGCACAACGATGGGTTGTAAATCCTCGCTTCCATGAAAGGACCACGGACATTGACTTGGACTACCATTTCACCCGAGAAAGGGTGAATAACGACTTTATCAAGACTACTTATATTTCTACTAAATTGTCCAATTGGTCGATCTTATGACAGAAGACCTAAGCCAACACTATCCAAAATTTCTCACTAGCAAGTTGGGTCTACTAGATGTTCCAACTTGAGGGGAGGATTTAAGAATATAGATTACATCCATTTGTCAAGTTAGAGCCAATGATCAAAGGCCTGAAATATGGCTAGTGCAAGCTTGGGATTTGTTAGACCCGACGCAACATGGTAGGCCTAGACTAGAGAAAATGACTCCAGTCCATGCGATTCTAACACAAGGCCCATGAAAGGGTTAGGCCCATCGTAAAGATGATAGAAACAAGATACTAGATGATATATATTATCTTGAGCTTGTCTAGATATGACAGAAGCGCGCGATACGCTAAATAAGATAGAAAGGAACCTATTGTGTGTATATATATATATCTTGCGATACGCTAGATGATAGATACGCTAGATGATAGATATTATCTTGAACTCCAGTCCATGCCGTTTGCGACCCCCACCCGGCACACAGTGTCGGGTGGGGGTCGCAAACGGCAATGAACAATGGATGAACGAGACACCATGGAAGAGAAACCCTTGTTTTTATTTTTAAATTCTTTTTATTTTTTTAAGGGTAAAATGGTCAAATTAAGTTTCATACATACAAAATCAGCAAACTGTCTTACCAAACACCCCATTGCTTATCTAAAAAATGGCCAAATACATACACGGCCTCTCGACCTTTTGCAAAATGGTCACTTCAATACCTCATCTTTAATTTTTACCTATTGAGTACCCGAACAATATATATTACAACCTATTGAACACCTGCTCATTGACATCTGTAAAAAAAATGCCTCTTTGGCATTACACTTGTATAATTGATCTACCACCTCATTATTTTTAATAAAATAGATAAAGAAAATCAATTCAAATACAAAAAAAAAAAACAACGAAAAAATAATCACAGAAGTATCTCAAACCCACACCCATAATTAAAAAAAATATAAAAAATGGGTGAAGCCACCGCATCCCCTCCTGTCTCCGCCCAACCCCAAACCCCAAACTGGTGATACCCCCACCGGAGGTCCAATCCCTAGCCTGCTCCCATGGCTTCGCCATCGCTCCCAACCCTAGCGGGCCTCGGCGGCCCCCACAGCCATGTTCCGATCTCTACTATCCCGATCTGCGCCGCTGCCCTCGCCTTCGACGGCTCCCTCTTCCTCGGCGTCAACCTCGAATTCCCTCCCCTCCCTCTCCACCACTCCGTACACGCAGAGCAGTCCATGAATTCCCTTCACTTCGTCCACGCCGAGCAATTCCGCACTCGCCTTCGGTGCACCCTGCAATGCCCAGATCTAGTTCCCCACCGGCCTCACTTGCAAGGCCGATTCCCCAGCCCTCAGTACCTCCTGCGACCGCCACATCCAATCCGCCAATCCCCTCGCCGGCCGCCACCACCCCCTTCCTGTCCTCCCTTTCTTCCAAAGTCCCTCCGCCGTCAACTTCCATCGGAGTCGGGCGTCGGCTATGGCTTTACGAAGGAGAAGGGAAGGGGATGTGGAGATATGGTGATATTTTATTTTATTTAATATTTTCTTATTCTTTTTAGTGTTTTAAAATTTAAGTTTTTATGAAAGAATAATGTAACGTATACGTGGCGTCTAGTTGGCAATTTTTTTTTGTACATGTCATCAAACATGTATCTAATAGGTTTCAATGTGTTTGGCTCAGGTATTCAATAGGTAAAAATCAAAAGTGAGGTATTAAAGTGACCTTTTTGTAAAAGGTCAGGGAGCCGTATATGTATTTTGGCTCTAAAAAATAAGTTTTCAATTTCAGCAACACATATCAGCAATTTATATCAGCATCAGCAATCAACCAGCATCAGCATCAGTAATGGTTTGCCAAACGGACCCTTAATCACATTTTACTCCATATAAAAAGTACTTGCGTTTATCTCTTAAAGCGAAAGGCTCACAAATTTAATCACTTGTAGACCCTGTGAACAAGTACTTTCAGAATTAATATTATTAATATTGTAGCCGATAAAATCACGAATTTGGGCCACAGTTTCCCATGGAAAGTAATTTGGAACAACCATGAACTTTTACCTCTCATCCGAAAGGATACTTAAGACTTTCCTACTTAAACAGGGTTCTTAACTCTCACTTAGTCATAAAAAAATTAATACTCCATTATTAATGTATATATAATACTCCCTCCGTTTTAAAATATATGGCCTTTTAGACACTTTAGGTTGTTTCAAAATACATGACCATTTCATATTTTTTCCCTCTTCTTTTCGCATATGCCCCTCATGATTGCCTCTACAAACATGCTTTTTCTTTTTGAAAAAAAACATGCATGACTTTTGGTTGGAATTATTATTATGGTACAAGGGTAATTTAGGTAATATGAAAATTCCTTAATATACGTAAAATGTTGAAAAGGCCATGTATTTTGAAACGGAGGGAGTATATTCTAAGCTTGATAAAGAAACCCATGAAAGGGAAAAAAAAAAAAAAAAAAAAGAATAAAATGAGAAATTTGTCAAGGGTATGCTGAAAAATAATGATTAGATTTGCTCAGCACGCAAAACCTTAAAGTATACCCCCATCAATTGTGTACTTGCATTTCCCTTTCTCTCGTCTCCCTCCAATCCTCCATATATGCTCTCATCTACTACCTCACTTGGTAATTCCCACACCCACACAAATGAAATCATCCTCAAGAAACACATCCCCAAGCATTAAGAAAAGAAAACCCTTCATCTTGGAATAGCTAGGTTTCCCCTGTCCTTTTCACTCTTATTCATACGGAGTGTTCATTTCTTCCTCTCTGGGCAAACCCCAAATTCCCTGGCCGACCTTCTCCACCAAACAAATTAAACCTTAATTTCAGAAAAACAAAAAAAAGTATAATACTGTACTAATAATTAAAAAGAAAATGCAGATGAGGCATTTCTCCATGGATATCCAGCACTCGCTAACCCGGTTTCAGAAACCCGGCGTGGATCCGGCGGGGATGCCAGTGGACTGCAACCAGACGGCGACTGAGGGGACGGTGATGAGCGAGGGTTACGTGGCGCCAGTGCCAGCGTACGATAAGGAGAGCATGTTCGAGAAGGCTCTGACCCCCAGCGACGTCGGAAAGCTGAACCGCCTCGTGATACCGAAGCAGTTCGCCGAGAAGTACTTCCCCCTCGGGGGTGGGGGCGGGGGCACCGAAGGGGCGGCGGGGACTCTGCTCGGGTTCGAGGACGAGGCCGGAAAGTGCTGGCGCTTCCGCTACTCCTACTGGAACAGCAGTCAAAGCTACGTGTTGACCAAGGGCTGGAGCCGCTACGTCAAGGAGAAGGGCCTCGGCGCGGGCGACGCCGTCGTCTTCGAGCGCCACCGCGCCGACCCCGACCGCCTCTTCATCGGGTGGCGCCGCCGGGGGCAGCAGCAGCAGCCCACGCCGACGCCTGCGCTTTGCTACAATGCGCAGGGGTATGGCGTGGCGCAGGATAGCAGGAGAGGCCTTGCTGCTGCTCACCCCTACCAAGGTGACCGTCGGCGTCTTGCAGGTATCTTTTTTTTTTTTACTCCATTATCTTTACTTTTCTGTTACCGCCTTTCTAGCTGTTTGCTGTTTTTGATTGAGTTGATAAATCATCAATCAAAAAACAGAATTTTACTGACGGCAGATCGAATCGAGTCGAATGTATGTTTTTTGTGTTACGCCTATGGGAGTGTGCGCGTGAGTGACACGCTCGATCCCTCCTTTATCCGTCGTTGTTCCGGCTACTTGGGAAAAGTATGAGCGTGTTATGACGCGCTCTCTTCTTCTTCTTCTTCTTCAATTCAGTTCAGTGATGTTTGTTTGGTGTTAAATGTGCAATTTGGTTGTTGGGTTGGGCTTTGGTGCATTTATCATGGCCTTTGTCTATATACAAATGGAAATTCTCGTAATTAATTAGTTGAGGGGATGGATTAACTAATGCAGGAGGAGGAGGAGTAAAGCAGGAGGAGGAAGAGGAGGAGACAGCCGTACATGGAAATGGAAATGGGAATGGACCGAACGGGGGGAGGCTGGTGAGGCTGTTCGGGGTGAACTTAGAGTGCCAGCTCAGCAGCCGTGCCCAATCATCATCATCATCATCCTCCGGAACGACGACGTTGTCACATGCTCCGAATCCCCAGCAGCCAATAGGAAATCAACAACACAACCCACAACAAGAGGCCTACCCTAATTACTTTAATTATATGGGTCTTTCTCTTCCTAACCATCACCTTCACCATCATCACATGGTACGTACCTTTTCTTTAAATCTATATGGATATTAATTACCTATCTTCTGTGACCATATAACATGTTATATGTCAAATATATTCTCTGAATAGCTACGTACGTTAGGCCCGGTTGATATTTTGAATATATGTACCATTTTATATGTATGTATTAGCCCGTATATATAATGTAAGAACCTAAAAAGGACAGGGAATATACCATATAAACAATATGGACCGACATTTTTCACAAACTAAAAAAAAAATATAAAGTTAAGCTTGCAATTGAACTATAGCTGGCTTGCAGTTTAATTTTCCACAAGCCTAGAGCTATCTATTTTGGATCCTAAGAAACGTGCACATTTATCTAGTGATGCATACTGTTTGTTTTCCTTTTTTGGATGTGATGGAATCTTAGAGCACGTACTAACTATTCATGAAACTATCTACCGTGTATGACGGTTCGACGTACCTATGAGTTCTGTATTTCAATTTGTGCGTGTGTGCGCGCATATTTGATTAGCTAATTATACAAGTCGTAGTAGCTCGATGTTGTGTAAAACGACATGTGCTTAAAAACAAAACCTTAAAACATGGGCAAATTAAGTTTGGTGTGAATTATTGTGATGGTGGTTCCAGTAATGAATTGAGTATATGTGCAATTAATGTGGAGCAGGAAATGGAGTTTACACAAACACAAGGCGGAGGAGTGAATCGCCTGGGATGATGACGACGACGACGACGATGACCATGAATTGATGATGATGATGATAGAGATGGATGGATGCGACATGGTTTTGGACTCACTTGCTAACTAAAGCTTGTTACTAGAACTTGCAGAAATTAATGTGATCCTGAATCCCGATCTTATGGATAGATAGATAGATGCATATCTCTATCTATGTATGTCTCTGTACATTACATCCAAATCCAAGCTACATGCAGGTAGCAGAAAAAAAAAAGGCCTTGCATTGTTGTTTTTGAATGCGTGATTTTGATTTTTGTTTATATATGTATGTATGGGCGGGGCAGAGAGAGATCAAACTTGATGATAAAATACTAGTAGACGGAGGAATGGACACAACAAGGCCACCGATATTGATGGATCAGGCACGTACGTATGGGTCTATATAGCTCCATAACCCACAAGGGCCCCTACTACAACCATATATATTTGTTCTACGTTTTTCATGTCTACACAAATAAATCAATAAATAAATATTATGCAACTTTTATTTACTCCCTCCGTCCCTTTATGTTTGTCCATCTTTCCGTTTTCGTCGTCCCGGAATGTTTGTCCACAATTCTATTATTTCCATTTATATCACTACTTTTTACACTTTTACCCTTATACATTCTACTTTTTACTTACTTTTCTTCTCCATTTCTCTCTCCATCCAATCATCTCCATCAAATACATTACAAATAAACTCTCATAAACCCAAAAATAAACAATATTTCAATAATTTTTTTTAATATTCATACTTATTGAATTTTTTCCATTAAGAAAACACCCATTTAAGGTATATTTGGATTAATTTTTTTGAGCTAAATTTCTCAACCTCTATTTTGTTCAATTTTTTAATCTTAACCTATCTTCATCTTCTTCATTTCAACCACTCATATTTCTCCACCAAATACCTCTTACACATTTTCTTAATTTACGCAAAATTCTACTTTATGGACATACATATAGGGACGGAGGGAGTATTAATTAAATACTACTCCGTAATAAGTAGAGTTGTCAAGACTCGATCCAATCCCAAAAGCTCACAATTTGAAAAGCCAAACCAACCTAAACCGAACCAGAATTTTACGGTTTATATGCGACCCGAAAAACAATGGAACAAGGGAAGATTCGAATCCGATTGGGTTGAAACACGAATCTGACTCAATCCTACTATATATGTATAATGATTAAAACTCATTCAAGATATTAAGTTATACTTTATTATAAAAAGCCAAAAATATAATATTTTGATTATAAAAAATTATTATTTAAACATAATATAAATATTAATAATGATTAAAAACTCGAGTTGTTGACCCCTGAGGCCGACCCAAACTTCCGGTCACCTGTTTCGATCCGATCCAATTTGACAAGTAACGTGATTAGCCAACACACTCAACCGGAACCCAAAAAAACCGAAACTGAACCCGACCTTTTGACATGTCTTCTAGTAAGTCTCTCTCGGTTTGTGCTTTCTTAAATACCCACCTATGCACTAATATATAATTAATGCCCTCGATCACAATCGAGATGTCTGGCGTGGTTGTGGTTGTGGTGGTGGCTGAGCTTAAAATGTTTAGGGGGTTAACTCCTTAATGGTGCTCCCACTTGCTAAATTTACCTTCTTTTGGCCAAGCAATCTCTTGTGCTCTTGCTTTTGGGTTTTTGTAATTTACAATCTTTTAGGCCTCTTTTTTTTTTTTCCACACCGAGTACAATTAATGGGGTACCCATTCATTGTAACTCAATGTCATGTCTCCAATGGGATGTGTCATGTGTGATGGATTTATTTACACACATCACCTGCATAATTATGTTTAGGTTGTCCATGTGATTGCTATATTTAGTTATTTTTCCTTTTCATCTCCATCTACTTCACTGTGAACAAAATTAATTTACGTAAAACTCCTTGAATTTGCTCATCACATTGTATGTGATACAACACTAATACAATCATATATATTCACAGTTTATGAGTATACACTATCTATAATATAAAGCGGAGACAAAGTCTTCACAGAAAATTGCGCCACGTGTCATATCTTTAATAAAATAATCAACCGTGTCCTTGCATATATAAAAAAAACACTAATGATAATTGAAAGATAAATAAATATGATTTGATAAAAATAATCAGTTTGACCCTCCTTTATATAAATTGGGTGGTTAGAATCTCATATAATCTTATCCCGTAAAAATTGCTGAAAATTATGAATCATCTCTTACCAAAAATTACTTGTAATCTTCAGATATATATTATTATTTAATAAAACTTGATATTTATCGTGAATTAATTTTTGAACAAATCCAACTTATTTATATTATGAGTTGATTTACTATTGGTAAAAAAACACTAATCGTAAATCCTATACTTTTAACATGATCATTGACGTTACATATCTAATTAAATTGAGTTTATAATCATATTACCCGTACATGGTACGGGGGTTAAACTAGTTTTAGTTAACATGTGAAGCACGGTCAAAACAAGCACCAATCTCTAAGAGAATCACTGATTCATCAAGTATGCAGGGGATTACTAGGCCTAGTTAATATTTGGGTCTATATATATATATGGCTAGTTAAAACCCCAATCTGCTCAATAATCAAGACAAGATTCCAAATTACAGAAAGAAATTCCAGTGTGATCGCCAAATTAAAGACAGCTTCTCGTCGCATGGAGAAGGTCCTTGAGACTAGTAATTAATTAACGCATAGAAAAAACCAGATTAGGTAACCAGATTAATCACGTCAAGCTGGAAATAATAAAAGAATTGTACGTGGAGTAAGTAGTCGATCAGACAACTAGTTCAAACATGTTGCAATTAACAATGAATTAAGAGTAATAAGCTGACGTCAGACACTACCTGGAAGGTTAAGACTTGCTTCAAACAGGGGAAACAGGTAGTAGTGTACAGTGCTATGTATGTGTGATTAATAGAGGGGCCCATTTAAAAATTATTTTAATGGAGTAGTAGAGTAGTAACACTGCATTGAAGATCATACTATATGTATATATACTCGTATTTTTGACCTTGGGAATTGCAATTTACCACAGTAACATCTTTCCAATTCATCGCTGTAGTGCAAAATGAGGTATTTTCCTGGGGTGAGTTTCAGAGTGAGAATTGAATAGTGCCATCATCATCCTTCTTTGCCATGTGCAGCAGTACAAAAGATGAATTGGGAGTTCTACCTACTTTGCTGTTTGCTTTTTATTCTTCTTTTTTCTGCTAAGGCTTTTTAGTTTTTACCCTCTGAAAAATAAAAATCTCACCTGTCAAATCACCCTTTTTCATTTTTCACCAAACATTGTACACATGTTATGTTATCAAGTCTTGTCCCAGCCCAACAAATCAAAATCACCATACCATGAAGATTGAGGAATGACATATCATTCCTACTCAGTGAACAGTCCAAAGATGATAAGCCAGCAGAGAATTAATTGAAACTGATCGAGAGAAAAATTTAAAGAAAGGAGGGGAAAGCAAGTGGTAATTGTACAGTGTATGAAACTATGAATGAATGTGTGAATAGAATATGGGTGTCCTGACAGGACGTTGGGGGCCGGGGGTTAAACAGTCATGAGTGTTTGTGAGAGATTTACAAGGCCAAAAAAATAAAGCCAAGAGCAACCCTAGCTATTTATGTCATAATTTGTTACCCCAAAATGGAAATGAAAACACGAAATGACATCAAATGCGAAACAGCCAGACACCAATTCCAAAACTTTATATAAAATCAAACGTCAAGGAAAGAAACCACAGACTATACATTATAATGAATGTCTACGCCTACAACATCGGTATATCCAATAACATACATATCACCAAGCCACAAGTGATAGATAGAAAAGTATACGCTCATGGTATTAATTCACCAACAATATGACTTATATACTACTAAGTTCTATAAACAACACATCTTTTAGAGAGAACTACTTCCTCCGTCGCCGAAAGTTTGTCCATATAGCACATTTGCATGCGGATTAATGAAAAATGAAAAAGTTTGATAAGTGATAGGAAAAGGTGTTAAAGTTGATGAAAGTGTATAAACATGAGTAACTTATAAGATTGGTTGAGGATAATTTTAAAATTTTATATAAAAAAAAAGTGATAAAGTAGAGAGGAAAGTTGGATAATGGGTGTAATATATAAGACTGTATGAGGGTAAGGTTGTAAAAGCATAGTAATATAAATGAAAATAAAATAGAAATAGACAAACTTTCCGGGACGTCCGAAAAGGAAAGACGGACAAACTTTCGGGGACGGAGGGAGTAGTATGCAATTTTGGTCTATTAGATCACAATCAAAAGGGTTGAGATTGTACCTTAAAAAGGGGTCAACATTGTGCAGATATTATGCACGTGATTTTAGGAAAGGAAAAGATTTTATTTTGTAAATTGTGTCAGTTTTAAAACCGTTTGATATTTTGATTTTCTTTCCAATTTTGAAACCATTCGTTTTCCCACCTTCATACTCTTTCACCATCCAATCTCAAAGCCCTAATTTTATCATTTTCTCTCCGACGCTCTCAATTGTTCCTCCAATGCTCCTATTGATACCACCAAGACAACGAACTCAAAGTTAACGCTCTCAATCCGTTCTTCGCCACGATCCACTAAGCTTTGAAGGTTAGTCGCCACTATCCTTCAAGCAGCGGTGAGGTTTGAACTTATGTCTTTCTCCGTTTTCCATTATCCGTTCTCCCATTCAACATTATTCTCTGGTTTGAACTTAACTTTGTCCCTATCTTCTTATATTTGTTTGGCGTTTGAACATTCAAACTCTGGTTTCACTATTGATTCAACATTCAAACTCTGGTTTCACTATTGAGTAGAATCGAATCACCGACTCTCTTGCACTACTTGAAAGGAAGGCTAAAATTTTCTATAAACCTTGTATCCGATCGACATCACAATTGTATTAGTACTTTAATAATTCAAGTTTCTCTTCGATTGAATGTAGTTCTGAACTTTGAGTTACTCGATCTTGGTGATAAATGGGGCCAAAAAAGGGAAGACTTATGAAAGGTCAGTTAGATTTCCCAATTTTACGTTTCAAAGGTCTTTGTTTTATCATTATCGTTTGTCTTAGTTATGCATGAAAGGATCATACACTTACTTACTCCCTCCGTTTCAAAAAACATGACCTTTTAGACAATTTAGGTTATTTCAAAATACATCACCATTTTATATTTTTTTTTCTCTTCTTCACACTAAAGGATGTATTGTAATTGGCTGATCAAACACGGGTCCAGGTCGGGTCCGGGCCGGGTTTGACTCATTTTCTCGGCCCATTTTAAAGGCCAGGCCGGGTTTGGGCTACCCGCCGGGCCTAATATTTTTGCCTAGATCCACCCACAGGACTAGGCCGGGTTGCCCGCCGGGCCGCCCATTTTTACTTTAAGCTAAAAAAAACTGCAATTTTTCAACATGAAATTTCTAAAACTAAGCAATATTAACCTGAATCTAAGCAAACTAATGTTCATCTATAAGTTTAACCAAGAATTCGTGATCTAAAAAAAAACTTAACCAAGAATCCATCACACATTCATCCATAATATAAAATTATAAAATAAAAGTACGAATTCCTTAAACCTTAATATATAAGAAAACTACATGAAATGCAATGCAATAATTCTTCATTTGGTTTGCTGCATCTTTTCGGCGAAAGAAATAAGTGAAACGGCGCATAAAAAAAGAAGTAAAAAGATAACAAGGATTTTGTAACTTTTGATGTATATAAATTAATAATATTTCATTTAGTAATTTATTGATTTAATTAATATATTATAAAACATCCGGGCTGGGTAATGGGCCGGGCTTTAAAGCCCTTCGGGCTTTATACTATTGCCCAAACCCGGCCCGGCCCACTGAGCTATAAACATTGTCCATATCTGCCCATTTTCGTGGGCGGGCGGGCGGGCCGACCCTGCCTTTGATCAGGTCTTGTAAATAATCTTAGACATGATTGTTCGGCATGGTCGCTTTTCAGATCCATACCCTACGTGTTCCATTTGTTTTTTTGGTTGATATTAAAGCAAGAGCTTGGGCATACACTCTATGTTTCATTTGTATGTTCAATCAATGTCTTGCTAATCCAACCTACATCCACTACGTGATCATACATGAGATTGAACTGGCAATTGGTTTCAAAACTGGACTAATATTCGGAGATTGTTATTTTTTTAATTGGTTTGTCTTTAATTTTTATGTTTAGATGAATGGGCCACTTTTTGAGACTTATGTTGCTCATCGTTATCATTATGCCTTGTGTAGTGAAAAGGATATAGAACTTAGATTTTTGTCATGGAATTAGAATTTAGAATTTAACAAATTGACCATAGAGCTGAACAAATTGGCAATACAACTGAACAAATTAACAAAGTTCTATTATTATAAAATATGGATGAAGAAATTGACCATAGAGGTGAATAAATTGACAATAGAGTTGCACAAAAAAGGATTAACAAATTGACCTAAGAGGTGAACAAATTGTCGATAGAGTTGAACAAATTATACAAAAATCTATAGCTATGAAATATAGATGAAAAAATGGACCATAGAGCTGAACAAATTGCCGATAGAATTAAACAAATATAGATGAACTAATTGACCATAGAGGTGAACAAATGGCCGATAGAGGTGAACAAATGGCTGATAGAGTTGAACAAATTATACAAAGTTCAATTGCTATAAAATATGGATGAACCATAGAGTTGAACAAATTGATAATAGAGTTGAACAAATATGAATGAACAAATTGACCATAGAGTTGAACAAATTGGCAATAGAGTTGAACAAATATAGATGAACAAATTGACCATATAGTTGCATAAATTGACCATAGAGTTGAACAAATTGGCAATAGAGTTGAACAAATATGAATCAACAAATTGACCATAGAGTTCAACAAATTGGCAATAGAGTTGAACAAACTGATATTAGAGTTGAAGAAATATTGATGAACAAATTGACCATAGAGTTGAACAAATTGACAATAGAGTTGAACAAATATGGATGAACAAATTGACCATAGAGTTGAACAAATTGGCAATAGAGTTGAACAAATATTGATGAACAAATTGATTATAGAGTTGAACATATATGGATGAACAAATTAACCATAGAGTTGAACAAATTGACAATAGAGTTTAACAAATATTGATGAACAAATTAACCATAAAGGTGAGCAAATTGCCAAAGCAAAACAAATTATAAGAACTTCGATTGCTATAAAATATGACAGAGATGCACAAATTAACCATAGAGTTGAACAAATGGGCAATAGAGTTGAACAAATATGGATGAACAAATTGACCATCGAGTTGAACAAATCGGCCATAGAGTTGAACAAATTTTGGATGCGCACTAGTTTTCCGAAAAAATGCGAAAAAAACACAAAAAAAGCAAAAAAAAACGCGAATAATACGTGTATAATACGCGAATAATACACGAATAATACGAGCGCTAGTTTTTTGGTTGTTTTTTCACGCGTGATCAACGACTGAGATTTATTCTTATTTCCTACACTAAGACCCATTTGATCGGTCCGGGTGTGGTGGTCAAAATTTAAATTTATAAACCGAACCTCAATTGTAGTAAAGAGGTAGGGTGTCGAACACACGGGAGTTCGTGCGTTGAGAATACCCTAAAAGACTAAAAAGAGGTAAAAGAAAGGCAAAGCGAGGAAAAACAAGAGAAATCACCTCGGACCGACACTAGTCACTTCGGTCCGAGGGTGGATCGAGGTCAGATTGGCCGGGACCGACTTACACTACGTCGGGCCCGATGTGCTGGGTACTTCGATTAGGCAAAAATAGTAGATCGGTCTTGGGTTTTTGGGTTCCTTCCCTAACTAGACTTGAGTAATTCCACCCCAACTCAGCCAATAAGTGTTGATCCTTGTGAGATCGAGGTTGCTAGCCTTCAATCCCTCCACTCTACACTTCGACCCAAGGGAATTTTCACTCTCCTTCGATGTTAGGTCTAGTGATGGGTTAGAGATCACTTTCGCTTACTCTTACCAATCACAAGCCCTAGGTCCCTTGTTTCCACAAGAGAATTGAAGCTCAATGTAGAGAGGATTCATAGATCAAGCACTCAAAGGCTATGGAATTGGGGGTTCTAACCCAATCCTAGCTAGGGGATTCCCCCATAGCCCAAGACTATGGAATCTACTCCATCAAGTAAGAGTAAAAAACAATCAAATGGAAAAGCAAGCAAGTCTCAATCATCAATCTCAAATCAAACTCAAATTGCATTCAAATCCAAAGTGGTTCACAAGATCCAAGTCTTAATTCTACTAAAACCAAAGGAAAACAAGTACAAACTCACTAATCTCCTCTCTAGTTCCACCGATTTCCTCCTCTTCCTCTCCTCCTTTCTTCTCCTTGCTCTCCAAGCCTTCCTTGAGTCTTTGAGAGTGATTTTTGGTGTGTGTGTGTTATTCTCCCCTAATCCTCTTTAATCACCTCTAATTATCCTCTTCTCTTGATTGGGGACCAAGGAATTACAAGTTAGAAGAAGGGCAAAATTGGAAGATCACAACATTTGTGCCTTGGAGCCTAATCTTCACTTTTGCCGACTCGGACCGACACGGGGCAACCTTGGGCCCGACGTTGGGAACATCGGTCCAGTGCTCTGGTGCTCGCTCTCGGGCCCGACTTGGTGGTACTCGGTCCTGGGCCTCGGTCCTTGTCTCTTCTTGGTTTCCTTGAGTTCCTCTTCATTCTTGGCGCGGCTCTTTCGTGCCTTGACTCCTTTGCTTAGCTCCTCCTTAAATGCTCCTCCAAAACGTCCTCACATGTGCCATTTTACCTACAAAACATAACAAACTCGCATAGTTTCCGAATATTGAAGAAAACCGGGAACTAAGCTAAAAAGGAATGATACTAACAAGGAAAGGAATGAAAAACACTTATTTACAAGGGAAATCGACTACTAAAACACCACCAAAATGAGAGACGTCAGAATACCCTATACTTAAACTTGCTTGTCCTCAAGCAATAACAATGTAAATAAGACCGAAGCACAATCTTCAAGTAAAGCCTCTTATGAAAAACTCAATCAAGCACAAGTGATAGACATGCTAGCAAGATTACATCATCACACATGATCAAGTGTTCAAGGAATAAAGTTTAATGCAACAAAGCCTCACTTTAGGAACATAGAAATGTGTATCACTCATCATGTATTTAGGCTTAGCAATGAACACTCATACTCAAAAATCATGCAAGTAAAGACTTTACTATTGAAGCTAATATCACCAATTCCTCCACCTAGAGATGCCTATTACAATGCACACAAAGAATATAAACTTGGCTCAACGGAGGTCCTCAAAGAGGTTCCATTCGGCCGGGTTGTAATGGGGCTTTTGGTGTTTCTCAAGGTGGGAATCATTTTGGTCTTGTGGTGCTTACAATGGGGATTGAACTTTCTAGTCTCTCACCAACTTCACCAAATTCTTCCACTTTCAACTTCACTCTCCAAAAGACTTTGATTTTCCTTCTTTTCTTTCCGTTCAACCCACTTTTTTTTTTCACTTAACATTCCACTTCATCTTGGCACTACACTTTTTGTTGGATTTTTCACACTTTTTCCACTAAGGATCGACTTGCACTATAACTCGGGCCCGATGTGCACTTTAACTCGGTCGGTGCCCTTTTCTTTCACTTAAGCAATTTGCTTTCAATCCACTACTTTTCCAACTTTTCTTTCTTTCTTTCCACTTCAAAGATGCACTACCCACCTGGTTTATAACTCCATTCTTTGCCCTTCACCAAAGAGAATCTCAACTCTCCAAATATACTTCCAAACCTCTCACTAAAGTCCAATCCCATAAGGGTCAAGTCATATAGGCTAGGAATCATATTTTTGAGGAGTTTCAAACAAAGGTCTAAGGCTAAAACGGGGCTACAAACAACGGTTTATCTTCAAGGTAGGATATGGAACATTTTGTGGCTAAATGAAACAAAGTTCAAATCAATGTGACAAAGCATAGAACAAATCTCATATTGGCCTTGGAAAATAGATAAACACCTCAATAACAAGTATTACTTAGCATGCATGAGCTAATTCACACAACAAAATGAGGGATATGCAATTTGAACAAACATCCCTAAAATGGCCAAAAATCATCTCACAAGGTTCACTCTAGCTTAGTTGCATCAAAACCTCATCCAAGAACTCATGTGCTCAATAAAAACATGCAAGATATCATATCACATTAAAAACAACATCCATTTAGAGGCTAAACTATCCAAAAATATGCAAAGGACTTTACATGCTCACATCATCATTAGCCTTCATATGGACATCTAAGATGGGAATTCCTAGTCCAAAAACAAAATCTTTTTGTTCTTTTTCAACCGAAATTTTTCACATTTTTATGGATTTTGCAAAAAAATTTCAAACAAAAGAAACTCATCCATTCATACCATAAAATTCAATCATGCATCATGCATCATGCATCACATCATGCCACTATCCCAAAATGAAACATCCCTTAAACAAAACAAAAGAAAACACATGAAACTACACATGGAACTATGAGCTACTAACCCACCCCATACTTAAAATTTTGATGTCCTCATCAAAAGAAATCAAAACTCAAAAGTAAAGAGAAGGGTAAAGAGAGCTCACAATTCTTTATTCTTGCATGGCATGTTGAGGCTTAGTTCGGAGGGTGACCGCGGCGTCTCCTTTGAAGTCGTGCTTGCCGCTCGCGCTCATACACTTGGTCGTGGAAAGGGTCTTGTCTTGGCGGTTGAATTTGTGGGGCGGGACGCATCCATTGATCTTCACGGGAAGAGAAGTTCCCGGTCATCCACTCATTGAAACTCTCTTGGACGCTCCATCTTTGATCCTCGACCGCCCTCAAGTCGTCCACATCACGTCTAGTGTAGGCGATGTTGCGGTTCACCTCCTCAAATTGGGCTTGGAAGTCTTCTTGGTGGTGGAAAAGTTTTTGTTGTTGGAAGTTGAGGTTTTGTTGTTGAAGATTGATTTGGTGTGCCTCTTGAAGTATGCTTGATTGTTGAAGTTCGAGATGCGCCAATTGGTTGGCCAAGAAGTTCATGTCCACCGATTGTTGAGTCTCGGGGAACACCATTCCGGACCCGTACCATTGGGCGTACCCTTCATATCCTCCATAGCTCGGTGGTGCTTGTTGTGCTCCACTTCCCTCACCCCTCTCAAATCGGCTCGGGACCGGATCGGGCAAAAAGACGTCGGACCGACGTTGGTGGACGTCGGGCCCGACATGGGATGCACCTCGGTCCAGTAGTGTTGGTGCGTGGTCGGTGAGCAAATTGTGGTAACCACCATCTTCTTCTTCTTCTCCTTCTCTAGGCAAGTCCACGTCCATGTCTTCTCTTCTCACGAACTCATATTGGTTGGGCTCCTCTTCTTCGGTGTTCGGGAAAGCTTGAGGAGTAGTGAAACAAATGTGTTGTGCTCGTCTCCTAACCTCAAGCGTCCCCTCCGGCTCGCCATAAGGATTCACATTTCCCGCCCACACTTGGTACCAATTGTAGTAGCACGTGAGGTCGAAGAGTCGAGGCCCCAAGGGAACTTGCACCTTGTCGAAGTTGGAGTGTGGGGCTAGGTATGTGGAGGCACCGGTCACTAGCTTCTCCTTGATGATGTTGGCCTTCTTGAAGTACTTAAGGTCCATGAACTCTACTCCATTCGGGGCCGGTGTGTAGGTAGACAAGTCCACCTCAAGACGATGAGCCAAGCGGGCTATCATGCCTCCGAAATAGATCCATGAGGAACTTTGGTAATCCCTCACCATCTTCACCCATTCCCATGTGAGGTTCATTGGCTTCTCATTCTCAAACAACATCTCATAGAGTAGCATGGCCTCCTCCTTCATTGGTTTGCTCAATTAGCAAAGATGGAACAACCCAAGGCTCGGATCATGACTCGGAAGAGTGGATTTGCTATCTCATTTGTCGATGCGCCTTTCCTCATCTCACTTCTTCCGGCTACAAACTTCCAAAGATAATCTACCTTCTCATTATCAACATAGGCCTCTTCTCTCGTAAATGGGAACCCAAGGTAGGTAGCCAAGTTCCGGGGATAGAGCTCTTGCAACTCGTTGCCCATTTGGAAGGAGATCATGCCTTCACTATCAATTCCTTCATATGTGCACTTGAAAGTTGCCATAAACTCGGACGTCAAGGCTGGATAATGAGTGTTGTTGCACTTTAGCAAGACATTGAGTCCAATGTGAGAATAGCACCGAGTAAAAGCCTCATCCATGCTCATCTTTCGAATAGACTCCCAATCTAACCACCGAGTGTGGTGAGATAGACCCATGAGTTGCTCATACTCTCTAGCCACATCATCATCTTCGAAACGCACATCGTCCATCCTTTGGACCCTCTTGGACGATTTCTTGGACTTTCTTGTTGCTTTCTCCATCCTTGAAGAAGATGCTCGGGTAGTCATGGTACCTACACACAATCAAGCAAAGAACTCCAAGATAAAATCTATACAATCACAACAAAATCACAAGTCTTCCACAACAAACAACTCATCATGCAAGGAAATGACCCCATACTTGCTCTTAAGACACTCAATCTACAAAATCCAATATGTGTGAGCAAAGAATCACATAACAATGGTCAAGCTACAAGATATATCATGATAAACAAGCCATAACCAACATTCAAGCTCATGAATCCTAAGGCTCGCACAAGAGAAAGTCAAATTGCATAAGACCGACCAACACAGCACATCAGGTCCGAGGTTCTCAACCTCGGTCCGACTCTTGGACCGACTTTCAACATAGGTCCCGAGGTTCTGGGTACCTCGGGCCAACTCTAATCCGACATTTCTTCCTAGTTTCACCCATAAAACACTCTATCATGCTCCTAAAATCCAAAATCAACCATTTATCATCATCAATCGAAGTTCCAAGTAGGTTTTAGCAACAATTAAGCACAAATTTCACAATGCATGCAAATCACCATGGATGCTCAAGGTCTAAGCTCACTCAATTATGGCAAATCTCAAATCTAGCAATGAAAGCATGAAATTCACAAGGAATCAAGTAGAGATTGAGATTCACATACCAAATTTTGAAGAAACAAAGACTTCTAGCAATCAACTTCTTAGAACCCAATTAAATTTCTCTTCTAGATCTAGAAGAGGGATGAAGAACTATGGGATTTTGGTTGGGATTTTTGGCTTGTGGATCGATATTGAGGATGCTAGGGGTATGGATCGAGATTTGTGGTGAGATTTGCTTGAGGTTCGAGTATGGTGGAGATGTGGATCGAATTAGGAGTTTTTGAAGGGGCTTGGTATTTTGGGAAGGTGGCTATGAGGGTGATGGGTGTTAGGTATGGGAAAGAAGGCTTAAATGAGGTAGAAGACAAAGTTAGCTCAGAGGGGTACAATGGGAATTTCGTCCAAAGTAAGACCAAAGTTGACCGGCCAAAGGGGACCGACGTTAGGGACCTCGGGCCCGAGGTACTGGGTACCTCGGTCCTACCCGGTTTGGCTTCCTAAAAATCCCTTGTCTTGGCAATTCCCTACCCACAAGTCCTTTTATTATTTTCACCAATACCACACATGATCATGAAGCTCACATAACACACAATTTCATAAAACACATGCTAAAGAGAGATTAGAAAGACTCTAAGCTAAGGCAAAGATAAACAAACTAGAAACTACGAAAATGAACCTACTAAACTCGGGTTGCCTCCCGAGGAGCGCTTCTTTTAAGTCACTAGCTTGACTTCTAACCTCTACCCTTCAAGGAGGGTGAAAAATGGTGAATTGATCATCCTTGTCATATGCATCTCCATTCTCCTCATAGCCAAAGTACCACCATTTGTGTTTGATGAAAGTGTGGCATCCAAATTCTCCATCATTCTTCTCCTCCAAAGTGTAGGTTGGCATCTCTTGCATCATCTTCACTTGCCCTACATCACAAAAATCTAAAGAATTTCTAGGGGACTCAATGACATTATAACTCAAGTCTTCTTGCAAATCACTCAAGCAAAGGTAATCATCCTCTAGATCCTCTTTTAAGTCACTTAAACAAATGTAAGAGTCTCCCACATCAAAAGGATACGAAGAAGGATACTCTTCATGGCTTCTTGGGTTATCTCCACCTCTTGACTCCTCATGGTCCACCATTGGATCTAGCAACTCTCTTTCTTGCTCTTGAACATAAACCATGTCATGATCTCTCAATGGTGCTTCTTCCTCTCTTGTGGGTTCCAACTCTTCTCTTTTGCACTTGGCACTTTCCTCCAACTTCAAGATTGCCAAAGCATCCGGTTCATTAAGAGCCTTGTTGAAATGGAACTCCACTTTTTCCTTGCCAATCTCGAAAGTCACTTTCCCATTTCTCACATCGAATTTGGCACCCGCCGTAGCTAGAAACGGCCTTCCGAGAATAATGGGCACCATCGGATCTTCTTTCATGTCAAGAATCACAAAGTCGTCGGGTACAAAATACCTTCCAACTCGAACCGGGACGTCATCTAGAATTCCGGTTGCCTTTGTTGATGAACCATCGGCCATAGTAAGACTCATATCAACCGGTTCCATATCTCCGAGGTTAGCCCTTCTCCATATGCTCATGGGCATAACCGATATGCTTGTTCCTAGATCACAAAGAGCCTTAAAGTTTTGAGATCCAATCCCCACGGTTATTGCAAATCTTTCAGGATCACCTAGCTTTTGAGGTAGCTCCAAGATCTTCACCTCATCTTGCATCTCTACAATTGACCTCTTCTTGCTCAAAATTTCCTTCAAGAACTTTGCATAGGATGGCATCTCACTTTGAGCATCGGTGAATGGAATGGTGATGTTCAAGCCTTGCAAAAGCTTCAAGAACCGCTTGAACTTGCCCTCAACAATCTCCTTGGGCTTCTTCAAAGGATATGGAAGAGTTGTGCCTCCTTGTTTCTTGGTTGGATCCACCTCCTTGGACCGATCTTGGCTTCTCTCGACATCTTCAGCTTGGACCGACTTTGGTGTGGCTTCGGGACCGACTTCAGGAACCTCGGTCCTGGGGCAGAGATTTTCTAGGTAACTCGGGCCGACTTCAGGGCACGTCGGGCCCGAGTGATGCTCAACCTCGGTCCAACTCAGGGGACCTCCTCCGTCTACTGGATCGACGTCTGGGCACGTCGGGCCCGAGGTGCTGGGCAACTCGGTCTGACCTTCTTCTCTTGTCCTTGGAACGTGTGGCTCGGGCAAACTCCGTCCACTCCTGAATCCTATGGCTCGAACTTCATTTTGTTGTTGTTGAGCACGGGGATTCTCCTCGGGTCGGCCCGAGAGTCTCCCTCCTTGAATTGATCATCAAATTTTCTCTCCATGTTGGTGACTTGATTCTTCAAATCTTGAGCCCATGGTGGTGTTTGCTCATAGAATCCTGGAGGTCGGTATGGTGGTGGTTGGGCCCTTGGCTCGTTTTGGTTGAAGTTGTTGTTGTAGCCACTAGCTTGGCCTTGGTTCCACCTTCCTCCATTGTTGAAATTGTCTCTCCCTCCGAAGTTCCTTTGAACATAGTTGGCCTCTTCAATTTGCTCGGCCAATCGGACTTGGCGCTCATTTGGGCACTCTTGGGCTCCATGCTTCAAAGAACCACACTCTTCACAAGCTCTTGTGTTTTGTTGAAGATGACCATCTTCCTCCTCATCTTGTTCAACTCATCCTCCAAGAATTGGATCTTCACATCTTTATCCACCTCTTCACTTTTTGGATCGCAGAGCCTCTTCGGACCGTCTCCATGGACTCTCACTTCCTTGTTCACTTGATTGACTCCATACATGGCCTCATAATCGGAGAGCTTGTCTAGCAACTCCCACGCTTGCTCCGGAGGCAAGTCAATGAACCCACAATCGGTATGAAGGTTCAATTTATCCTTTGTGGCGGGGTTGATTCCTTGGAAGAAAATGTCTTGAAGGACATAAGGTTGTTTCCCATGCGTTGGACACGCCCTCAACATTTCCTTGAACCGATCCCAAGCCTCGAAGAGTGGCTCGTGTGCTCCTTGTTGAAAGCTTGCTATCTTCCTTCTTAGCTCCGTCGTCTTGGTGGGTGGAAAGAACTTCATCAAGAATGCTTCATTGAGAGCCCTCCATGATGTGATGGAACGAGGTGCTTGACTCTCTAACCAATGCAATGCCTGCCTCCCAACGACCACTTGAAGGCTTTGAGTAGCACGTACTCAAGTGTCTCGTCATCCGTCGAGATGGTCTCACATAGGTCTTTGAATTGCTTCACATGCTCGATCGGGCACTCATTCGGTCTCCCTTGAAATTGCTCTCTCTTGATGAGTGAGATGAATTGAGTTTTGATCTCAAAATTCTTTGACACCTCCGGCAAGACGATGGCCGGTTCGGGCACCTTCAACTCCGGATGCATGTATTGTCTAGCATTCCGGGGTTGAGTATTGATTTGAGCCTCCAATCTCATCCTTTGCTCACGCTCTCTCCTAGCCTCGGCATCTCGGTTTGCCATTTCAAGTTGCATTCGAGCCATGTCGGCTCTCATCCTTTCAATCTCCTCACACGGGCTTGGTCCGCCATTCTCTTCTTCTTTCGGGCTTGTTTTAGAATACTCTCCGGGTCACACACAATATCAAGCTCAAGTGTTCCTCGGACGGAACGAGCTCACATGCACCTACAACCAAAGACACAAACAAAACCGAATCAAAACAAACAAGGGGTTTGGGCTAGTCCCTTACCCAAATCACTACCAAATCAAAGACTCAACAAAAGATTGGTACCTCAAACAAGTAGAACTCTCCGGCAACGACGCCAAAATTCTGATCGGTCCGGGTGTGGTGGTCAAAATTTAAATTTATAAACCGAACCTCAATTGTAGTAAAGAGGTAGGGTGTCGAACACACGGGAGTTCGTGCGTTGAGAATACCCTAAAAGACTAAAAAGAGGTAAAAGAAAGAAAAAACGAGGAAAAACAAGAGAAATCACCTCGGACCGACACTAGTCACTTCGGTCCGAGGGTGGATCGAGGTCAGATTGGCCGGGACCGACTTACACTACGTCGGGCCCGATGTGCTGGGTACTTCGATTAGGCAAAAATAGTAGATCGGTCTTGGGTTTTTGGGTTCCTTCCCTAACTAGACTTGAGTAATTCCACCCCAACTCAGCCAATAAGTGTTGATCCTTGTGAGATCGAGGTTGCTAGCCTTCAATCCCTCCACTCTACACTTCGACCCAAGGGAGTTTTCACTCTCCTTCGATGTTAGGTCTAGTGATGGGTTAGAGATCACTTTCGCTTACTCTTACCAATCACAAGCCCTAGGTTCCTTGTTTCCACAAGAGAATTGAAGCTCAATGTAGGGAGGATTTATAGATCAAGCACTCAAAGGCTATGGAATTGGGGGTTCTTACCCAATCCTAGCTAGGGGATTCCCCCATAGCCCAAGACTATGGAATCTACTCCATCAAGTAAGAGTAAAAAGCAATCAAATGGAAAAGCAAGCAAGTCTCAATCATCAATCTCAAATCAAACTCAAATTGCATTCAAATCCAAAGTGGTTCACAAGATCCAAGTCTTAATTCTACTAAAACCAAAGGAAAACAAGTACAAACTCACTAATCTCCTCTCTAGTTCCACCGATTTCCTCCTCTTCCTCTCCTCCTTTCTTCTCCTTGCTCTCCAAGCCTTCCTTGAGTCTTTGAGAGTGATTTTTGGTGTGTGTGTGTTACTCTCCCTAATCCTCTTTAATCACCTCTAATTATCCTCTTCTCTTGATTGGGGACCAAGGAATTCCAAGTTAGAAGAAGGGAAAAATTGGAAGATCACAACATTTGTGCCTTGGAGCCTAATCTTCACTTTTGCCGACTCGGACCGACACGGGGCAACCTCGGGCCCGACGTTGGGAACATCGGTCCTGTGCTCTGGTGCTCGCTCTCGGGCCCGACTTGGTGGTACTCGGTCCTGGGCCTCGGTCCTTGTCTCTTCTTGGTTTTCCTTGAGTTCCTCTTCATTCTTGGCGTGGCTCTTCCGTTCCTTGACTCCTTTGCTTAGCTCCTCCTTAAATGCTCCTCCAAAACGTCCTCACATGTGCCATTTTACCTACAAAACATAACAAACTCGCATAGTTTCCGAATCTTGAAGAAAACCGGGAACTAAGCTAAAAAGGAATGATACTAACAAGGAAAGGAATGAAAAACACTTATTTACAAGGGAAATCGACTACTAAAACACCACCAAAATGAGAGACGTCACCATTCCTACTGGATCCGGACCCTATGCTAATATGAAGTAATATTATTTGATACTAAAAGATATTTTTATTTTAATGATAACATATATATTATAAAAACATTATTACGTGAGCTAAATCTTTTATTGCATGTTTCGTAGAACGAGTTGGATAAAAAGTTATATATAAATTAATAAAATAGTTTTTCCAACACCGTCACGTCACCGTCACATCACCGCTATGACCATCTGAGTTATTCCAGGCTATGTTCTTCAAGAAGACTAAAGATGGAGTAGTAGAGGATGTTCATGTTGTAAGAACTTGAAAGGGGAGACATGATGACATGTGGTGTTTCTTGTAGGATTTTATTATTATGGTTTATTCAAGCTTTCATGAGCCTCACCAACATGGTCCAGTGAATAAAAACCTAATTATGTCACTTGATATCATATATAATTTGGGATTGTATAATTAGTGTGGATTCGCCATCGAGTATTGTTGCGACGATGTTAAGGACGCTAGTACTTAGCATCGTATTAATAATAATCGTCCCTAAGTTTTGATAATGACAAACTCAACTGTTAAGGACGATAATTGGTGTGGATTCACCAGCACGTGTTTGTCTAAGTTATGTACCTACAGGGACGCTCATCATGTAAAAAGGACAACAAGTGAATTGTAGTCCCTAAGGAGTAGGGACGAAGAGACTTAGAAAAAAAAACAAGAATGATTTTCTATGAAGATGAGGATGCAGTCCTTAACGAGCAGGAACGCGTGTATAAGTTCAAATGTTCAAGACAGGCTGTCGACAAAGATGACATCACTATACAAAAGCAAGTTGTCAGCAGCTTCGTATGTAGGGGACCAGGATACGGGTAAGCTTCCCAAGAAACCCTAGACCACCCTTGGGAAGAAGACAATAGTGTACAAACTTCTGATCTGATCGTGCGACTGAGGACTATTGAAGGGAAAAAGGGTCAGAAGAAAGGTTCCCTTCCCAACCACTATAAATACATTCAATTGTATTCATAGTGATGTGACTTCTTACACACACTCGAGAGCGAATCTCAAGAACACCATGAACAACTCAAGAGTAGAGTGAACTGTGTGTGACAATCAAGAAGAAGTCCAAGAACAAAACCAAAATTGTTTGTGACTAAGAACTGTGTCTCTGAATGACTGTGAGACAAGCGTGTTTGGCATCCTTGTAATTGTGAGGGTTAGGTTATCAATTTAGGTTAAAGAAGTGACACTAGTGAGCTTAGGGACGGATGCCTTAGTTTAGAGAAGAGTGGAACTCACCTTGTAAATTGTAAGGACTCACTCATGAATAAGATAAGAAAGTCATTCGAAAATCCTCCTCGAAGGTAGAGGTCTATCCATAAGGACTAGCTGGTCTTAGTGGGGTTCCTCTATAAATCAATTGTCCCGTCCTTATCTTATTTCTGTCTTCAATACCTGGTAAGTTAAATTTCCGCTACATAACGACGCCTCTCTATGGATGTCCATATACTCTTACTACTAACACGATCTAACAACTGATATCAATGTGGGCGCTCTAGATTCTTAGTAGTTGCAAGTACAATGGCAAACATGGAACCAATCGGAATCAACAACAACAAGCCTCCTAGGTTGACCAATGCGAACTACACTAGTTGGAGAGACAAAATGGAGAACTGGTTCAGAGGGTAGAACTACCAACGCTGGCATGCAATTAGTGATGGTGATTTTGAGGTCCCAACTGAGAAAAATTAAGAATAACGAGAAGTCACGGGGATCGGACGAGTTTAAGATGATGGAGACGAACGTCAAGGCTATTTTGTTGGATCATTTCTAGTAGCAAGAGTAAGGACATCCTTATGAAGGAATCCTTAGGCAGCAAAATATAAAAACTTTGCAAGTATGATTGATAGATATAAGCTAAGGACGCAAGTGATTTACAAAGGAACCCCACAAAGACCAAGTACTCCTTATGGGTAAACCTCTACCTCTGTGGAGGATTTTTGAATAACTTTCCTTATCTTATATATGAGAGAGTCCTTATAGTTTACAAGCGAGTTTAACACTTCTATAAACTATAATGTCCGTCCCTAAGTTCACTAGTGTCACTCCTTTAAGCCTAAACTATAACCTAACTCTCACAACGTAAGGATCCTAGACAAGCACATCCCGCACAGTCCTTCGTGAGAGACAAAAGTTCCTTGTCACAAACAGTTTTATTTTTCTTGTCTGACTTCCAATCGATTTAAACACACTAAACACTCAGTCGTAAGTTTGTTCTTTGTGTTCTTGAGGTGTTCTTCGTGGTCTTTTTGTCGCTCTCAAGAGTGTGAGGGAAGTCACATCACAATAAATACAAGTGAGTGTATTTATAGTGATCGGGAAGGGCAACATCTTGCTGACGCTTTTGCCCTTCGTTCGTCCTCAGCCGCACGATTAGATTGGGGCGTCCGTACACTATAGCCTCCTTCCTTAGGGTTTCTTGGGAAGCTGATTCGCCCTATTTTGTATGGCTTAACTCTTGTAATTTAGAGCATTATTGAGAGTGTTTAGGTTAAATTTGAGCGTTATTGTAATACGAAGACCGAAGACACAAGATATGAAGAATCGAGAGTTTTTAGAGCTAAATTGAAGAGAAGTTCGCCACTGCCCATATTCCGCAGGCGCGGTACCCATGCCGCAGTCGTGGTGAAGGAAGGTGACAACGATCTACTCCTGTGAAGGCCGCGGTCGAGCCGCCTTGGCCGCAGCCATGGTAGAAGCCGACATAACCAACCCAAAGATAGACCCGCCACGGGCGCGGTGGGTGCGCCGCGGGCGCGGTGATGCCGGATCCGAGCGAGACGAGATTTCTATCTTCTTTCCTTTTTTCTATCTTTCCTCTTTCTTTTTCTATCTTTTCTCCTTTCCTAATTAGATTAGGGGAGCATGTTCCCTGGGTCTATATAAGGAGGAGTCTGCCTTAGGTTTTGGGCATTCTAATTCTTCTCTTTTTAGGTTTTTAGTTTAGTTTCTATGGAGAGCTAGTCTCCTTGGGTTTGTTGAAGGGAGAAGCTCTGATGTATGAACTCGTGAGATTTTAGAAATTGATTTCTATCCTTTAGTTAATATTAATTCTCTTGTGCTTCATTATATTGATGTTGATTGTTTCTCTAGGACTCGCGACCCTATTGAATTGATTGATTTTCTATTGTTGGATTGGGTTTGGACCGTGCACAAAACCAATCTGTGAAAATAACTTAACCTAGACCTGTTATCTATGCAACTAGGATTAAGAAGAGAATTGATTGTTTTATCTTGCAATTGACTCGTAGCTTGATTGTTTGATATTATATCCTGTTGTTGGGACGCTATCAAGAACGCCTGCGTACTTGTTAGTGTTCCACACAACCGTCCCTTAGTTTTGATATGACAAACTCACTTTGATTCTAATAAAGTTGTCCAAGTGTTCAGGAACGCCAGTGACCAAAAGGACAACAAGTGTGTATGAGCGTCCCATAAGCTTAGGGACGCTAGCTAACAGGAAGTAAGGACCAGCTAGAGACTACTTGAGCAAGGACGGAGTCCCAAGCAAGTAGGAACGCAAGAAAGGAGTCCTTACTCACTAGCCGACAGGATGACATCACTCGACAATGTTTGATCATCCAAGGACACGTGGAGACCGATCCTGTAGCGGAGTCCAACACTACGTGGCGGACGATCCTGTTGCAGAGTCCATCAACACGTGGCGGCCGATCCTGTAGCGGAGTTCATCATACACAGCTGGATACAGGAAGCTTCCTCATCACCGCCCTACTACGTGGAGGAAGATCCTGTAGCCACGTCCATGAAGGGCATGATCGTCCCAGTGAAAAGACGCCCTTCCCAAGTCCTATAAATAGCCCCAAGGCATTTATTGTGACGCCAACGCTTTCAGGAATATTCAGAGAGAATCAAAGAGAAAGCGACTTACTCAAGAACACGAAGAACTAACTCAAGAACTCAAGAACAGTGCTAGAACTTGTGTTAGATCGAGTGAGACTTGTAACCAAATCACAAAAACAGTTTGTAAGAGAAAACCCAAAAAGAGAGAAAGAGAGTTCTGCGAAGTACTGCAGAACGTAGGAATAGAGTCCTTTAGCAGATTGAACCAGCTTAAGTTGTAGGCTTAGAGGAGTCCTTTACTAGTGGACTTAGGGAAAAGCTAAGTACTAGAGAACTGTAAAGACTCGCCAGTACAACTGTAAGGACGTTCAATACAAAGGAAAGAACTATTCAAAAATCCTCCAAGGAGGTAGAGGTTTACACTTAAGTACTACTTGGTCTTGAGTGGTTCCTCTATAATTCACTACGTTCATTCTTTATCTGTTTAGTACTCTGTTTCCGCTGCATTACTCAAGGACGCCCCTACTCCTCGTAGGGACGCCTAATCTAAGGACGCCTTTACCAAAGTAAAGGACGTCCCTCAGTACTAACGATCCAACAATTGGTATCAGAGCAGGCGCTCTAGATTCTTACTGAGTTGCAGGTAAAGATGGACATGGAACCCATTGGAATTTCTTTTGTGAAGCCTCCGCGCCTAACGGACGGCAATTTCAATCGCTGGACGACAAGGTTCGAAAACTTCTGCAAAAGTCAAAATTATCAATGCTGGAAGGTTATCATGAAAGGAGATCTCAAAGTTCCTGCTGACAAAGCTGATAAGGAGGACGAGTGGGGTCCTGACGAGTTTAAGCTGATGGAAACCAACGCAAAAGCTATTTGTTTCCTTCAAGCGTCCTTATGCGAGAGGGACGCCACTCGGGTCAGCAATTTGTCAACAGCGAAACAACAGTGGGAAGCTCTTGAGAAGTTCCATGTGAGAACCGCTGAAATGAAGGAGGACGTCCAGCTGAAAATTAAGAAGGAGTTCTATGCTTTTAGCATGCTGCCAAATGAGACGGTGAACGACTACTCATATCGTTTTGAGGCCCTTGTCACCAAGATGAGGAACTTGGGCATCCCAGAAACAGAAATCTCCATGAGGAATAGAGTTCAAGTGGTCATTGATGGTTTGACCGGAGTTTGGAACTTTGACAGGACAACGTTCAAAGAAAATACAGCCAACAAAACTCTAGATATGGAAGAAATCTATGAGAAGCTCAGGCAGTACGAGGAAAGAAGAATTTCTGATATGGCTAAGCTTGGACAGAATCCTCAAACTGATCTTGCTTTGGCGTCCACAACACCAGAGTACGCTGAGTACCTTCGGCGTCAACAGGAAATCGCTGTAATGGTGGAAGCCAACAAAGCTGAGAACCGCGAGAAGATGCGCGTTCAAGTCTTAAAGGAAAGAGAAAGCAAGTCTAAAGAACAATTGGATGCAGAAGAAGAAGTTGCTCTCTTTAACAAAGTTCTCCGTGTTTTTGGCAAAAGGAACAAACATTTCAATAAACACAAGATGCCCAAGAAGGAAAGCCGCAAGTACACTGAGGCAGAAATGAAGGAACTCACATGTTACAAGTGTAACAGAAAAGGACACTTTGCTAAGAAGTGCACAAAAGGAATGTCTGCAAAGGAAATGAAGACAAAAGCTCTCATTGGAGCGTTCGCCTCTGCATGGGACAATGGGAGTTCTTCCTCTGATGATGATGATGATGTAGAACCCGATGAACAAGCATACATAGCCCTTGAGGACGCATCTGATGGTGAGCAAGTAGCTTTCATGGCTATGGAGGACGTCACTGTTGTTGAACAGAACGCTTCGAAATCTGAAAATGAGGTAACTCGTGAATCTATGAGTTCTCTTGAAAAGTGTTCTAAGTCCAAACTCATTAAGCTCATTGGAAAAATCATGGAAGAAAGTGTGATCATGCAAAATAGAATGGATGAACTTGAACTTGAAAATGAAAATATAGTGGTTGAATGTGAAAACTGTAGTTCCATGACCATTCAACTAGAGTCCTGTTGTGAAGAAACTAAGTCCCTAAAAACTGAAATCATGTGTCTCAAACTTGAGAACGCTAAGCTTAGGGAAGAAGTAAAAGTGATGGGTAAGAGTCCCATAGTTGAAGAAGTGAGACCTATGGTCTTTGTCCCAGCTAAGAGAGGTCTAGGTTATGAATCTGACAATAAGAACTCCCTTCCTAGTGATTTTGAGGCAAGTAAAACTTCAGAACTTGAACTTGAACGGGAGAAAACCAAAAATCTTCTTGAAAGAATTAGAGTTCTAGAGAGTGGGGAATTAGGAAAGGAAGACTACTACACTAACTCCACTAGTCATAAGATTTACAAGAAGATTGCTAAAGGGGACGGTTCAAAAGTTTGTAATCCTCAAAAGATGAAAGAAAACAAGATTCAGCGTCCCAATAAGAAGTACTATCTTTGTACTTACTATAGGACGTGTTGGTACTATGGACAAGGAGATCACTTCAAATATGATTGCTTTAAACTCAAAGAAGATGTTGAAAATGGAAAAGCTGCTAGGACTAACAACGAAAATGCTAAGTCCGTTCCTAAGGCTAATCCTAGGCGTTCTAGACGCTCTAGGAACTCTTTCCGCAAGCATGCTATTTCAAATGATGTGAATATTAATGACTATATGCCAGAACCAGAGTTCTATTTCTGTAACGAACCAGGTAAGGAACACCTTGCCTGGGTCGCCAAACACTAACGTTGTTATGGCAGGTGGAAGTGAGGGGACACCCATGGATCATTGATAGTGGCGCCTCAAATCATATGACAGGAAGCCAGATCGATCTCACTTCTATCCAAAGTAGTGCCACGGGAGGAACTGTCTCGTTTGGCAACAAGGGCAAAGGAAAGATCAAAGGAACGGGAACTGCTATTCTCAACCCGTCCATCAAAGCAACAAATGTCAGTCTTGTTGAAGGACTTGGCTTCAATCTTCTTAGCGTCTCCCAGATGTGTGATCAAGGTGAAAATCTAGTCACATTTGACTCAAAGGAGTGCCTCGTCATCAACAAGAAATCAAACAAAGTCGTTCTCAAAGGAGTACGCCAGAACAATGTCTACATCTTTAACCAGGAGTTCAAGCCTAAATCAGAGTTATGTCTATCTGCTTCAAAGGAGGACGCTGATCTCTGGCATCGCCGACTTGGCCATGCTGGACCAAGCACAATCCTTAAGCTACACTAGCGAAATCTTGTGAAAGGACTTCCCCGAATTGATCCTGAGAAAGTTGAACAGTGTGAAGCTTGTATCAAAGGGAAGCAAACAAGAACGTCTTTCAAATCTAAAAACGAAGTCAGTACAAAGAAGCCTTTGGAACTGCTCCATATGGATCTTTGCGGACCAATGAAGACGTTAAGCTACGGTGGAAAGAGGTACAGTTACGTTCTTGTAGATGATTTTTCTCAATTCACTTGGGTTCTTTTCTTGGTGTCAAAAGCAGATTGTTTCAATGCGTTCAAAGTATTCATCAAACAAGTGGAAGTTGCTCTTGAGACGTCTCTCAAAGCCATAAGATCAGACCATGGAACGGAGTTCCAAAATTCAGAGTTCCTGGCCTACTATGATCAACATGGAGTCTCTCACAATTTCTCAGCTCCAAGAACGCCTCAACAAAATGGAGTTGTGGAAAGAAAAAATAGGACGCTAGAGGATATGGCAAGAACTATGCTTTTGGCAAATAGCGTTCCCAAGTACTTCTGGGCGGAAGCTATTGCTACAGCATGTTACATCATCAATCGTGCCATGATTCGTCCTTTGCTAAAGAAGACGTCCTATGAGCTGTTGAATGGAAAGAAGCCTCGCATTGATTATCTCAAAGTCTTTGGTTGCAAATGTTTCGTTCACAACAATGATAAAGAAAAACTTGGAAAGTTTGATGCAAGGAGTGATGAAGCCATATTCCTTGGGTACTCTCTTACCAGCAAAGCATATAGAGTCTTCAACAAAAGGACTCTAAAGCTTGAGGAGAGTATTCATGTTGTGTTCAAAGAAAGTTCTTCTCACAAAGAAAAACCAAGTAAGAATGAACGCTCTTCTTTACAACAACAGGACGACTCTGAAGATGAAGCTGAAGATTGGACTTCTAGAAAATACTATGTATCTAAGGACGCGTCTCCAAATCCTGAAGAAGTCTCAGTGGACGCTCCCAGTGTTGTTCAAGGAGTTCCATCTCGTAGTGAATCCCCAGTTCAACAAGATGTAGCTGAATCAAGTCAACAAGGCGAGCAACGTCAAGGTGTGGACGCTCTCTCTGAGGGGGAACACATTGAGGACGATGCTCAAAGTGATAGTGATGATTCAGATGGTGACATTGATCCAAGATTTGCTCATTTGTTTCAAAGGGAGTCCCGCTTCTCTAGGGATCACCCATCTTCTCAAATTGTCTCAGATCCTTCTCAAGGCATTCAAACAAGGTCAGCTGCAAGCAAGTCCCAGAGTGCAAATTTGGCTTTCTGTGCATTCAATGCCTTTGTCTCTATGGTGGAGCCAAAGAATATCAAAGAAGCACTCCAAGACGCTGACTGGATTCAAGCAATGCAAGAAGAACTCAATAAGTTTGAAAGGAACAAAGTTTGGACTCTCGTCCCACGTCCCAAAGGCAAAAATATCATAGGGACGCGATGGGTGTTCAGAAATAAGCTAGATGAGAGTGGACGTGTGTCAAGAAACAAGGCAAGACTGGTGGCTCAAGGATTCAAGCAAGAGGAAGGCATAGACTATGATGAGACCTTTGCTTCTGTTGCTAGAATTGAAGCCGTTCGTCTCCTTATTGCCTTCGCCGCTCACAAAGGATTCAAGTTATTTCAGATGGACGTCAAGACTGCCTTTCTCAATGGAAAGCTAAAGGAGGAAGTGTACGTTGCTCAGCCGCCTGGCTTTGAGGACGCCTCTCATCCAGATCATGTGTACTACTTGGACGAAGCACTCTATGGACTCAAGCAAGCCCCTCGTGCATGGTACGACAGGTTTGCGTCCTTTCTTTTGTCTCATGGGTACACTAGAGGTTCAATTGATAAAACTTTGTTCATAAAGAAAGTTCACAAGGACATTTTAATTGCGCAAGTCTATGTTGATGATATAGTCTTTGGTAGTACTAACATGAAGCTTGTAGATGAGTTCAAGTCCTTAATGAGTAGTGAGTTTGAGATGTCCCTCATTGGAGAACTCAATTTCTTCTTGGGACTTCAAATCAATCAACTCAAGGAAGGGTCGCGCATTCACCAATAAAAATATGTCCGTGAAATGCTTGAGAAGTACGGGATGAACACGTCCAAACCTGTTGCAACCCCATGTTCTCCAAACTCGCGTCTTTACGCAGATGAACAGGGAAAGGACGTTGATCAAAAACTTTACAGAGGGATGATTGGTTCTTTGCTCTACTTGACCGCAAGCCGTCCCGACATTATGTTTGCCGTTTGCTTGTGTGCACGCTTCCAGGCGAATCCAAAGGAGTCCCACATGCAAGAAGTCAAGAGGATCTTTCGCTACCTCAAAGGACGCGATGATCTTTGCCTTTGGTACCCCAGGAAGACGTCCTTCAAGCCGAGTACGTTGCTGCTGCTTCGTGCTGTTCACAAGTTATCTGGATCAAATATCAACTAGAGGACTACGGTATCAATCTTGAAACTATTCCCATTCGTTGTGATAACACAAGTGCTATTGAAATTTCTAAGAATCCTGTTTTTCATTCACGCACAAAGCATATTCATATAAGGCATCATTTCTTGCGTGATAAAGTTGAACTAGGACTCATTAGTATGGAGCATGTAAGAACTGAAGACCAAATAGCTGATATTTTCACTAAGGCGCTTGATAGACGTCCCTTTGAGCATCTCAGGTTGCTCTTGGGGATGATAACTTTTAAGTAGCAAGTCCCGTTCTACTATTCCCTCAATGATTGGCTATGTTTTGTAGATTCTAAGTGTTTAAGGACTGTTATGCATTGAATTCATATTTGCAAGGACGCTAGTCTAAAACTTCATGTGTTTGCTACTTTGGAACGCTATTCAAATTTTCTCTATTTTGTCTTGAGAAGAGTATCCCTGATCACCCAACCCTCATTATAAGCCGAAATGATGGGAACTCTAAGCTTACCCTAGCCGAGAACTCCGCAAAAGCGTCCTATGAGCTTCACATTTTCTTTTACGGGACGTACTTGCGTTGTTCTCAACTGGTTCGAAAGGTAATCACAAGAACGGTAAGTTGGTTGTTGGTTTGCTTAAAGAAGTTTGCTTGAAGAGGTTAATTTTGCTAAGTTTGAGAGGACGTTCAGTGTTTGTTGGTAAGAACGCCAGTTCAGTTGTTGAGGAGCAGTTGAAGAGTCAGAATTTTGAACTTTTGAAAGTGTGAACAGTGACCGTTGCTTTTGCTCAAATCTTAAGGGGGAAGTTTTGCCACGTGTCGCACAGTAAAACAGTGTTAATTACCATTTGTACCACCGCTTCCTCTATATAAGGCCAGAACAGTCGCAATCAAATTTATTACGCTCAACCACTTTCTCGCTCTCAAATCTGCTCTGCCTTCTCTCTAGAACTCCGGCGACTTTCTCACTCTAAATCTCATCTGAAATCATGTCTCAAAGACAGTTGAACGTGGCCGGATCTTCTACCGGCGGCAAGCGAAGAAAGCTGGTGAAGTCCCATTATATAGAGAAGCCAAAACCTATCGTTCTCAATGAGTCTCTAGTGGACTTCATCAACAGGAAGCCGAGAACTCTCTACAATTTAATAAGGGAACGCATGGACTTGCCAGAGATCAAGAATGATGCAACGAAGACTAAGAACTATGAAAGGTTCATTGAACGCTTCGTCATGCCAAGTCTTCACAACACCAACTACAAAGACTTGCTAGGACGGATGGACGACGTTCTCTTCTTCTCTCAATTTGGAGGTGAGAATCTGGGTCCCTTACTTGAACTTATTCCTGACCTCCACAACGCTGTCCTTCCCGACTTTCCCATGTATCCTAGGGACTCCCTGGCCTACAAAATGCTCAAAGCAAGAGTGCCAAGTCCCTCTCCTCCTCCTCCTGCCGTTCCTACCCTTACCACCAAAAATTTGATGAAGCGTCCTGCACCATCCTCTCCCCTCTCAAAATCTTCCCAACCCTTCTCCACGTCAAAACCAACGGAGATTGTAGATAAGTTTCCTTCCCATTTCAAGGAGGGACGCTCAAAGAAAGTTCACGACCCTAGGCCCCTCAAAAAGGCCAAGACTTCTAGTGTCCCATCCTCAAAACCCCCCACAAAAAGGCCGAGCACCACAAAAAGGCCTTCCAACCTCTCCAAGAAATCCACTCCTCCCCCTCAACAAATATCAATCGTTCAACTCCCCACCCCTCCTCCGTCCCCCCAACCTTCCAAAGCAAATGCTCTAATCCCGTTTCCTCCCCGCACTCACTCTCCCTTAAATTTGGCCAATTTTCCTTCTGTCCCGACCCACATTTCCCCACCTAAGGACCCCGAGACCCCAAAGTCCCGCCGTCCATCCTCTGAAAGTGGCCCGGAGGAGACTGAGCGCACCCTTGAGCATACTTTTCGCCGAAGGAAGGCTGGTGAAAAGCCTAGGGTTCTGCTAGCCACGGACGTTCCTGCGCAAATCGAGCACGTTCCCTCCTCCTCTTCCTCCTCTAGCTCATCTGAGAGCCAAAGAGGTACGCCCGCTCAGGTCTCCCCCTTCGTCGATATTGTTGGGGATTCAAATGATGAAGCGGAAGGAGAGGTGAACGCTCCTGCTGAACAAATTGAGGACGCTGGTGAGCACCAGGTCGCTCAGGAGAACGCCGAGCCGACTCTTTCTGATGAGCTCGCGCGTGATGCTCAGGAAGTCCCTCCCTATGACCAGTCCCTCCCAATCCTAAACCCCACCCAAGCTCCACAAGAAAACCCCTCTTCCTCAATCCAAACAGAATCCCATCAAGTCCCCGCGGACGCTGAGCCAACAACAACAGAAAATTAGACAGAGGCTCAGGACGCCGAGGGCACGTCCCAGCGTCAGACCTCCGGTGCCGATCAAGCCACACCTGGTGGCTATGCAGAAAAAGAACAAGGCACAGAGGACGCTCCTTCAAAGGACGCTTCTGACAGTGACTCGGAGAAAGCTGAGGACGAGTCAGATGATGATGAGGACTCTGAGTCCCCCAAGGGCAAGCGCAAAAGGAAGAACGCTGATGTGCCCGTTAAAGTTCTGAGCCCTCTCATTTACTCTGAAGAGTGGCTAGCCTCCTTCGACGATGAATCAGTTCAGGAGTTTCTTGAACTTCTGAGATTTCAAGGATGGCAGAACGTTGGACCAGCGCTAACCACTGTTGATAAGGAACAGGTGAAGGCGTTCTACAGGGATTTGCGCTACAAGGCAAAAGATGGCTCCCTCCACTTCAAAATTGAAGGTGAGAAAGCTTCAGTGACAGAACGTCAAATGCGCTCCTTCCTGGGTCTCAGTCCACGCAAGCCACCGTCCGATGCTCTTAGCTCACTTCCTGAAGGCGGCTTTGAAACGACTGATCAAGAACTGCCTCTGGTTGAGCACATCTTTCAAGGTAAAAGGCCGATGGGACTTGACAGGGTAGCTCACGTTCTGAGCAAAGTTGGCGCAATCATTCACTACTTCATCTGTCGCGCCATTCTTCCAAGGCAGGAGAAGCGTTCAATTGTGCAAACTCATGACATAATCCTAATTGACGCAATCCTTGAACGCCGCCCAATCAACTTAGCCAGAATTGCTATGCAACACATGGCCAAGTGTGGAAGGAAGAGGCACGCCTTGCCATACCCTGGAGTCGTAAAGGCAATCTTGCAGTCCCAGGACGCTTATGATGAGAGCGCTCCCTCTGAAGAACTTGGCATAAAATGGAATGCCAAGAAAGGACTTGTCGAGATAAGGCATAATGAAGAGCTCCCGTCCGTTCTGAAACAGTTAGAAGCTGAGGCTGAGGAAGCTAGACTGAAAGCCGAGGAAGAACGCCTAGCTGCTGAGGCTGAGGCCGCAAGGCTTGCTCCTACGTCTCAAGAGTCCCCTCAAGATCAAGAGCCCGCAGTAGATCTTACAACCCTTGATCAAATGCTCTTAGGGCCCTCTTCTCCTCCAGCTATTCCAATGGACGCTCCGTCTTCGAGCACAGGTCCTCTGCCCCTGCAAATATCGCCCAGCATCCCCCAGCAGAACTCATGGGTGCAATAATGGACAACCAGTGCCTCATCTTCTCTGCCTTAAAGGACTTATCGTCTGCGTTCTCCAAGGCTGCTGAACTTCAAGAACAATTGCTCCAGTTTTATCAAGACCAGCGCCGTTCTCAGTGATTGCCACCACCCCTTTCATCCCCTATAAAATTGCCTTTGCTTCTTTTGAACTTCAAACTTATGACCTTGGTCTGTAATAACTCTAATTTTGTTTGAATGGCAATTCTACTGTTTGCTTGCATGTGTTTGTTTAAGCGTTCCACTGCCTTTAGTTATGTGTTTGTGCTAACGTCCTTATCACTTGTTATCCTTCTCGATGATGTCAAAAGGGGGAAGTGTAGTTTTGCAGAGATGCGCTACAAATTAGTTATCTAGAATAAGCAAGTGTTAAGGGGGAACTATTAAGTGAAAGGTCTAAGGAACGCCCATGCTAGAATAAAAGAGGACGCTTAGAAACTTTTCTAGGACGCGACTCTCTCCTTAAAATCCAAAAGCTAAAGAATCAAAGATTGAAAACCTGTGCTTATCAAAATCTCTCTAAGTGTTAGAGGACGCTTATAAGTTTTCATTCATACTAAGTTCCAATGTCAAAACTATTTTGCTGAAGAGTTTGTCATCATCAAAAAGGGGGAAATTGTTGGGACGCTATCAAGAACGCCTGTGTACTTGTTAGTGTTCCACACAACCGTCCCTTAGTTTTGATATGACAAACTCACTTTGATTCTAATAAAGTTGTCCAAGTGTTCAGGAACGCCAGTGACCAAAAGGACAACAAGTGTGTATGAGCATCCCATAAGCTTAGGGACGCTAGCTAACAGGAAGTAAGGACCAGCTAGAGACTACTTGAGCAAGGACGGAGTCCCAAGCAAGTAGGAACGCAAGAAAGGAGTCCTTACTCACTAGCCGACAGGATGACATCACTCGACAATGTTTGATCATCCAAGGACACGTGGAGACCGATCCTGTAGCGGAGTCCAACACTACGTGGCGGACGATCCTGTTGCAGAGTCCATCAACACGTGGCGGCCGATCCTGTAGCGGAGTTCATCATACACAGCTGGATACAGGAAGCTTCCTCATCACCGCCCTACTACGTGGAGGAAGATCCTGTAGCCACGTCCATGAAGGGCATGATCGTCCCAGTGAAAAGACGCCCTTCCCAAGTCTTATAAATAGCCCCAAGGCATTTATTGTGACGCCAACGCTTTCAGGAATATTCAGAGAGAATCAAAGAGAAAGCGACTTACTCAAGAACACGAAGAACTAACTCAAGAACTCAAGAACAGTGCTAGAACTTGTGTTAGATCGAGTGAGACTTGTAACCAAATCACAAAAACAGTTTGTAAGAGAAAACCCAAAAAGAGAGAAAGAGAGTTCTGCGAAGTACTGCAGAACGTAGGAATAGAGTCCTTTAGCAGATTGAACCAGCTTAAGTTGTAGGCTTAGAGGAGTCCTTTACTAGTGGACTTAGGGAAAAGCTAAGTACCAGAGAACTGTAAAGACTCGCCAGTACAACTGTAAGGACGTTCAATACAAAGGAAAGAACTATTCAAAAATCCTCCAAGGAGGTAGAGGTTTACACTCAAGGACTACTTGGTCTTGAGTGGTTCCTCTATAATTCACTGCGTTCATTCTTTATCTGTTTAGTACTCTGTTTCCGCTGCATTACTCAAGGACGCCCCTACTCCTCGTAGGGATGCCTAATCTAAGGACGCCTTTACCAAAGTAAAGGACATCCCTCAGTACTAACGATCCAACACCTGCATATCCTTGTTCTCTATATATGCTAATAGGTTAAGCGTCCTTGCCTAGGGTTATAGAATTGCTTGGACCGTGGACTTGCAACTGTTAATGATCAGGATAGGAATTAACCATAGGTGTGAATGAAATCAATGGATAAATCAATGATCGAGTGATTATTTCAGAGTGGATCTTTTGGATGAACTTGCTTCCTTATTTGATTTGTTTCCTTGTTTGATTTGTTTCTTAGTTTAGCTTAGTTTAGATCATTCTCCTGAAATCCCCCCTCATTGATTCAGATCTTCGGAAGATAGGGAGTACTACCTATCTTCCGAAGAGTCCTGCTAATCTCTGGGTCAAAGCGAACAGGAGAAGTATAGTAGACCGGGTACGGACCATAAGACAGGTCCGAACCCAAGGGGCATTTTTGGGCTCGAACCACAGGCGCGGTTCGAGCCCAGAAACGCCCTTTGTGTTCAGACCTGTCTTATGGTCCTGTTCGCTTTGACCTAGAGATTAGTAGGACTCTTCGGAAGATAAGGAGTGCTCCCAGAGCTTCTACATCCTACAATCTTCAGGACCCTCTCCCTCTCTTTGATTCTGAATCGGAAGAAGTCATGGCGGATCAAACTATTCGTCAACTCACCGCGCCTAATCTTCAACAACAGCAGCTGGTTGTTTAGTTCCCCGATCTTGGGGAGGGCGTGAACTTCGAGCTCAAGTCCGGGCTCATCCACCACTTACCCACCTTCCACGGGTTGAGTGGTGAAGACCCGAACAAGCATCTACCAGAGTTCCATGTCGTGTGTGTGAGCATGAAGCCAACCGACGTCACGGAGGATCAAATAAAGCTTCGAGCTTTCCCTTTCTCATTGGCCGACTCCGCTAAAGAATAGCTCCTTTATTTGGTGCCGCGCTCGATCACTACTTGGGCCGAGATGAAGAAGGCTTTTCTAGAGAAGTACTTCCCTGCTTCCAAACAAACATCTATCAAGAAGCAGCTCAGCAGTTTGGATCAAGGGGAGCACGAGAATCTCTATGACTATTATGAGCGCTACAAGAGGCTCATCGCTAGTTGTCCCTACCATGGCTATCTTGACAAGGACCTCATATGCTATATTATTGAGGGACTCTGCGACGCTGACAAACGTCTTGTGAATGCATCTTGCGGAGCCAGTTACGAGAACTTGACTCCCGCACAAGCGTTTGAGAAGATTGACATTCTTGCTGAGCAAGCTCACAATCAGCGAGTGCGGACTAATGTGAGGTCCGTCAATTATGGTGAATGAATCCTTGAATACTGAAGTAAGGGAGCTCAAAGATCTTATGAAGCAGCTGCTCGTGAAGAAGGGTACGCAGCATGTCAATGCTTGTGGCCTATGTTATGATGCAAGCCACCACACCGACCAGTGCCCCACAATCCAAGAGCCCAAAGCATCGGTGAACGCCGTCGGAAATTATGGTGCGCCCCGCCCCCGGAATGATCCTTTCTTTAACACTTACAATCCGGGGTGGGCGGACCATCCTAATTTTCGGTGGAACAACCAACAGCAATAAGATCCACCACAGCAACAGCAGCAGTACGCTCCTCAGGGTCAACAACAACAATTCCAATCTAACAATTATGCCCCAAGAGCGCCTGCACTGTCTCAGAATGATGCCATCAAGGCTCTTATTAAGGAGAATCAAGAGACAAGAGCCGTTGTAAAGAACCTGGAGACTCGATCAGCTGAGCCAACTCGCCACCATGATCAATAGGCTCAAGTCTAAGGACTCTGGGAAACTCCCTTCTCAACCTCTCAATTATAAAGAGAATGTGAGTTCCATGCAATTGAGGAGAGGTAGAGCCATTGCAAGTCGAGAGCCACGTTCTAGCGCAATTCTGCGCCCGCGCTCTCCTAGCCGCACCGGCGGCGATCACCCAAAACTTGAGGAGCAGGTCTCTGTCAAGAATCCGCACCCACGCTCACCCCACTGCGCCCAGGGAAACTCGACAGAACCTCTAGAGTCAACCACAGATGAAGAGCCGCTCCCGCGGAGCCCTCGCCGAGCCCGCAGAAATCATGTAGAGGCCGATTTCGAGGCATTGCTTGATTACGCCTTCAAGAACTACCAGCCTCGACCACGCCCGCGCTTTCCTGACCGCGCCCGCGGTACCACTCCTGAGGTGGATGAAGGGTATGTTACACCGAAGCTCCCACCTCTCAGCTCTCTCAAACCTTCTCCTCCTTTCCTAGAAGCACTTCAAGATACGAGGAAGCCGGCACATGACAAGGAACTCTTCGAGATCTCCGCCAATTGCCAAGTAAATGTTCCTCTACTTAGTCTCATTCAAGGAGTCCCTCGGTTTGCTAAATTCATGAAAGAGCTTTGAAAAAGTAGCTCTAGTTGAAAAAACTAAGGATAGCAACACCGAGTCGGTTAATTCACTTCTCTAGAAACAATTGCCTAAAAAATGTGGAGATCCCGGAAGATTCACTGTCCCTATCTCGATAGGAGAAACCAAAATTGAGCATGCCATGCTAGATTTAGGTGCATCCATTAATGTCCTTCCAACTTGCATATATGAGAAGTTAGGCCTAGGTCCTTTGAAAAACACCGATATTTTTATTGAATTGGCTGACCACTCTACCGTGCACCCGAAAGGGTTAGTGGAGGATGTTTTAGTGCAGATCGATGGTTTGATTTTCCCTGCAGATTTCTATGTGATGGAGATTGGTGAAGGGCGTTATAACCCGGTTCTCGTACTTGGTCGCCCATTCATGAAGACCGCCAGGACAATTATAGATGTTACCAATGGTTTACTTTCCATATCTCACGGTGGCAACGAGGTCTGATTCCACATTGATGAGGACCCTTATTGAGCATATCCACGTCGAGCCAACGACGTTACACAAAAGCGCTGCTTGTGAGGCAACCCAAGGGTTAGATGGATTGTTCTTCCCATTTTTAGTTTAGGATTTATTTCGTTTTCGAGCAAACATGCAGGTACGAGGTCCGAAAGGACATCAGTACGAAACCGCGCCCGCACCGCTCCGGCTGCGCCCGCGGTAGACCACCAGTGACGCCCCGACGAACAGGTACTAGCCCGTGCTCGCGGCAATTATACTGCGTCTCGGTTTTAGCTTGATTGTTTGATATTATATCCTACATATCCTTGTTCTCTATGCTAATTCAAGGTTAAGCGTCCTTGTGTAGGGTTATAGAATTGCTTGGACCGTGGACTTGCGATTGTTAATGATCAGGATAAGAATTAACCATAGGTGTGAATGAAATCAATGGATAAATCTATGATCGAGTGATTATTTCAGAGTGGATCTTTTGGATGAACTTGTTTCCTTCTTTGATTTGTTTCTTAGTTTAGCTTAGTTTAGATCTTTCTCCTCAAATCCCCCCTAATATCTTTAGTTGATAGATCTATTAATACTAGAAGCCTTAGTTCTCTTGGATTCGACCCCTTACTTGCATGTTATACTTGTAATTTTGGGTTATTTATCTTTGATCTTGGCACGACGACTTTAGCCGAGTCAGAAGCCTCCACGTGTACTGGTCCCCTCATGCGAAGCTTCGGCGAACTTGCTCGTTGTCTGTTTATGTCATCATTGTTGACAACTTTGGGAAGACTCTGTCTTTTAAGTGCGCATTCCTACTCGTTTGGGACAGCGTCCTCATCTTGTACGAACACTTTCTTGTCCTCTTATCTTCTAAGTGTTTTAGCGTCCCTACTTCTTAGGGATTGTTGTACACTTGTCCTTTTTGGCGTGATATGCATCCCTGTAAACTCGTGAGACACAACTTGGACAACCATTAGATCAAAGTTGAGTTTTTCATTATCAAAATTCCAAGGACGATCATTATTAATATGATGCTAAGTACTGGGTCCATATCATCGTCCCAACATATTTGTTGCCTATAGAACGCCATGTGCGAGAGGGATGCCACCCGCGTGAGCAACCTCAAGACTGCTAAAGAGATGTGGGAAGCAATTTTCGGTTGTCCTCCTCGGATCACTCATCCTCGGTCTCGTCCACAAGGTCAACATCATGGATGGTGTAATGACGGCGTGAGCATTGAACACTCTTGTTACGTCCTTGCCCGATAGTGTAGGCGGCATGAAACTCCCTTATGGACTCTAAACGGATTAAGGGCCCATGTTGTGTATGATGCATGGGGTCCTTGCTTATTAGAGCTCATTGAATTTGTCTAGTAGCCTCATATGCTTGCCTTTGAATAGTCGGGTCGATGTACAATTAGGGAGGCGGTATGCTAGGAGTGAGCCTAGCGTTGGCCTCGGCCAACTGGGGAGCGAAGAGCTCGAAGTGTTCTTTGTTTTGGTGAGCCCTGTTGGAATCGTTAGTCTAACAGAGAGGGCAACCTTGGGTTGAGGAGTCCTTAATAGAGATTAAGGACGTCCTTCGGTTGCAGCGGAATTAAAGACTAAACAGATAAATGAATAAGTAAGGAACGCTTTTGATTTATAGAGGAACCACTCAAATCCAAACTAGTCCTTGAGTGTAAACCTCCACCTCCTTGGAGGATTTTGTAATAGCTTCTTTCCTTTCTTTTTAAGTTCTCTTACAATTACACTGGCGAGTGATACACTTCTCTGGCATATAGAAGGCGTCCCTAAGTCCACTAGTAACACTCCTTTAAGCCTATAAACGTAACCTCACTTAAACTACTAAAGGACGCTATCACCTCTTCCTTACAGCTCGTCGTAAGGACTCTCTCTCTTTTTATTCTTTTCCATTACAAAATGTTTGTGGTTTTGTTGAACGCTTCTCGCTCGATCTAACACCTAAGTCTCACTTGTTTTTGAGCTGTTCTTGGTGTTCTTGTGCGACTGACAAATTCTCTGAATATTCTCTAGAAGCGTCAAGTCACAATAAATGCTCTAAAAGAGTATTTATAGTGACCTTGGGAAGGGCGTCATTCTCTAACGATCATGCCCTTGGGGACGCTGCTATAGGGATCGGCTTCCACGTGTCTGTGGTTATGATAGGGGAAGCTTCCTGGCAATTACCATTAGGACTTGGCTACATGATCGGTCTCCACGTGGTGATGGACTGGTGTACAGGATCTGCTTCCACGCGGTGATCATGATCAAGGCTTGTTTGGTGAAGTCACTTTGTCGACCAGCCTTGAGGACTCCTGTGTAATGATAAAGGATGGCGTCCTTTGTAGATTATGCCAAGTCACTGATTCAGAGATGTAGCGTCTTTAGACCTTAAGGACGGCTACACAAAATTGTTGTCCTTTTCATCACATGCGTTCCTGAAACACTTGGACAACTTATTAGATCAAGGCGAGTTTGTCATATCAAAACTAAGGGACGCCAGGCACAATGTTAAGTACTAAAGGCGTCCTTAACATTGTCCCAACAATTTCCCCCTTTTTGATGATGACAAACTCTAAGCAAATATAGTTTTGAGCTTAAAGCTATAGCATGCTTAACAACTTAAAAAGCGTCCTCTAACACTTAGCAAAGATTCTATAAGCACAAGTTTTCAATCTTTGATCTGTTCTCACTTTTGGATTTTAGGGAGGGGACGGCTATCTTAATCAAATTTCTTTTCTATTCTAAGCGGCGTCCCTTAGGTTTATTTAGAGCGATGTCACGTCCTTTGGTCCTTTCACTAAAACTCCCCCTTAGCACTTGCTTATTCTAGATAACAAATTCAAAGCGCATCTCTGCAAAACTACACTTCCCCCTTTTTGGCATCATCGAAGGATAACAAGTTAGCTAAGGACGATTGCACAAAATCATAACTAGAAGCAAAAGAACGCTTAAACAATCAATTGCACACAAAGATGAGAACTGCCATTGAAACGAAGTTATATTACAAACATTCAAGACAAGTGTTTAAAACAAAAGGAGCACAAGCACAAAATAGTGAGGGATTAAGAGATTAGGAGGCAGGTTATCCAGAAGGACGGTTTAAGTCATCAACATTGACGTTCACATTGGCGTCCACATCAACATGCTCCTCTTCTTCTTGGGTATCTTCCTCTGTGCTTTCTTTCTGAATTGCTTTGATCAGCTCCGCCATCATTTCGTTCTGATTCTTGACAGCTTGGAAGTAGCCAAAGTTTTGCTGGATGATAGTGTTCCCTTCCTGTGCTAGAATACTCTGATTGTGGATGACAAGAGCGATCAGTTGTTTGTCTGAGTGGGCTTCCGGGTTAGTAGGGGCAGGGGATGTGTGGAAGAAGGACGGCTGCATGTTTTAAGCAAACTGTGAAGGAGAGAAGGAGTAGTCCATTGGAGGTTGGTTGAGGAAGGATGACATATTGTCAACTTCAGCGTACCTTGATAGGCGTTCTTCCTTAGACTCAACTCTTTCAATAGATTCAAGGACTACAGCCTTTCCCCTGATAGCAGCGGCTTTTGCAGCGGCGTCCTGCCTCGCTTTCTCGTCCTCAGTAGCTTTCTTTGCAGCTTCCTGCCTTAGACGTTTTTCCTCAGCCTTTCTTGCAGCCTCTTCTTCCTTCTTTTTTCTTCTCTGCCTCCTTCCTTTCTTTCTCAAGCTGCTTTAGGATGGAGGGAAGTTCTTGGTCGTGCTTTATTTCAAGAAGGCCATGCTTTTGATCCCATGGCATGCCAAGAGTCACTTCTGCTTCTGGATTGTAGGCATCGTTCTCAATGAGGAGCGCCTTCACCAGACCAGGATAAGGAAGGGCATGGTTCTTGCGTGTGCACTTGGTCATATGCTCTATCATGATTCTGGCCAGATTGATCTTGCGCCTGTTCAGGAAGGCGTCCAGCAGTAGACAGTCTATCGTCTGGACGATGGACTTCTTTTCTTGCCTCGGCACCACAGTTGCAATAAGTTTAATCAGGTTAGGCTTTGAACATTTATCTAAAGAACTTATCATAAAGTCATGGGTTACCTCTTGTTCAATTTCAGAGGCGTCCTTCTGAGCAATTGGATTGTCTTCCATAGCTATGTAAGCAACATGTTCAGCTGGCTCTTCAACATCTGAATCAGTGTCGTCCCAGGCAGCCTCATAGGCACTTAGCAAAGCCTTCTTCTTCATGTCTTTAGAGGACAGTCCAGAGGTACACTTCTTAGCAAAATGACCCTTCTTGTTACACTTGTAACAAGTTAGTTCCTTCATTTCAGCGTCAGTATACTTGGGACTCTCTTTCTTGTGAGGCATTTTGAACCTTGGGACTTTGCCTCTTTTAGCCCAAGAACGCAGAGTATTGTGCAGAAGAGCTATTTCATCTTCTTCTTCAATTTGTTCTTTGGACTTTCCTTGATGTTCTATCAAGGCCTTGAGACGAAGATTCTCTTGATGCTCCTTTGTCTTAGCCTCAAGCATCAAAGCCAACTCATTTTGCCGTTGAACGTAGGCTTCATACTCTGGCGTTCTCACTTCATGACTTAAAGCTAGGTCAGTCTGAGGATTCCTTCCTAGTTCAGCCATGTCATGATTTCTTCTGGCCTCAAACGCCAACAGCTTTCCATAGATCTCCTGAATTGACAGTCCTTTGTTTGCTTGATTCTCTTTGAAGGTCGTCCTATCAAAGTTCCAAACTCCCTTCAATCCATCAATCAAAACTTGAACCTTGTTTCTCAGGGAGATCTCAGTCTCAAAAACTCCTAAGTTCTTCAGCTTGGTAAGGAGAGCTTCAAAACGGAACGAGTAGTTGGTGATTGTCTCATTCAGAAGCATTTTGAAAGCGTAGAAGTCCTTCTTAGCTTCCAACTGGACGTCCTCTTTCATCTATGGCGTCCCCACGTGGTACTTTTCAAGTGCTTCCCACTGTTGTTTAGCTGTAGACAAATTGTTAATTCTGGTAGCGTCCCTTTCGCAGAGAGACGTCTGTAGAAAACATATAGCTTTTGCATTTGTCTCCGTCAGCTTAAACTCATCGGGACCCCATTCTTCCTCCTTGCCTTCCTTGGCAGGTGGAACTTTAAGATCACCGTTCTTGATCACTCTCCAGCATTGATAATTTTGACTTCTCACAAAGTTCTCAAATCTTGTTTTCTAGCGGTTGTAGTTGTCGTCCGTCAGGAGCGGAGGCTACGTACTACTAATGCCAGTTGGTTCCATGTCCAGCTTTACCTGCAACTCAACAGAAATCTAGAGCGCCTGCTCTGATACCAATTGTTGGATCGTTAGTCTTACAAGGGGCGTCCTTAACTCTGTTAGGGGCGTCCTTGAGGGTTGCGTCCTTAACAACTATTAAGGGCGTCCTTTGATTTGCAGCGGAATAATAGACTAAACAGGTAAAGTAAATAAGCAAGGAACACGTCTATTTATAGAGGAACCACTCAAGACCAAAGCAGTCCTTGAGTGTAAACCTCTACCTCCTTGGAGGATTTTCGAATAGCCTTTTCCTTTCTTATTAAGCGTTCTTACAGTTATATTGGCATGTTCTTTACACTTCTCTGGCACTTAGATTGCGTCCTAAGTCCACTAGTAAAAACTCTCTTAAGCCTATAACAGTAACCTACCTTAATGTTCTAAAGGACGCTACTCTCACACGTCCTTACTGTTCTTCGTAAGGACTTCTCTTTTCTTTGGTTTTCTCTTACAAACACCTTATGGTTTGGTTTCAGACTTTTACTCGATCTAACACCTAGTCTTGAGGAGTTCTTGACTTGTTCTTGGTGTTCTTGATCGAGGTTGCTTTCACTCTGATTCTCTCTGAATATTCTCTGAAAGCTTAAGTCACAATAAATGCCCAGGGGGTATTTATAGGACTTGGGGAAGGGCGTCATTTCCTCTTGACGATCATGCCCTTCAGGTACGCGGCTACATGATCAGCTTCCACGTGTTATGGCGGTGATGAGGGAAGCTTCCTGGCACCAGCTGTGTAGGACTCCGCTACAGGATCGGCTTCCACTTGGTGATGGACTCTGTTACAAGATCGGCCTCCACGTGTCCCGGATGATCAAATGTTCGAGTGATGTCATCTTGTCGGGTTGCCTCGTAAGGACGCTTGGAGTTGAAGCTTGCGTTCCTACTTGCTTGGGACAGCGTCCTTGCTCAAGTAGTAACTTCGCTGGTCCTTACTCCTGGGAGATAGCGTCCCTTCACCTCAGGGAGATCCATACACTTGTTGTCCTTTTCATTACTAGCGTTCCTGAACACTTGGACAACTTTATTAGATCAAAGTGAGTTTGTCATATCAAAACTAAGGGACGATTGTATAGGCACAATATTAAGTGCAAGACAGTCCTTAATATCGTCCCAATAGTAGATACTACCATTAATGGTATTTTGCTGAATAGTTTGCCAAGTTCTTAATTTTGGCATTCTTGCATTCTGGCATTATTTGCTATATTGACATTTCGTTGAAATTATGATTGTTGGCTTAATTGAAACAAAATTTGTTAAAAATGTGTTACACAACCTCTATATTATTTTTTGAAATAAGTAGTTTATTCTCAACAACAGATATTTCAGGTTTAATTTGTACATATGTGGTGCAAGAAAGTAGCAATAACTTTGTTTGAGGATGTTACTTATGATTGATTTGCTTTTGTATGTGTAAACTTGACCCTAAGCAAACAAAGTTTTGTTTTGTAATCTATATTATTGTAGGATGAGAATGAGGCTGAAGATGAGGAGGAAGAGGAAGCCATCAATTAACTAAGAAGATTAGAATGGATTGATGAAACACCTTTTTAGGGTTCTTGTGTATGACTTTGTTTCGAAACATGCATGTAATTGTGTGGTATGAGCTAGCAATTCAACTTTTGTAGTACCTATATTTTAAACATAAATAAAAAATTATACTTTTATTAGAGAATTGTGAATATGTGTAATTATTATGTGCATAGGAATTATTTAGGTGTATTTGGATTTCAAAATATGTATAATCAATTCGTGATACATTATATAAGGTAGTAACAAATATATTCTCTAATGTTACGGTTGTGACATTTCGTGATTGAGGTAATGAATTTATTGAAATGATAACGATTTGTTCAAATGTAATGACATTTTCCTTACACTTGGTAAAGATGATGTTACATTACGAAACTAGAATTATGAAACCATTACACTTGGTAAAGATGATGTTACATTAGCTCTAAGGCAATGCCAAATCAGGTAACATATCAAAAGTTTGAAAAAACCGATATATTAGACATAATGTAATGATTCTCGGCCCTATGATAATACTTTTAAGTCATTACAATAGGCCTTAAATTTACTGGTGTGTTGAAACCAATACTAAATGAGGGCATTATATAGCAACACTACCTAACTTAATACCATGGGGAATAGATCATATGAGAATGAGATCTAAGGAGAGAAATAAGTATGAATTTTATCAGCTTGATCGTGTTATATCAAACATCGAAATTTACACTCCGAAGATAAAATAAATATTACATGTGTAACTTGTGACTAAGTTTTATTCTTATTTCTCTCTTAGAGATTGATTCTCATTAGAACTATATCATTTAATAAATAGAGTAATATATTTCAAAAAATATTCCATGATAAAGTCAAGATAATAACTAATAATTCACTATACTCCAAAGTTTTAAATTAAAAAAATCTCCAACTATGGTCCTCCGACATCACCTAGTTGAAAGAACTAAATGAAAGTGTCCATTCCAATTGCTATGTTGATCACGTACAAAGTCAATATAAACTTATTTTTTTGATATCTTGATTTTTCCGCTAAATTGAAGGAGAACAATAGAACTTTGTTATCGACATCGCATAAATAGATTTACACCACCATTTCCTCAGCATTGTCAAGGCTGAGCTTCTTTCAATTAATTAATTTTGTTTATTTTCCGATGAAATTTACAATATTCAAAACCCTTTTCATAAAAAGATGTTTTCTTTTTGTCTTCCTATTCTCATGGATCTCCATTCTTCAACATCACCCCAAAGCCATCAAAAATCTGAAACTTTAGCTTCTTACATCAACAAACAACAGAACTATCTCTTGTCTTTCCTTCTCATCCTCACCACAATAATTCTCTTCTATTCTAATCCTCCAAATCATGTGTACCCACACTCTCCCAATATTGGTTTCTCTAATAACAAGTCTTCGACTTCGACTAATTGTGACTTTTACAAAGGAAGATGGGTTAGAGATGAAACCTCCCCTTTCCAAACCTACACCGAGGAATGCCAGTTTCTTGATCCCGGTTTTCAATGCCATCAAAATGGGCGAATGGATCAGAGCTTCCGAAAATGGAAATGGCAACCTGATCATTGTGATCTTCCAAGGTATAGATATTTTTCTCTATCAAATGAAAATACAAACATATGAAATCTTGGTTGTTGTGCATTCTCTAGCAGAAGATCCTTACATGGTATGATAAGCTAACTGATTTCTATGTAATTATAAATCAATGTACTTTTTGGCATTCATTACTGCCAGCACTGGCCCAACAGTGACTAACAAGTTAAACGTTATGTACATGCACATGCTTGATGCATTTCATTAATGGCCATTAGGGATGTTCATAATCGGATATGATATTTTGAAAAACATTTTTTTAAAATTGATGTCTGTATATAGTTGGAATAAACTAGGATATCCGATCTGAACTATTCGATCTGAACTAGGATAATCCAACCAGATACTCGTTTATATAAAAAACACTCCAAATTAAAATTGAACTTGCCAATTTACAAGGTTCAAGTTATAAGTCTACATACAAAATGAAGAATACATGGGGTTGTAGAACATTAGAGTTGAAATCTCGACATACTATCAACATTTAGATACCACTGGAAACAAAAATATTGTGAAACTAATGAACTTACTTTGAAATTATGTAATGTTATTCGAAACAATACCTTATAAGTAATATATACCGGATATCCATTGGAAAATACATTCATTTTATATCCGGTCTTACTATACCGGATTTGGATAACTATCTATCAGACTCGGATAACATCGAATCGGATCGCCCGAATCCGATATAATTGAACATCCCTAGTTCACAGCATGTTAATGTCAATAATATAAATAATGAATATGAATTGTGTGCGACATAAAAGTTATGTGTAATATGTGGCGGACTACAGACGGTTGGAAGTAGTCCCATCTACCTAACTGATGAAAAGTGCACAATGTGGTTTAAGATTGCATGATATAATTTTGCTTGTCGTATTTTCACACGAAATATTTGTTTTAAACCGGATTCAAACTATAAATAATTGATCAACAGTGTATTCATAACATTTTTTACTCGGGGTGGTGATTTTATAAAGTATTAATAATCTCATAGATGACTTTTGACACGATGGTGATAGTAAATTTACATTCTCATTAATTCTAAAATTATTTTTCACTCATTTCCCGCCTCATCGAACTTCACTACATAAGACTTGTTAAAATTGTTCTGTTTCTACTGATTTGTTCCTCCCTCAAACTTTAGGTTCAATGCAAGTGATTTCCTAAATAGAAGCCGAAACGGAAGGATTGTATTTGCAGGGGATTCAATCGGAAGGAACCAATGGGAATCGTTACTCTGCATGCTTGCCCAAGGAGTGTCTAACAAATCCTCAATGTTCGAACAACAAGGCAAACCAATCACCAAACACAAGGGCTTTCTCGCCATCGTCTTCAGCGACTACAATCTCACCGTCGAATATTATCGAGTGCCTTTTTTAGTATCCGTTGGCCGACCACCCACCGGGTCACCGACGTGGGTTCAAGGCTCCATTAAGGTTGACAAGCTCCATTGGTTCTCAGAAAAGTGGGTCAAAGCTCACATATTGGTCTTCAATGGTGGCCACTGGTGGAACAAAGAAAAGACGCTTAACTCGTAAACGCCCTCTCATCCTTCTTAAGCGTCATTTCATACCAACATCAGATATTAGGCGTTAGTGTTGGTACCAAACAAGAGCTATACTAGATTGAACATGTTTAACATGTCTTGTTTTCCAGGGGGTTGTACTTTGAAGAAGGGGGGACCATAAACATGACAATGGATTACATGGAAGCATTCAGAAGATCACTGAGCACGTTGAACTCATGGGCAATGCAAAACCTAGATAACCGCAAAAGCCATATCTTTTACCGAAGTTTCTCGCCTGTTCATTACATGTACAATTCACATCATTGAATACTATTTTACTAGAATCATCAAACATGTGAAGCCCAGTTTTTCACAGAGCTATATAATGTGGACAGGAATGGATCATGGAGTGGAGGAGGTACATGTAGACAAAAGCAGGAACCGGAGACTAACCAAACAATGTTGCAATTGTACTCTTTACACAATCAATTCATATACGAGGCAATTGAAGGAATGAAAAAAACAGGAAACAGAAGCGCCATTTTTTTGAACATCACTCACATGTCAGCATTGAGAACAGACGGCCACCCATCAATTCATCGTGATCCAAGAACTCCTCCTCCTGTTTTAGAAGACTGCAGCCATTGGTGTCTCCCTGGTGTCCCGGATGTATGGAATCTTATTCTCTATGCCCAGTTATTGGAAGATGGATTCAAAACTGAGTCACGGTGACAGAAGGCTCTGAGCAAATCTAAAAGGTAAATAAGCCTTATATCAGTTCTTCATTGGCCTTGTCATCTGCTTCAGCGTCAATAGTTTCCATCTCCTTCACTTTCTCAAGCTGTCTCAAGAGGTCTAACCTTTCCGGTCCGTATGTTGAGGGTATCTGTGGAAATAATTGTGTTTAGAGGCCACAAAGGAATTATCAATAGTCTATAGAGGAAGAATGTGTGTTGCAGTTTACCAGTGATGGGACGTATCTTTGGATGGCAGCTAACATGGCTGCATGGCCAACTGCTGTCACCTGTAACAACATATTGTCTTACATAATTATCTTTTTAAAATGTCAGAGGGAAAAAATTTATTATTCTATTTAGCTTCCAGAATTGAGCAAAGCGGTTCAATCCCAAGGTCAGCTTACATACCTAATTATGATTCTAATTCCAACAAAAAGAACAACTTTCAAGGACATGGTTTCAAAAGAAAGATGTAATGTTCAAGAACAAGATCAGGTACAAGACTCACAGGAAGAAGCATGAGAAATCCGATAGGAATAACAGACGCTAGGTCTGTCATAGTTCTCCTGAAAGCTTTCTTTTCTTTTTCGGTAAGTTCATCACCTACTATTGATCGCTGAAGGAGACCCATAGCAGCAGCTACATCAACCGCGAGAAGCTGAGTACCTTGTAAAACATCCTGCTCATAAAGCAATCAAAGATTTACTGTATCACTGCTATTATAATTACGAGGCAGTTGAGAAAGACATCGAGGAGACAAGGTGATTGTTTTCCACTGTTTTTCCACCTTCAAGTATTTTTGTAAGAAAAAGCTACATAGAAACTATTGATGCTTATGGTTATGCACAAGGCTTCAGCAGCTAAGTTAATGACATCAAAGTATGTATTAATCACAACAAGAAAAAATAAACTTCTACAAGACTGACAGTAATATTCTCCTTCCATTGGTCCCTCTACAAAGCTAGATCAATATAGGTACACGACAAGGAAAAGGATAAACAGCTGAACACCAAAATTTGAGCAGCCGAAAAAAAATGCTATGATTGCAAACATTCAATTACATTTGGAAAAAAAAAGGAGGTATACCGTGCTTGTTTCTTTAAGCTTAGTGAATGATCTTTCAATAATGTTGTCACCCTTCTGGACACGTACTAATCCTGTTCTTCCAACTTCACCATAATCCTTGATCCCCTTCGAAGAAGGCAAAACATGTAAAAAAAACCAACAAAAAAACATATTATTCTGCGATATAAAAGAATTCAATAGTCAGCTTCTACTTTTAAGTGGTAATCCAATCACATCCGCCTTCAATTCATCATATTACAGCCTAAACTAGCTAGGAAGAACGAAACACTAATTTAAAAAAAGCAGATAAATAAACAACGTAGTTGTGACAGCAATAATGGAGACAAAATAACAGTTCTGATGAAGCACCTTTATTTCTTAAGCATAAGAAATCATACCTCCCCATTATCAGATCGATTGGCACTTTCTTGGACCCGCTTCTCAAGTTCAATTAATTCACTTCTTAATAATTCAAAACGTTGAAATGCATTCGAATCCAAGTCAGTATCATCCAGACTTGAGGTTCCCTTGTCCTGCATTTAAAATGTCCATGAATAATAATGAAAAAACACTATGCAGGAAAACAAGGATGTTGTAAGACATATATACAGGCACTGAACAGATATCAATCATCTATGATATTTAATTTTCAGAAAATCAGGTTGATTAACAGCAGGAAACAAAAGAAATGGATAGCAAAAACTTCTTGCTTCAAATCTGATCCACCAGGGTCTATGATAATGTAAATCCACTCAGAAAAAAAAAATTAACTATGAAGGTAGAAAAGTAAACATCACTGAGTAGAATTTTAGATGATGCAATTCATACAAAATTTCCAGTTGTTTCAGAAAATCCGCGCTCAGACTTCTTCATCGAAGGACGCACCCATAGGTTCCACAGTTCACTAGGCTTATCCGAGGCTCTGAAAAGGATATTATATCAGAATTAACTTTTTGTTGGTCAACACAAACAATGGCATCTTAAGTTGAGAGGAAATCAGAATCAAGCAGTTGGATCAAATCCCTAAATCTGTGAAATCATATATACCTCTTGTTCTGGCCCAATCTTCTTGTCTCAGGAGATTGTGATTTTTCATCATCATTAACCTACTTAGATATATAGAGAATTTTGGAGGCAAAACCAAAATTAAGACAAAGACAAAAAAAGGTGCATGAGTTGGCATAACTATAGAATTGGCATGCTCTTGATGTTCAAATTACTAGACCTTGCATGATTCCTTGCCTTAATTTACTAAAATCAGACCTGAGCATTTGCCACGAGTACTTGCTTTCTTGTAGGAATCGTACATGAACTTATTTCAGAATGCAAAAAAGTAGTGGAATTACCTGATGCAGAGAAGCAGCCTTTGCTCTAAAGGATGCCTCAAGAAATTCAGCCTCCTTCTTAAGTTTCCTTATTCTCTCTAGTTCAGAACAAGCAGCCCTCAAATTTTCCTTTTCAGAAGTAGAGCTGGATACATGCAATTCTTGAAGTAAACTTTCTAGCTTCACCATAGATTCTTCCACGCTCTCCAATGCCTGGGATAAACAAATTATACTTATTAACAGCCATAAGCTCATATGACATATATGCAAACCTGAAAAATAAATCCAGAATGATTATTAGGAAAGCATAGAAGCTACCCTTTTGAAAGAACCTGGATCCTCCTCAGAGAGTGAATCAGGAACTGACACACTCTGTTGCTGAGACAATAATATAACTTTGGCATTTACGGATGGATCACTGCATCAAAAATAAATAGGTTTTAACTCACAGCAATAAGGCAGTTCATAAACGTCACTAAGTTTCATTGTCAGTAACAGAGGCAATATAATGTCAGACCAAACAAGACTCTTGACAGAAAAAAACTAATATTGTTGCTGTAAGATCTGTGTATGAGCTAGTTGAGAAGAACGGTACAAGAGGGAATCATTAAGGGGTAAATTCTGATTGTGTACAGGTGAGAGGGAGTGGGTGATTTCATAATGTTGTGACCTAGAGCTTGATATATGAAAAATATGCGTTCAGTCCCTCATCTAGGATTACACTGAAATATTTATAGCCAAAGGAAGTACAGCCATAGAGAAATGGCCAGAGAGAGTCTCTCTCTGCTGGTGGTTTAGAAGAAATTTTTGACTAGGGTTAACATCTAAGTTTTCCTTGCCCTGTTTAACTTGAGTATGCTTGTTAATGACCTGTTGAGTTGTGTGTTTAGTAATCTTGAATCCTCAGAAATTTAAAACTATAAGTGCCTCATTTCCAATTCAAGATAGTATCAGCCAAGTGTTCATCCATTTTTTACACTCTTTGGATCAATGTGAAACACCCTCAGAATATTTAGAAAAAATAAGGAAGGAGAAACCTACTCAAAAATAGATATACTAAACATATTCAGTAGGAATATTCTAAACTATAGCAAGATAAACTAAGGTCCTTACATACTAAAAATGATAAAATGTGCCCAATACTACTTTGAAGTTCAAATCAATCAAGTTACTTATCAATCTTTCACACTCATCTTACTAAACATGAATCAACTAAGAATATTTTGAAAGGAAAGAGTAACTAAGAAATGGATGGACTCTGCATACTTCCCAGGATCCTATTAAAGTGAGATCATTTATTGTGTATCTATTAGTCACTAAGATCATGGACCTTTCAAAGGTATGACCTGCCTTCAAATTGAACTCTTACTATGAACATAAGGTATAGATAGTCCATATCCAGAAAACCTGTTCTTCTTTCAAGCTTCAGCATGTGAACGTGGGGGAATAAGAGAAAAGGGAATGACATTTTTAGGAGATGACTCACTTTAATATGACAGCTTCTTCCATGCATTCCTTCAGCAGGCGGTGTCTTCATAAGAAAGATGAATAGGATATCAGCACGGAAATAAATGTGAAAGTAATCCAAATGTCCTCAAACTAAAGATTACAAGCACAGATAAAAATAGTTCAACATGACCTGAGCACTAACCCTCTTGAGAGAAAGTGTGCCACCTTTACATGGGGGGGATTCTCCAGCCACTTACTGTGTTTAATAAAGCTTCTGATCCAGTGAGAGCAAACATCTAAAGCCTTAGAGAGAGCTTCAGCATTACGGGGACCATCAGAGTTACTCTTATGCCCATGGGAGTGTTTTAATGAGTTACCATACCCAGGATAAAAAGTAAGCCAATCCAACTCTTCACAGACAACCTGCAACACCGAAAATCAGTCTATTATCTTATATGCATAAGAAAATCAATTATAATAAGGGATACAGTTTAAATGCTAACCTCTACATACAGTTGATAAGAACTGATTGAAGAGAGCTGAGGATAGTACAGCACAGAACCCCCAATGAGGTACCTACAGTGAAAACAGATTCATGAATATGAACCAGACAAACATCTAGGTCAACAACTAGTTTGCATATGTGATGTTAAGGAAATGTGCAATACCTTATGAATCCTTCCATTGGTTCATCAAGATTATTAAATCCATTTGCCGCCAAGAAGGACTGGGTGCTTCTGCCTAAAGTGATGAAGAATCCAAATATTGCTAAATCCCTTTCCAATACCTGAATATTTAAACGAAACCATGGAACCCAAAAACAAATAAATTCCCAAGTTCTACATAATGCTAATGTACAATCTATATGCCTATTACACTGCATAAAGGTCTAATTAACCAGTCTTTTTACAACTATATCCCATATTTTGGAAAGCTAGCCTGGCCATGTACACAAACCAGAGCTATCGATATACAAGCCACTCACCTCAATACTTTCTGAAGTTGTGAGCCTTGCCCATATCTTCTCCCTATCAATTGCTTGTTGAAGCTTCTTTTGCACAAGATCCACCCAGAAAACTACCTCATCGGTCCCACAATCACCACTCATTCCTGCTGCTGCAGCTCGTGGACCAAAATGGAGCAGAAATTCTCTATCTAGACCAATATCCTTTACAGAATGATAAGCTTCACGTATAGAAATGAGCTCCACCAGGATGTCCATCAATTTACCAGTTATATCAGGGATCATGGAGAAACACTGTGAGCAAGATACTTTGGCAGGACCAAGCTTTGTGATCGCGGCAATACAAATCAATGAAAGCATTACCAACGATACATCACTGTCATTACCTTGAGCAGATAGTGCTCTGTTTCCTGACCTGAATAAAGACAACAGAGCATTACTTCAGAGTTAAGTGGAAAAAGCAAGGAAATTTATAATCATAAGCAAATTACTACATACACTGCAGTAGTTTTGAAGCGTGGATCCCTCTCAAAGTGACTGACAAAAGTCCTCACTACAACTGGAACTTGCTCAGACCAAAACCACTCAAGCAGTTCAGGTTGCTTGGTAGATAACTTCTCCCTCACTATGCTCTCCAAAGGGGCAGATAATCGTAACAAGCTACAATGCCACCAAATGAATAACATACAGTGAACAAAAGGAATATAAAAGGAGATGGTTACTTATCTCAACAAACCTATGTTCTCCACAACAGGATAAAGCATAAAAAGCATATATAACTAAATCTTCCAACCAAAAATGCAATGGTAGTAACACACACTGAGATACTAAATTACATTTATTTAATATGTTATAGGACTATTTATTATATGTCAAGCCTTTTAACGTTATTAATCAGAACCAATGAAAAAGAGAAAAATGACTATCATAGATTCATAAGGACATCAAACTACATGAAAACGTTACACTAGAGCATGTGACATACAGACATGCTACACAGTGAAATGCAAAGTGCACCTCAAGATTACAAAAGCTGAGGTAGCAAATTTCATATTGGCTTTGATGCAAGCCATAGATTAGAACAAACACAAACACACCAAATCTCTCACACAATCTCTGAAATTGTACAAGATAAATCTCAATGGAAGAGACTTTTCGAAAGAGGTGATCTCAATGGAAAAGATCTCCAAAGAGCCCAAGACCTAATGCCTGATTTCTGACAACTTTTCTGGATAACCTTGCTAAATAATACTAACAGTATTTATATTGAAAAGCAACTCATAACCTAGCTTAACGACAAGAGCAATTTTATAGATTAAATAAACTTTATTAAATAAACTCTGTATTTAATAAAACCCTTTAAATTTTTTATATTCTCTTCTCCTTACAGTTTGATGTTTCAGATTATCAGATTATGGTTTTTTGACAAGCTTAAATATCTTAAGTTCAAAATTGTAAACAAAACTGTCCATCTCTATATCACATGTATGATTCACTAAAGCCAAGAAACTTCAATCTCCGAGAAAATACCTAGGTTTAAACATATACGTGTGTCACATAACAATTGTAATGGGTCAAACTGTATTAAATGAACAATTAATAATTTGCAAAAAAAAATTGAACATGAATTAAGTAAACATCCTTGGCAGTATGAAACTATGAACGAAATTGTCTGAGTGAACACCTAATGAAGATATAATCCTGGACTTCAGGCATATATGTACGGACACTTTTTCTTTTTTACCTTCTTTGAACAGCAATACTGATGTCCTTATCCTGTATATCACCATTTGATGCAACCTCATTGCCAGCTTGAATCAAGGAATATACAGATGCCTGATAGCAATAATTAACAACGTAGAGCTGATTAATTTGTAAAGAAGATTTTCCAGAGATTTTCATGACCATGGACCTATTTTGCAGAATAGAATTACTTGAATATAAAAAATGGGAGTAAATGAACCTTATGCTCAAAAGTATTCATGTTGAAGATGCTAATGAGTGCATAACAGCTAGATTAGGAATTTTGATGTACAGTTTACAAAGATGACTTGTTACTTTGGGAAAGATGGTGACAGATCACACCAGGTATATACTTAAATAGCTTCATAGACCGTAAGGCTCTAATGACACATTCAAAAATCCATTCATAGTGTCAACAAGTTAACATTTAAACCACCAATGCATAGCACATTTAAATCTTGTTCACCCCTTAACTTAGAAACAAAAGCAGAAGTGTGCATGGCAAGATTCCATTATCTAAAATAAAGGGGTTATAAGTACATCGAAGGGCATTATCCATTTTGTCCAATCACTTAGACATGAAAAGGACATTTAAACAATGCTCAAGTTGAGCTTTGAAGGGAAAAGATGATTATACATGCAGCATTACAAGATGTTCATGCACACATGATCATAGGAAAACAAACAAGATGTAATGAGAGCACAACTTTTTCTTTTTCCATAAGGATATCTAGGCAATCAATCTACCTTAAACATAGATGACAAGTGTCCAATATAATAAAATAGTCTGAAAAACCTGATATGAGAGGGCCTTCATCCATGCATTGTGGTCTATACCAAGCCAGGCTGCGGAAAACCAAGCCAATCTTGTTGCTGAACTTTGCTCTTTGAATGACAATTCAAAAACCCTGGCTGCATCATGTAATGATTGTACGAGTCCATCATTATAATTTTCGTTCTGCAACGACTGATCAAGTCTTACTCTCATTGCTTCAACACTTCTGCTTGTACTAGCTGAAGGGCTTCCGTTGACAGCTATACCATCATCAGCAGAAGCAAATGACAAGAGGTTCCCAGTCCATTTACGTGTAGGAGGAACTATATTTTGCCTCCGAAAGAGACGCGTTTTACTAGAATGACTATCATTGCTAGAGTTGAACTCTGTACACTTGATAAAAGACCTCTTCGTTGTACTAGCACAACCAAAAATTACACGATCCAAGTATATGACTTTGCCCAGACACTGGAATTTAGATTTTTCTACAAGCCATTGAGTTGAAGAACTGCAAGTACAAAACACAAACAGTTGAAACCAGTGTACAGCATGTATTTTCAACATGGATAATTCACAATTGATATCATCATGATAAGTTACAACAAAATTATGCGATTTCAAAAAATTGATGTCATCATGATGTTGCTAGCAAATTTTAAAATTTAAGACATACTGAGCATGTACCAGAAGGAAAACCCTAAGATCAGAACACACTTTATTTTTGAAAGAACACACTATCTTTAGCCAATTCAAATGCAAGATAAGGGCTCAGAAAAGGAACCTTGGAGACACGAAGCTCTGATTCTGCAATTTGATTGACATGGAAATTCAGATGAAGGCGGATAGACGACCGACTGGAATTGGGATGAGTTCTCCTGCCGGAATTTTTGCGCGGGAGAATTGGAACAAACGATGAAGGTTTCTTCTGTTCCTTTATTTTCTGTTCTTGGCCTATAATTCGAAGTCGAACCTTTCAAAGCTCAGTGCTCAGTGTCGGATGAATTTTCATTTTCAGAGTGCTGGAAATGTTTGGAGGGAGAAAGAGGGAACGTTTATTGGTCACGGAATAACGAGTGACGTGGCTTATCCATGGACATGAGTTGGAAGGCAATCTCTCGGTCTCGGGGTCTTCTTCTTTTCCGGTTCTCTCGACGCTGCAGTTATGCGAGATGCTGGGGACAGATCTAGCGGCGTCGTTTTGTGAGTAGGGTTAGTTGGGCTTTTATGCTTATCCAGCTTGTATTCCGGATGTGGCCGGCCCAAACAACAGTACCCATCATGTATCATAATTAGTCACTTATTGTCTCATTGACGGTGACAAGTTTTTTTGTTTATGGGTTTTATTGGTGTCAAGTTTTGTGTTTATGGGTTTTGACGATGACAAGTGTTGTGTTTATGGGTTTTGGTGGTCATAGATTTTATATTTATGGGTTTTGGTGGTGACAGGTTTTTAGTTTATGGGTTGTGGTTAATCAGTTCTTATATTAATTTTAATTATGGCCTATTAGCTCAAGGTTGTTGCAATGCGCACCTACGAAAAGTTATAATACCCTAATTTGCGTGCATCTAGGGCTCGCGCACATCTAGGACTTGCGCGCATCTAGGGCTCGCGTAGGGGCAAAATAGGAATTTGCAAAAAGCGATGGAGAGGCACATCGGTGACATGGCACAATGGGTCCGCAACCAGGGCTCGCGCGCACCCTGGATTCGCGCACAACCAGGGCTCGCGCGAGCCCTGGTTGCGTACCTCGAAATGTGTGCCACTTCTTTTATCCGACCCCGATTAGACCCAATACGACCCAAACCGAATAGAGCTCTCGATCTAAGTTAATGTTTATGAAACAGTAAGAACATAAACCGAAACAATAGTCGAACACGATGAAGAATTGAAACTAAGAAATCGAACTCGAATTGGGCCTATGGGCCCATTAGGCCCAATACGAGTTTAATTCCTTAGTTTAGGTCCAATCGGCCCATTAGGCCCAATTCGAGTTTGATTCCTTAGTTCTAGTTCTTCATCAAGTTTAACTATCGCTTCGGTTTATGTTTTTACTCTTACATGAACTTTGACTTGGATCGAGAGTTCTATTCGGTATGGATCGTATTTGTCCTAATGGGCCCATATACCCAACTTGAGTTCAATTCTTTAGTTTCGGTTCTTCATCATGTTCGACCATTGTTTTTGTTTATGCTCTTACTCTTTCATGAACGTTATCTTAGATCGAGAGTCCTATTCGGTTTGGATCGTATTGGGCCCATAGGCCCGCCCAACTCGAGTTCAATTCTTTAGTTTTGGTTCTTCATCAGGTTTGATTATCGTGTCGGTTTATATTTTTACTCTTACATGAACGGTACCTTGGATCGAGACTTCTATTCGGTTTGGGTCGTATTAGACCTAATGGCTCATAGGCCCAACTCGAGTTCAATTCTTTAGTTTTGGTTCTTCATCAAGTTTGACTATCGTTTTGGTTTATGTTTTTACTCTTACATGGACGTGACCTTGGATCGAGAGTTTTATTCGGTTTGGATTGTATTAGGCCTAATGGGCCCAAAGGCCCAACTCGAGTTCAATTCTTTAGTTTTGGTTCTTCATCAAGTTTGACTATCGTTTTGGTTTATGTTTTTACTCATACATGAACGTCACCTTGGATCAAGAGTTCTATTCAGTTGGATCGTATTAGGCCTAATGGGCCCATAGGCCCAACTCGAGTTCAATTCTTTAGTTTCGGTTCTTCATCAGGTTTGACTATCGTTCCGGTTTATGTTTTTACTCTTACATGAACGTTACCTTGGATCGAAAGTTCTATTCGGTTTGGATCGTATTAGGCCTAATGGGGCCTATGGGACAACTCGAGTTCAATTCTTTAGTTTCGGTTCTTCATCAGGTTTGACTATCGTTTCGGTTTATGTTTTTACTCTTACATGAACGTTACCTTGGATCGAGAATTCTATTCGGTTTGGATCGTATTGGGCCTAATAGGCCCATAAGTAGGGATGAGCATCGGTTCAAAATCGAACCGAACCGAAAAAACTGAAACGAACCGAAAAAAGCGAATCAAAACCGAAATTCGGGAATTTTGTAAACCGAACCGAAAAAATTCAGTTCAATTTGGTTTCGGTTCGTTTTTTTCGTTTTTTGATAAATATAAGGTTTTTCTTTGAAGAAACTGAACCGAACCAAAAAAATAACCAAAATCGAACCGAACCAAAACCGAAATCCTGAAATTTCGTGAACCAAAAACTGAACCGAACTCCATTGGTTTCGGTTCAATTCGGTCAATTTTTTCGGTTTCGGTCCAACCATGCTCAGCCCTACCCATAGGCACAATTCGAGCTCGATTCCTTAGTTTCGGTTCTTCATTACATTCGACTATTATTTTAGTTGATGTTCTTAATCTTTCATGAACGTTGCCTTGGATCGAGAGTTCTATTCGATTTGGACCGTATTGGGCTCGTAGCCCCAACTCGAGTTTGATTGCATAGTTCCGGTTCTTCATCATGTTCGACTTTCGTTTTCTCAATTTTGGACCAATTTTTTACTTTAAAATTAATTTATTTTAATGAAAAATAATTTTTTATATTTAATTATGTGGAGGGCCGCCGGTTGGGTGGCCGCCGCGCAATGGTGGCATTCGTGGTGGAGCGTCGGTTGGAGCCGAAGCTTCTCGTTCGGTTTCGGGCATTATCGTTCGTTGCCGAATTTGACCTAGTCGTCGCGCCGCGCAACGGGCCTGTGCACGAGGTAGGGCTATTTACCGGTTCCAATGAACCAAAAAGGACCGAATCTAACCGTAACCGAGCTAGTTCGTTTCAATGCTCGATTCATGTTTTAGACTACTTTGGTTTTCGGTTTAGGTCGGTTTGCATCTCGGTTCGGTTCAAATAAACTGAACTAAATTAACACATACCTTAGCTCAAAATAGTAAAATACCAATTAAATTTAATTTACATAGATTTAAATTATATATAAATTCAATTGATTTTTAAGGTTATATAAATTAAAATTTTAAGCTCATAAAAAAACTATCAACTCAAACATTCCAAACCTTATATAATACCATCTAATATCCCTACTTTGAAAATTTTCAATGTGGGATAGAAGGTGGGATGTGGCACGCATGAAAAGTTTCAAAGATGAGCTTCCCACACCTAAACCTTGGGGGAAATGGAGACTTGAGAAGTGGTATAAATACATATGTTTCAAGAGTGTTTTAGTATGTGGGCTATAAAGTTGGGCTTAAATTTGAGGCTCACATCATGTCAATGCAATTTTCTATTCCAGTAAAAAAAATTGATTTATTTGGTTTTAAAACGAACCAAACCAAAAAAAGAACCGTCCTTAACCCAATTACATCGGGTTGATTCTCGGTTCCTTAAATTTCATGGTTCGGTTCGTTTTTTTGCGGTTTGGTTAGGTTATGGCCTGATGAACAACCCTAGCGAGAGGTGGGCCAATGTGTGAAGTGGGCCAGCTGTAACACCCCTATTTTAACCCAAGGGTGTTACCGCCAGTGATCTCAGATTTTACCATCCAAGACCACCCGAGGCTGTAGGTAACACAACACGGTTCAAAGTAATATAAAACAGGATAGTTATATTACATTAAAGTGGTTCACCGTTTACCACATACTTGAAAAGGCGTTCAAAGGTCTGAAACGCTAGTGCTTGAAATGGAAACGACATTAGATAATAGTGCAGCGGAAATTAAGACAATAATATTATACAAAGTAGCATGGGGGACCCAAACTGTCCAAAAGACTTGAAACCTTCTTTCCTTCAGTTCCTTGGGTCTTCAGCTTTAATCTGCTGCAGTCTTGGCCTTGTTACCTGATATTTCCATAGAAGCAAGAAATACCAGCCGACCAATGTCGGGAAGAAAAGAAAGTGGTATTAGTCTAACGCGAGACTAAGCAAATGGTAGAATACGAAATAGGTTCTTAGAAAGGCTAAGTATGTCGGCATCTAAGTCCAAAGGGAACTGAACGATGCACGACCAGTCGGGTTCTTTGGCGGTGAGAGAGATAAAAGTAGTAACGGCCTTATTTGAATGCAACTCAGATGAACGAGTTTTATTTGAATGTAACTCAGATGATGATGGAATGAAGAAGAATCGGTGGGAAAAGAAATACGAGATTTCTTTTGAGGATAGGAAATCACAATAAAATGATTTCCTAGGAAAGAATGATGAGTAAGTTTTTGTTGGGAACATTATCAATTCACATCAAATAACAACAAGCGTCTCTATTAGCTAGAACTACTCAAAGTCGGGAGTCCGAATGGTTTGTCCAAACTAGTACTAACCATCCTTATCCCATTAATTAATTAATGTGAATTGGGAACTTATCTTTCATACGTCGTAACACATAACACTTCAGTGATGACTTTTAATTAAGTTGGCCGCTCAAAGGATGAGACGTGGCCTTACGGGGACTAAGTCCCGGCACTTAGCTAGAGTGCCACATGATGTGATCGTGCCCGGGCCTAAGGGGGTCGCGCCCGAGCCCCTCGCCCGCATGCCTCTCGGCGCCGGTGCCTCATCGAGGCACCCATCCCGCGGCGTCGGTGCCTCACGTGGGCACTCGCGTCTTCGGGCCGGTGCCACGTTTGAGCGCCCATCTATGTCACGTTTCGGGCCTTTTCCTAAGGCAGTCCAAGTAAGGAAGACCACATCTTTCAAGAACAAGTTGGGCCGGGCTAGCTCTCCACAATGAAGTCAAGAATGAGCCCAAGCCCAAGCTTCCACCGTCCTTCATCAAAGCCCAAGACGCCACCTCCACCTCCTCAAGTTAGCTTGGCCGCCAAGGATGAGCTTGAAAGATGAATGCCTTCCACTCCAAGTAACAAGCCACCATCAATTACCGCCTTGGAGGCCAAGTCAAGCGCCCCATTTTTGCCCTATATAAAGGGATGCAATTCTTCATTTTTAGATAGATTAAGATTAAGCTTGAACCTGAATTGAGAGACTTTTGGTCCCGTTCTAGGTTTTGGGCTTTCCCGGCTTGTGGGACTCAAGCCGTAGGGCTCTCATGAGACTCGAGGGCCGGATGGCGGGCTATGGTTCGTGAGACTCGAACCTTGGCCTAGCCATTCTTATTTTTCAAACACAACCATGGTTTTCGGGCGACCGAAGGCTCGGAGGGCGGCTTGGCTCGTGAGACTCGAGCCTCGCCTCCCCTCCTTAGGCGTCCTAGCTTGGTTCATTCCGAGCGAGGCGCCTACCTATCCTTAGGGCCACTTGGGTTGTTAGGGTTTGGTTCCGCACCCCTTGTATCCCTTAGTCGATCCCTCTCGGTGAGTGGATCGAAGTGAGGGCTCGACTACTTATCCCACTTTAATAAAAATCCCAAAAAGAGTTTCACTTCTCCAAAAATCCCACACGTCCGAAATATTGCAATTTCGCTCGAATTTCGCAAGTTTGAGCGAGGGCACTCGTCCAAGTCGTATCCAAGGAAGCCATGAACTCCCTCGAGCCAAAATCGAGTCCGATCCTAAGGCAAATCACATCATCTGGTATCAGAGCCTTTCGAGGCGGGTTCAGTAAGTTTTGAATACATAAATTGCATGTTCATGTTTACTTTCATATGTGCTCAAGTCCTTTCAAACCTTATCCGCCAACCGAGACCCGAACCTCATTTGAAACCACATCTCGACCCAAGTACGACCTTAGAGCGTGTAAGGTCCGGGAAATATCTCAAGGAGGCGTGGAGAAATTCCTAATACTCCCCACTATTTGCCCACGCCTAGGACCTCATCTTTGACACTCGAAAGTTCTTGAAAAAAAAAATGCACTATGTCGGGTGATTTTGTTTGTCAAACCAAGTGAGTGAGCTTTCGAATCTTGGAACCCAAGTAAAGGCTCAAAGAACCAAACACCCTTCCCTATGTCGACCTTGGTGTGCAAGCTAAGGTGTAGTCTTGAAGAGGGGAGTGATTAAGAGCTTCTTCATGGCTACCATGTTCTCCTCCTCCACCATAATGTCGACCCAATGAACACCAATATCCAGCCGACTTCCCTTGTTCTTACACCCCTCAAAAATCCTATATAAAGGGAGGTCTCTCACTTGTACAAACTCATCAATCAAAGAGAGAGAGACCAAGGGCGAACCAAAAAAAAAAAAATCCAGCCGAGTTGCTTTGTGTTTAACCCTATCCAAAATCCACAATTTTCGTGAGTAAGAGTGTGTGTTATCAACCCTCCGAACTTGTGGGATGTTGGTGAAGGTTTTCGGCCTACGAAACCAAGCTTTTCTCATTCATCTTTTCGAAATCCAACTCAAGTAAGTGTCGACCTCTTTTAAACTTTGTTGATCCCATTCGAATGTGGGTAAGAGAAGCTTTTGTTAGGCTGAGTTTCAATCTAATCCAAGGGGTCTCTCAGCCCCGAAAGGTTAAAACCAATCCCCTAGCAAAACCGAACCGAAAATTTGCTTGAAACCAAAGTTTTCTTCCCTAAACCGAGGACCACCAAGCCAAACCCAAATGAGCATAGAAAGTTAATATGAATTGTGATTTATATATTCATATACTTGAAGTTGCATGGAATAAAATGGAATGCGCATATGTCGAGTGTCACGAGATGTGAGGCTCGAATCGATGTGGGAACTTGTGGGCTCGCAAGCACCAAACCAAGAAAGAAAGGGTTCGGAAATTTAAAAAAAAAATGGCACTCAAGCTTGGGTGCAAGCTCGGTCCGACCCCAGCCAAGGAGAAGAGAGCCCCGAGAGATTTGAAAAACAAAAAAAAAGAACAAAAAAAAAAGAGAAAAAAAAAAGAAGAAGAAGAGAGAACCGAGCACATGGTCATGCCCCGGATCGAATTCTTGTCTTACGAGGCTTGTGTGTGTGTGCCTTGCAATTTTCAGTTAACTAATGGCGTCCAAGATGATGTTCACCAAGAAGATTACCTCGAGCAAGGCCGTGGCTGGGCCTCGTCGGGTGTGCGGCATGGCACCCCGAAAGGAGGGCATCGCTTTCATCGATCTTATGAGTGATGACGAGGTCGAGCTTTTCCACCAGGCCGCGAGCGAGCCGAGCGTCAACCAAGAGCTTGTGCTAAATGAATAGAAAGAGGGTGATGCTAGCTCCGGATAAGAAATGGGTTCGAGTATCAACACCGGCAATGGTTTGAGCGACTCTAGCTCGGGCGACTCTAGCTCGAGCGACGAATCGAGCAACCACGACTCGGGCCCCTAAGACTTGTCGACCGAAGAAGAAACGGACCCATGTATCAACACCGGTAATAGTTCGAGCGATTCTAGCTCGGGCGACTCTAGCTCGAGCGACGAGTCGAGCGCCGACGACTCTGGTCATTATTACATGTCCATTGAATGGGAAGACAAGTATGTGGAAATCGTGGACAATGAGGCTCCTCTTGATGGCTTTGACGCACCCGAAGGAGACTACATGGAACCGCTTCGAGTTGTTCCTGCGGATGACATGGTAGTCGAGGCCGAGGCGTTGAACGAGGGCTTTCCCGAATGGGAGGCCAATGATTGGTTCAAAGCTCGATGAGCTCCTAACCCAACTTGATGAGCCTATGGACGAGGAGGAAAACATAGATGAAGTGGCGCCATTTCTCAACCGCGGGCCGGCGCGACTCAACCACCTCACCACCGCCACCCCCATGCACGACTCTAAGGATTCGAGGACGAATCCTCTTTAAGGGGGGGTGGATGATGTGATCGTGCCCGGGCCTAAGGGGGTCGCGCCCGAGCCCCTCGCCCGCATGCCTCTCGGCGCCGGTGCCTCATCGAGGCACCCATCCCGCGGCGTCGGTGCCTCATGCGGGCACTCGCGTCTTCAGGCCGGTGCCACGTTTGAGCGCCCATCTATGTCACGTTTCGGGCCTTTTCCTAAGGCAGTCCAAGTAAGGAAGACCACATCTTTCAAGAACAAGTTGGGCCGGGCTAGCTCTCCACAATGAAGTCAAGAATGAGCCCAAGCCCAAGCTTCCACCGTCCTTCATCAAAGCCCAAGACGCCACCTCCACCTCCTCAAGTTAGCTTGGCCGCCAAGGATGAGCTTGAAAGATGAATGCCTTCCACTCCAAGTAACAAGCCACCATCAATTACCACCTTGGAGGCCAAGTCAAGCGCCCCATTTTTGCCCTATATAAAGGGATGCAATTCTTCATTTTTAGATAGATTAAGATTAAGCTTGAACCTGAATTGAGAGACTTTTGGTCCCGTTCTAGGTTTTGGGCTTTCCCGGCTTGTGGGACTCAAGCCGTAGGGCTCTCGTGAGACTCGAGGGCCGGATGGCGGGCTATGGTTCGTGAGACTCGAACCTTGGCCTAGCCATTCTTATTTTTCAAACACAACCATGGTTTTCGGGCGACCAAAGGCTCGGAGGGCGGCTTGGCTCGTGAGACTCGAGCCTTGCCTCCCCTCCTTAGGCGTCCTAGCTTGGTTCATTCCGAGCGAGGCGCCTACCTATCCTTAGGGCCACTTGGGTTGTTAGGGTTTGGTTCCGCACCCCTTGTATCCCTTAGTCGATCCCTCTCGGTGAGTGGACCGAAGTGAGGGCTCGACTACTTATCCCACTTTAATAAAAATCCCAAAAAGAGTTTGACTTCTCCAAAAATCCCACACGTCCGAAATATTGCAATTTCGCTCGAATTTCGCAAGTTTGAGCGAGGGCACTCGTCCAAGTCGTATCCAAGGAAGCCATGAACTCCCTCGAGCCAGAATCGAGTCCGATCCTAAGGCAAATCACATCACCACTCCCCTCTATTCGGAGAGCAGGTGGAGTCATGACCCAGTATCAGGAGACGATAAATTATTATACCTCCCAATACAGTTATAAAGAGATGTTGAGGGGCCAAACCCGCATCCCTGTTTCCTACACTAGTCCACAACAAAGTCTCAAAAAGAGACTTGAAACAAACAGAGGCCAAACATCGGTCCTAAGTCCATGGGCTAGCGCAGTACGATAATGTAAATAACAACAGGGTCGTTATCTCTAAGCAATAAACAAATCCTAGGTTCATTTTATTTAGCAAACAAGGCGTTCCCAACAAAATGGATAGGCTAGCAAGACAGGAATTTACGATTTATCGAATATCAAGAGAATAGGGAGAAAGAACCATCCACTTGCCTTCGATTCTCGAGAGTTAAGTCGTTACGAAGACGGAATATGTAAACGAGTTCTCCTAGCAGCGTGGCCTAGACCGAGGCACGAGAATGATAACGAAAAAAATTAATATTTAATTTATTTCTTAGTCTAGGAACTCCTTGAATTGTTAGTTTATAAATCTACGTTTTCGGCTTATTAACATGTTAGAAGCGAGTTTAGGAATTTTATGTAAAATCATCAATTTATGAACATCTTTCGTAAAATTTATTTATAAAAACGCTTATTAAAGAAATTAAATAAATACTTAATTAAGATTTATTGTTCATAATAAAATAATATTTAATACTTATAAACCTCAGTTAAGAAAAGGGTTCAAGTGTATTTTTATAACGAGGTTAACTTAATTACATGGGTTAAAAAGAATATTTTTAATCATACTCCTTAATAAATTTAGAAATTCTAATGGGCTTATTAATATTATTTTAATGGGTAGAGATTTTAAATTTAATATCATCCATTAGAACAACAATTGACTTATTTTATAACCAAGTCTCTTTAAATTAGGCTAATGGGCTTTTAATTAACAAATTAGCTAGTGGGCCTAATTAACTTAACAAAAACAAAATAGAGGAAAAGCCCACCTTATTTCTCAGCTGTGTTTTACGCAGCCAAGATTTGTGGCTGGCCTCCTCCTTCTCCTTTTTTGTACGCACACAGCAGCACACACGACCACACCACGCAGCACGCCGGCGACGCGGCTCCTGGCAGACTCCGGCGACGGCGAGCAGGGGCGGACAGCGGCTTCCGGCGACTAGGAGGCGGCGGTGGTCCAGGCTTCCGGCGAGGAGCAGCAACGGAAAAAATTCAGATTTGAAGATTTTGTAATTGGGTTGATTTGGATCGAATTTTTGGGATGAAATTTTATGGAACGAAGGTGCTGAAATATTCAGAGATGGAGAGAGGATTATAATGGAAGTGATGATGGTGGAATTGATTTGCAAGCTCCCCAATTTATAGAACAACTTTCTCCCGTTTACACTCAATCGGCAAGGAGTTTATGAGATTGATGGGGTAGAAGAGTAGAGATGGACGAACGAGCGGGTTTCGGGCTGCCATAGAGTTTGACTGAAGTGAACATGGCGTGATGGAGGAGAAATCGCAGGCTGACAATGGTTAAAATCGGTTTTGTCCAATAGCCCGAAGGAAGTGTATTTCTAGTTAGAAGAATTTCGTTTCTTTAACTAGCAGAAAGTCTTTGTAGTTTAGTTGGTAGAAGGAAGGGAAGGGGGGTAGGAGAGGTTAGCGGTTCAAATCCCACCCTTCTCCATCTCTTTATTTTTATTTTCGGGTCTATTTATGACTAGCCCAATTCTTGATTAAATTTTATAAATATAACAATTAATCCAATTTAATTAATTGTTGCTAATTAATAATATTAATCTTCTCAAATTACAATTATGAGTGAAAAGACTTAATTTTATCTTTAGATTATAAATCTCTATTTTATACTTTTAAATTATATTTTACGGTTAATATGCTTTCTTGAAAGCTTTAATTGTCGTTACAAAAACGAATTCATTAGAATTGTTCTTACACTTCCAATAGAATATATTACATAATATCTTATAAAAATAGCGGGTATTACACCAGCACACAATGGGCCTGCGCGCGCGGTGGGCCTAACTCGGCGACGGCTCGCGACAGAAACCCTAGCTGGCATGCAACGGGCCTATGCGGCCCAACTTGGCGACGATGGCCCAACTTGGCGACACGGCTCGCGGAGGAAACCCTAGCAGGCGCGCAACGAGGGTGAGCGCCCCCGCGTAACGAGCCTTCGCGCCTCCTGTCCCGAGCCGTTTTCAAATTTACCTTTTTACCCTTGCGTGCATTCTCGTTTCGCGCGCACCTTCGTTTCGTGCAAAAACGGTGCGAAAAATAAAAAAAGGGGTGCGTAAGAATCCTGCTTAGCTCAAATGGTAGAGCAACGTGCTTAATGCATTGTAATGTGGGTTCAAATCCCACATAGGCTCAATAATAATATTTTAGAATAAGTTTTTTGTATGTAGTGACAAGATTTTGTGCATGGTGACAAGGTGTTTGTATATGGTGACAAGTCTGATGACAAGATTATTTTTTGGATATACGGTGAAAGGATATTATGACAAATTGGTGTACATGAAGAATGACAAGGCTTATGATAAATTCGGGAATAGGACGAAAATTTAACCAATGACAAGGCTTATGAAAAATTCGGTGATATTAAAATAGGTGATAATACATGAAGAATGACAGGATTTAACCACAACTAGTTTGAATATATTATAAATAGAATATTAGAGTAAAAGCGTATAATAAAAACTTTGAAATAATTTAATTTCATCGAATGTTAGAAGTCTTTAATTGTTTTATAATCGATTGAGAATATATTGTTATGTAAATGATGTACTTATATTTTGTAGTCAATAACTTACATTATTTTGCAAAATCATATTTACTTATATTTTAGTATGCTTATCGCCAATTTGATATAACCAAATTAAACTTGTAGTTGCTTTAATCCTAATATTTAATGAATAATTTCTTGCCTCTATATGCGTGAATATACAAAAAAATATCTTTCTGAAATATAATATATTTTAAAATTCATGATATTTTGAATCTAAAAAACAATTGGTATTAGAAATATTAGGATACAATATTGTACTAATATTGTACCAATACTTAACTTGTACTAAATGGTATAGATAACAATATTGTACTATTCTTTACTAAGATATGAAATAATAAACTTAAAAGAAAATATAATACAATATTTGATGTTAAGTTGCCTATATTGTACTATTTGCTCAATATGATACAATATTGTACTATGTAAAAGAAATATAATACATCAAGTATTGTATTATATTGTACTATTTGCTCAATATGATACTAAGATATGAAGTAATAAATACTACGTACGTAGTACTATACAACTACCATGTTAGTAAGCTCTATTTGCACCTATATAAAAGAAAATTAAAGATAAAATCATTTAAGAAGAATAAAATTAAAGATAAATAATATGGCTTTAAAGATTAAATTGAGGATTAGATACTTAAGGAAATTAAAAGATATAAAGTTGTTATTATCTATTTTAGTTGGAAAAAAAATTAAAATTAAGTGGGGCCAGAATCAACGTGGTGGCTCGAAAACGGTCGGCTTTTATAATATATATATATATATATATTGGTTTAAGCGATGACAAGAGCATGAAAAAATAAGCGTTGACAAGGTTGATAATAGACAAAAAATTGAGATGTTGACAGGATGAGCTGTGATAGGATGGGTGGTGATAAGATACAGACGAAAATTGGAAGCGGTGATAAGATGGACGGTGACATGATGGACGGTGACATGATATGCGGTGACACGCGTGTAATTTTTGATATGCGGTGGGACCCGGTGGCAACCCATAATAGTTTTTTTTACCAGGGGTAAATCCAAAAAAAAAAATCTAATGGCTAGTGTACATTATTTTGTCCCATGGGCCATCCGTCCCATTACAATCTTCCCACATCCCAATTAGTGTTTCGTTTTTTTCTATTGTGTGCCCTAAGGGCACATGATAAGCATACCAAAAACAGAAACAAAAACCCTAAAATGAAAAGAGTAAACCCGTCACAAAAAAAATTTAAAAACAAACAATTTAAAATTTAAGATTGACACACAATAGAAAAATAGTTGGTGCTTTTAGCCTTGGTTCTATAATAACTTGACATAGGGTCAAGTCCTTTATGGGGAGATTGGCATCGCAAAACCGATGGTTGAATCGGACGCCCTCCAACTTGGCCTTTATATACGGAATATTATGAACCGAGAGCATCAATTCGAGCAGCCTCGACTATGAAAGATCAAAGTTTACATATGTTGAATTTAAACTTTCGTGACAAGCTACTAGACGGTATGAAGTGCACTAAGACATTTTAGAAAGATTACATAATAAACAACTACTGGTATATAAATTCTGCAAAGAGGAAAAGTAAACACAATGAAATTCAACCGCAGTTCTGGATTTGGTTACTATTGCTGACCTTTGCGTTCATGTTCATCGACAGTTTTGAACTTCTCACGCTCCCAGTTCAGAACTGAGGTACAAACAAGGTTACACCAAGATTTAATTCATTCAAGTGCCAATAAAACTGAAATATCATTCAGTGTCCAACGTGAGACAAAAAGATGATAACCAAACCGCAATGGCAAAGGCAGCACAAGCCAATCCTTATTTGCAAAATATATGAGCACAAGACCATGGCAGGATGTCAAGCATATAGTAAACAGCGTATGTATTTAGATTTTAGAGGCAAAGCCCAAGCCTTCTTTCGCAAGCTGTTCCAAGCTCCCAGCCGGTGGCTGGACTTTAGCAACCTTAGCTATGGCTTTGTTCTCTTCTGGAGTTCCACTCTCCAGGAAAGCTCCCACCACTTTCCCGTCCTTAATCCAGTACGATCCAAACTTCGGTTTCTCAGATTCAGGGCTGCTGTCTCCAAATATCACAGCATCTCCCACATTGTCCCCATAGAACTGCCATGAAAGATTGAACGAACGGGAGTAGAAGTAGGGAAGGTAGTCATATTCCTCAATTGTCTTGCCCTCCTCACTTGCCTTAATGGCCTGCATTAGGATTTGCAATTGAAATCAATTTCAAATGCATAAATTCACAATTATCGATCATATGCTGTAATTTTGTTTAGGAACCTGTCTGGCTAGTAAAGCATACCTTTACAGCCTGCTCAGCAGATTTACGGGAATGGTCGACATGTTCTACTCTTCTGACATCACCATACATTTTCATAGGGAATGTAGCAACATCTCCAACAGCGTAAACATCTGGAACGCTTGTTTTGAAGAATGCATCAGTCTGCAACCGGGTGGGAAAAGAAATTATTTGTTAAATTCAAGTTGATACTAGTTTGTAGGCATCTACAAGTTCACAAGTAATAAACAAAGGTCTTCAAGAGAAGCACCTTAATTCCACCCTTCTCCTCTTCAAGCTGCCCCTTGAACAGACTTGTGAGTGGCCTTGCACCAACACCAACAACAACTATGTCAGCTTCAAGCTCCCTTCCATCCTTCAGTTTAACTATCTTCACCTGCAACACATTTAAAAGATCAATAGTTAAATCATCTTGGCAATCCATCTTGTCATACAAGGCTATGAAAAAAAAAATTGGAAGCATGCTTCACAAACATACCTCGCCATTAGAATGGGACTCAAATCCAACAGCCACAGTCCCCTTTATGATTTTAACACCCTTTTTAGCATAATGACCCTCGTAAAATGCAGCTATATCAGAAGTAAAAAGGCGAGGCACTGCACGATGAAGACAATTTTTAACTTCACTGCAATTTTTGCTGTTATATATTAAGAAGTCTAGTATTGCTTTTCGTATCAGGTCAGGTTACTGCGATACGTCATTGCAAAGTAAGAGTAAAGTATTAGTACTTACTGCACCAGGGCTCGGGGTAAACCATGGTAACTTCCAACTTGTTTAGTATCATAACTGCACTAAGTTCAAGACCAATATAGCCTCCCCCGACAATAACAACCTTCCCACCCTTCTTCTCTTTAATGGCTTCCACAAGTTTATCAGCATCATCTATCTCCCTCAAGTAATGAATGTGCTTTGCCTCAGCTCCTTGCACACCAAAGTCAGTCAACTTTATCACCTGTATCAAGCAATTAATACGCTTTTACTCCAAGAACCAGGAAATTGACAAAGAAAACAGTTATTTGACTTTAAAACCTGGCAAGTTAGAACTTACAGAAGAACCGGTGGCAATAATCAAGGTGTTGTACTTGAAAATTTCTCCTACTCCACTTGTAAGTGTCTTGGAAGCAAGATCAGCTTTGACTATTTCTGTACAAAGAATTAATTCTATGCCTGCAAACAGAACAGCCATTTTATATACTAAATAGGAGCACAAATCACCCTGATAATACAAGATAGCTATGTTGTCAAATTTATCATACAAGTACATTTGAAAATTGAGATTGAAGTATTTGTGCGTTGAGGCAACATTATAATTTTAGCCATTTTCCATGGAAAATTCTAGGCATATAGTTATGTAATCTAACACAATCAATCCACCGGCAAAATTCCTTCTTCCGTGAAGCTAAAATGAAATGATTGAGAACCATTCATTCTAAAACCCATGTTCAGCAATTATCTAACAAGAAATGACAAAACACTTAAGGTACAATCGTCTTTGTGGTAGCCATAACAAGTAATTATCAAAACAAAATACAAGCAGTACCTTTCTCCTTGTACCATTCAGGAAGAAGTCTCTCTCCTCCACCTCCAACACAGGTGTGGAATCCTGGAAGTCTGGCAGCACCTGCAGAAGAATTCGTAAGGTGAGTTATGTTGGAAAAGGTAGACTAAAAAGGTTGGTAATCACATAGTTAAAGAAGCTGTCTTATAAAGCCTCCACAAAACTCAGACAAGAAAGGTGACAAGGCAATTGAGAAGATTACATTATGACACTTTCACCTCCTCCTAGTTAATGTCCAAAATAATAAACACACACTGTACATTTCTTACCTTCAGGAAACAGATAGGCCTTGCTGAGAGCTGGCCGTTCATATGGAGCCACCTAAACATCATTCATACACTAGATCAGGGAGTTCATTCAGATAAAAGATATATTTTCTAGAGATGGGGGGCTGTGGTTCTCATGAAAACACACACTACGTACTTGATAAAATAACAGTAGGTCAAAGCATCTCAAAAAGGTTTAGCATTCGCTTTTGCCTGACTATACAGGCAGAGTCTACAACGGCTTGATAGAGGGAACAATGGTAAATATTCGCTGTATACTCAAAAGCATATATGATTGTGGAGACTAGATTGATTCAAATCATGCCATGGTGTGAAAAGATTAAATACTCGATACATTCCGGGCCAGCTTAAAACAAAAATAAAAGATTCTAATCTTTTGTATTCAATGCACAAAACTAAGTGGCCAGAATTTCTTCACGTTTTTAATTAGATAGCATTCATGCCAAGATTAAGCAAATGACATTGTGCGATTTTATGAGCAGTATGGACTTGGTGACATACAGCTTCCTTAGAAATAATAGCAAGCTCTCCTGGTTGGACACCCTGTTTGGCAAACTCACGGGCAGCATAACCCTGCAATAGGGATAAGGGAAGTGCAACGATAATTATTTAGCAGATACATTCCCATTCTATTAAATAGTTCATGTATGTGACCGTAGAACCATTGTGCAACAATGCAAGACCTCAAATGCACAAAGTAAACAACAAGAGAATTATAGCAGACAAGGATGTCGGAGTTTAACGCATAACAGGCACAACAGGCACAAGATTATCCGGCACAAGATTATCCAACTGTAATTCAACGCATAACAGGCACAAGATTATCAACTTGTTAATCATGCAGATTTACCCTTGTCCACTATAAAATTGTGAAAAGAAAAATGCATAATAATAGTCTGCAAAATTCCCAGTTAAATTTTTGAAGCAAATGTAAATATTACTTCCACAATCACATAACGGAATGGACTCTCCAACTTTACGAGAGTTACTTAGTAAACTGAAAATTTTAGATCAATAAATTAAAATACAAGTTGAAGTGACGTCAACCACCTACAATCTTCTAACGCATCTAAGCAATATCCACAGAGACATCACAATCTGATGCGGGAAAACCGGATAGGGACCAAGTTAGGAGCCCGGAAAGCTCGAAGAACAGCCAACAATTGCGAAAATTAGCAACAGCCAACAATTGCGAGATCTAATTTTCGCAGTATCAAACCAAATATAAACTGAAACCGTAGTGAGTAAATTCCGTCGAATTGCACAACTACACACAAATATCACGTAAAACTGCAGAATCAGCATGAGACGGGAATTCAAACCGAAAGAAGTTTCAAAAAACTGTATAATCTGAGTGAGTCATGATTTCGATGTAAGAAAGGAAAGAAAGGGAATAAAAGAGATCGGAACTCACAGCTGCAACGCCACCACCAACGATCACGTATTTGAAGTGCTTCTCCGCCATGGATGGAGCTCGTACCACGATCAGCAAATGAGAAAGTACGGGGATCTGCAAGTGTAGACACCGTAGAGATTGAGAGCAAAGTGTTGAACGAACCGGGTAATTAGGATATTTGGGGCTGTGATACGACTTGGGATAAATGGGATTGGTTGGTGAGAGGAGTATATATAGCAGGCGTGGCTTCTTGGCCGGCCGTTGATGTGAAAAGATCGACGGACGGATAGATTACACGTGGCTTGTTTCTAGCCGCCACTTCTCCCTGATATGCCTTTCCTTCGGCCACGATTGCGAGTTTGTTAACTGTAATACTCCGTAGTATAGTTTAATGGACTAATGGAGTGGGTATTTAATAAGAATAGATTTTTTATATGGTGTTGAGAATACTAAATAAGAAAACTAAACATTAAAGAGAAAAAGTAAGCCTAAACATGTGAACGCATTCATTCGAGGTATCTTGTCTTGTACTATAACGGAGTGGATAATTTGGCTTTGATTAACTTGTATAATTATCAAGCTTTCTGTCCAATTTTGAACTAATTTGTTTTTTTTTTTTCCATATACCCCATTTGTTTACTTTATAGAGGGAAGGGGGTGGGGAGGGTGGTTATCTAAATTGTGGGGAGTAATTAGCCCGTCCAAAAATTATTTGTATAGTACACTCTAGTCGGTTTAAATAGCCCCCCAGCCCACTTTTCGGCCCACACTTTATCCAACGCGCTCTCTCTCCTCTCTGTCTCCCTCTTCTCGCGCTCTCGCTCCATTCTCGCTGACGAACCCCAAATCCGCCATTGTTGATCCAAAGAAGGCTTCATTGGCGTCCTACTCCTGCTTTCGAAGTCTTTCCGCTCCATATCTTCTAGAGGTTAGTCGATCTCTTCTCCCTTTTTGTTGAGATTTCTGCAGTTCTAGGGTTTCGTTTTTGAAACTGTTCATGAGATTCGGTTTAACGTTTTCGTCTTCGGGTTTGATCGTTGTTCTCTTTCTCTATTTTGTTGTTGATTTATGGTTTCTAGTCAGATAACAAGTATCGTTTTCGCTTCTACATCTTCCTTTCTTCTATTTTTGTTTTTGAAGTGATTTTGAGACGACAAACTTGCTTTTGAGTGTTTTTGGGTGCTTGCATGTCTTTACATTTGAATATTAAGCATTTATCAACTTTGGTACTTCAACGATGATTGTAGATTTGAGTCTAGGGTTTAATCGGTGACAACTGTTTTGCGAGGGAAACTCTTGCATGTATTTCTCTTTTCTCTGGTTGCTTCCCTCACAAACTGCTTTTCCATTCAAACTCATCCGCTGACGTAAGGTGGGGATTCCATTCTTTTGTATGACAAGGTTTTAGGTGACAGTATATGTATGACAGGTATTCGGTGACATGATATTGTATGACAGTGCTGACATGATTGTTGTGTTATGTCTATGACAGGTGTAAACATGTCAAGTACGGAGTCTACTTCAGCTTCTGGTTCAAGCAGTCCTCCTCCCTTTGATATTGAATCTCTGAAATCTCTGAAATACCATTTCCCTTCTAATAAGTGGTTCAAAGGGAGATACAATGTCTATTCAGATGTTACTGTCATAGATAAAATCAAACGCAATGTCATTCAAAAACAGTGGGACGAGTTGTCAAGAGGTTGTTTTGGGACTATATTCCAAATTGGTGATCAGTTGTATTTTCTTGGAGTCCTGGTTGACACCCTCATGATGAATCAAGTGAAAACAAAGAAGAATTTTGAGATGTGGTTCAAACTGAAAAAGGAGTATGTCAGGTTTTCTCTTCTGGAATTTGCTACAATCACTAGACTCAATTGTAAAGAATGTGATGATTATGAGGTTCCAGTGGTTCAGATGCAAGATGTGTTAGGAGTGTAGAAATGCAAATTGCAGGATCTGCTTGAGTTGTTCTACAATGAGAAAAGGTCCATGAGGAAGATGATGTTGGCACATTTGTTAGTGCTAGAGGGTGTCTTGCTTCCCCGTAAGCCTGGTGGTTTGATCAATTCTCAGTCTGTGGCTATGGTCACTGACATGAAACAGTTTTCTCAATATCCTTGGGGGAGGAAGGTATACGCAGCTACTATTGACAAGCTTGCAAAGATCTGTGAGACTGACAATCTTGGGTGTGAGAGGAGAGGTTTTAATCTGTGTGGTTATCCTTTAGCCTTTCAGGTAAATGATGTGATGCTTACAATTTTGTATTTGTTTTGTTTCTTGATTACAACATTGTTTCTCACTAAATCTATAACATTTTGTGTTCACAGATATGGATCCTTGAGACTTTCCCATCTTTGTCTTCAATTTGTAATGTTAGCTACACATTCAATAAGGCTATTCCCTGCGGCCCTATCTGGTACACAATTTCTGGTGATTATCAACTGACCTATACCAAAATTGAGGAAACCATTATGCAACATGGTTTGGTATGTGTTTATGTTTTTGTATTTTTGAAACCATTTGATTGCTTATGTCATGTAATCTTGCTCAATATATTCTATTTTTTTGTTTTTGTTTTTGTAGGGCACTGTGTGCAGGTATGACTCTGTAAATTTTGGTGATTTTTCTAGGCCTGATGAGAAAAGGACGTTGTTGTTGATGCTTATGTTGCATGGAGGTGTTCTCAAGCAGTTGTGCATGCAGAGTTGGAGAATGTTGTACAAAACAAGGCAATGAGGTTGAGATTGCGGTATGCCGTGCAGACTCATGCGGGTGGTTCTTCTGTGAAACCCCCTGATTCAGATGAAGACAGTGATGAGAAGTCTGATGACAAATCAATTTCCAAGAAAAGATTAAGGGAAACATCTTCTGAGGATGAAGATGATGAAGACGATGATAATAGGAGTCTGGTTTCAGTTGGGAAGCAACTTTTTAGGGAGAAGTACAAGGCCCCTAATCGTCACAAACATGTAGCTAGCAAATCTGCAAAGAAGAAGAAGAAAGTTACATTTGTTGTGAAGGGTTCAAAGCCTGTGAAACCTGTAGATGGATCTGGTGACAAGGAGGATGACAAGGAGGAGGGTGACAAGATACCCGATGATAAGGATGAGGTGCCAGATGACATGGTACCAGATGAGAAGGAGGGTGATGAGAAACAAGAGAAGGCAGGTGAGAAGGAGGGTGGTAAGCTTGTGAAGGATGACAAGGTGGAAAAGAAGGATGCTGGTGGAAAGGAGGATGGTAAGGCTGTGAAGGATGACAAGGAGGAAAAGAAGCAAAAGAAGAAGCCAAAGGAGTCTGTTGCTGTGCAGGGAACCAAGGTTGATGCTGGTGTTTCCTCCAGGCTTAGAAGTGGTAAGCCAATCAGGAGTGAGAGTGTGCAGCCCCAACCACTTAAGAAGAGTGAAACTGCAAAGGGAGATGGCAAGCCTGAGGCTGTTTCCAAGACTAGTGCGGATGATACTGATGAGCCTAAGTGGGCCAAATTATTAAGAGATGACTTGAGGATTGTGGCTCATTCTCTGAAATCTGTGCAATGGAAGGTTCAAGATTTAACCATGCAGGTTATGTTGATGAATGGTAGACAAGTTGATTTGCACACTCAACTCTATGACTTGAGGCAATCTTTAAATGGTGGTGAAACTAGTACCCAACAAGTTGCAAGAGAGTAGAAATCAATAGAGGAGGAGTATGCTCAGGTATTGGAAGACATTAAAGCTGGTTGTTCTCAATTTGATGAACATGCTAGCCTATTTCCTAGTCAGAATGAAGATGCTGAGGTGGATATTGTGCAGTATGAAGATGCTGGTGCTATTGTGAAGTCTCAAGGAGAGAATGATGAAGCTGTCAAGTCTGATCAAGCTAAGGATGAAGGTGATAACATGGAAGTAGATGACAATGTTGTTGTTCCTGAAATTGAAGAGGAGAATGACGGTGACAAGGTGTGTATGGCTGAAGATTCTGTGGATGCTGTAAAGGTAGATGACAAGGTATATGAGAAGGTAGATGAGAAGGTAGAGGCTGTGGAAGAAGAGGCTGTTGTACAGGTAGATGACAAGGTCGTTGTGGAGGAAGAAAGTATTCAAGTAGATGGCGGTGACAAGGTGGTTGTAGAGGTAGAGGCTAAAGTTAAGGAAGATGACAAGGTGGCTACAGAGGTTGAGGCTGAAGATAAGGTGTCTGACAAGGTGGTGGTTGATGAGAAATATGAAGGCAAGGTGGATCACAGTGTTCCCTTCAAAGAAGAAGCTATTAAAGAAGTTGAAGACAAAGTAGTGGTGGAGGAAAAAGTTGTTGAGGAGAACAAGACAACTATAAATTCTGCTACCAAAGAAGAAGTTGTTGTAAAACAAGAGGTAGCAAGTGTTAAAGTGGAGAGTGCTATCAAAGAAGAAGCAGTTGTTGAGGAGAAGTCTGTGATCAAGGAAGAAATGATCAAACCTGATGTTAAAGGAAAAGGCAAGGCTGTAAAGGTTGAGGAAGATGACTCTGAAACAGATCCTGATGACAGGAATAAGGCTCTTGCTTTGAGAAGGTCTTCCAGGAATGCTAAGCCAAGTGACAAGTTGGTTACTCCATACACTGCTGGAAAGAAGAAGCTCCAAGGAAACCCAAGAACTCCTTTTATGGAGATGCAAAACGAGCTGCCTTCTTTGCTTGGTACAAGGATGACAGGTATATCTATCATGTCTTACTATTGCCTTCTCTGGCTTCTCTTCCTTCTCTGCCTTCTTTTGTCTTATAATGTTGCTTTTGTATTTTGTAATTTCAGAACCAATAATATTGGTGTGCGTGGCTTTGAGATAGCTCTGACTAAGAAGTTCTTTAGGGTGATTTTGACAAGGAAGAGCTGGTTGGGTGATGAGGTATGGTACATTCTGACAGTCCATGTTCTATATGTTTTCATGTTTATTGTCTTCTCATGCCTTCATTTTTCTATTCCAGCATATCACAGAAGCTTTATTCCATCTGAGGAAGAAGGTTCATTCAGATCCTGAACGATGGGCAGAAGTTGTCATTGTTGACATGCTCTTCATATCGCGCTTCACTACTGGAGTGATAAATTTTACTTTTATTTGTAAATTAGGTTATTTTCCCGTGATCGCTTATATAATTATCATCGATTTTCTTCTTTTCAAGGTTGAAAAAAAGTTTCTTTTTATTTGTAAATTAGGTGATTTTCCCTTGATTGCATAGATAATTATCATCGATTTTCTTCTTTTCAAGGTTAAAAAAACTATTTTTATTTGTAAATTAGGTGATTTTCCTTTGATTGCTTAGATAATTATCATCGATTTTCTTCTTTTCAAGGTTAGAAAATTTTTTTACTTTTATTTGTAAATTAGGTGATTTCCCCTTGATTGCTTAGATAATTATCATCGATTTTCTTCTTTTCAAGGCTGGAAATTTTGACGCAAAATGAAAAAAAAAATGTAGTTATAGTCCTTCGGTCTTTTGTATGTTTTGGATTGATTTTTCAAATTTAAAGATTATTTCTTTATTTAAAAAGAACCTAAACTTACCATATTTTCATTGCAAATCTAATTAGACCAGACCCTTCCATCTATTTGCGCAAACAGCCTTACGGAACAAAACATTCAAATTACAAGGACCCCAAAAATCTTAAAATTATTGGATCGTATGTGTTAGTAATCAGTCAAAAATCTTAACAATGTCCTTAGGCAGCGGAATATAGAATAAAACTTAATTGCAAGAAAGAAACAATGTGGGCGACCCAATCAATTTATAAAGAAACCGCAACTAGTCTCTGTGGGTAATCCTCAACCTCCTTAGAGAATTTTTGAATGACTTATCCGAATTAATCGACCGATCCGACTAACCCAATCCGAACTAACCGACCACATTATCCGATTTGAAAATCGACCGAGATCCGGTAAAACAAATATGAAATGAAATATGAAATCGGCTCACTCCGACTGAATCTGAATCGAAGGTATAAACAACTCATTTAAGAATAACCAGAACCGGATTACATTCGGAAAACTCAATTCGATGTCAAACCGAAACCCGAATAAACCAACCCGAATATAACCGACCAAGTTACATCCTAAACCCGAAGCAATCTGAACCCGATTATACCCGATATCCGAAAGAACCGAAACACAATCGTACCCTACAATTATATATGATATCCGAAACAATCTAAACATGATATAAAATACTATATATGAATTCTTTTTTATCCCTTAAATAATTTTAGATCATGATTTCAGTTCAATATAGATGAGTGACACAACAATTACTAAGGATCAAAAAGAGATAGATACACATAAGACACTTTCAAAATGTATATGATCTGAAGAATGTATAAGATCTGGATATACTAATATCATTATATTGATATATGTTTACCGATGTTATACGCTTGAAATATGGAAAAATGCATTATGTAAAGCATAGTAAAATCAAAATTAGATCGATTCACTATTCGAAATATCAAAACCTAATTCTACAAACACAATTCTATTAAGAACCAACTCAATCAAAATTTAATTTAATAAAAACCGATTCAACCAAGAGTAACTAATTAGCTGAAACCGATTCAACCGAAAAACGATTCAACAGAAAACCGATTCAACTGAAAATTGAAAAACCGGCTCAACCCGAAACAGATTCAACCGAAACCCGAATTAAAAATTGACTGATTAACCCGATAACCCGAGTTATCCGACAATTTGAATATCCGACTCGATCCAACTCGACCCGAATGTACCCGATTATTCGTCCATATCCGACACTGTTCACATCCGAATGACCCGAAACCGAATTATCTAACCAAAATCCGACCTATTATCCAAATTGTCACCCCTATATATTATGAGAGTCCTTACAACTATTACAAGGCAGAATACACATTTCGCTAAACTATATATAAGAGTTCATCCCTACACTTCACTAATGTTTCTCTTTCGGCCCTAGCTTAATGTAGCCTAACTAAAAGTATAAACAAGGAACATCAAACCTTACAAGTCTCCTTTTCCTTAACAAACTCAACTCTCTAAATGTAAATAGTTGGATGATCTTGGTGGACTTCTTCTTCTCGATCAATATCACTCTAAACTCTCTTGTTCATTGTGTTCTTTACATATCTTAGGAGAGAAAATGCAGAAGAAGTCACATCACCTAAAACACACCAGCGTGTATTTATAGGCGATGTGAGATGTACTCTTTCTCGGATGCTTTTCATCTTCTGGCGTCCTTAGAGCTATCCTTAGTAGCTTGTAACTTTCCTAACGTTGTACAACTACGGAATTTTAATCCTCTTCCTTGATGCTCTCCCATGAACCATGTCGGCCAAGGAGGAGGAGGATGCCCTACAACTTTGTTCCACCGGCCCCATGTAGTCACATGGAGCCAATCCAAGCAAGTGTGCCGAGCCACTTAATACATCATCGCGCCAGCCATGGCTAGCATTGGGTCCCCACAAGCATCTAATGTCATCACTTACTCATGTTTACCAAAAGATGTTAAAGTGGCCCCATCGTAAGCCTTAGAACCTGTGTCGAGTCACAGCCATACCACCAAGCCCCATAGCTCCATCGCTAGGCCACGAAATTGAGCTTGGCCTCTTGGCCAAGCCATCGAGCACGTGCGCACCTCAGGCCACTTTCGCTCTCTTCTGCACCCGTGTTCCTTGGCCACTACCATGCGCATGCCCGGACTTTATCTCTACCACGTCCCAAGGGCCCGATAGTGACGCCGCATTGCAAGCGTGTCCCAAGCCTTGTCCAATCGAGTCCAAAATGCCTAGAGTGTGTTAAGCGCACCTTTTGTGGGCCAAATCGGGCCAATGCCCAAATCTGAGGGCACTCCTTCTTGCCCTTTAATGTCGCTAAAAATGATGAGGAATGCCCGAAGGAGCCACACAAAAATCGCAAAAACAAACAAAATGGCTCGAAAAATATTTTCACAGCCCCAATGCCCTAAGACACGCCGCTTGTTCAAGCCGCCGACGCCACTGCATGTGCCTGATTCCTCCACCACGGGCCACGATCCTTCTCGGGCAATTCTATGGGAGACTCTTGGGCCAAATCACACAAAAATAAAAATAATTCAGTTTTTCCCAGGGACGCCCTTGAGCACAATCGTGTGGCCCATGACGACGAGCCACCTCTTCTTGGCTCTTATGAGAAGCGATACTTCTTGGCCCGTTGGAGAGACATTGTTCCTACACTCCAAGGTATGTTTCCTTGTTTCCTAATCGTGTTTCTCCTTACAATTTCTTCTCAACCCTCTAAGCTTCTAGCCATATTTCTTCTCTTCTTCTTGAATTCAAGGACGGCATGCCCGACGAGCTACCACCCGACCTCCCGCCCGTTCGAGGCATTGAGCACGGAATAGACCTTATCCCAAGCGCATCATTCCCAAATCGTCCAGCCTATAGGGCCTCTCCCATGGAGACCCATGAGTTACAACAACAAGTCCAAGAGCTCCTCGTGGGCTATCTGCGCGAGTCTCTTAGCCCTTGCATCGTGCCGGTGATTTGGGTGCCCAAGAAGGGTGGCACATGGAGCATGTGCGTTGATTTCCGAGCCATCAACCAAATCACCATCAAATACCGTCAACCCATTCCACGTCTCGATGACATGTTGGACGAGCTACATGGAGCCATGACTTTTTCTAAGATTGATCTTAAGTCGGGCTATAATCAAATGCATGCAAGAAGGGGGTGAGTGGAAGACGACTTTCAAAGTGAAACATAGCCTTTATGAATGGTTAGTAATGCCTTTTGGTCTCATTAATGCTCCATCATCTACTTTCATGCGTTTAATGAATCATGTATTACGTTAGTATATAGGCAAGTTTGTAGTGATTTATTTTGATGACATCTTAGTTCATTCCACTTCACTAACCTCTCACGTCAAGCACCTTAGGATTCGTGCTAGATTGTCTTCGACATGAGAAACTATATGCAAATTTGGCCAAGTGTGTCTTTTGTAGGGATTCCATGAATTTTCTTGGATTTGTGGTTTCAAAAGATGGTTTGAGAGTTGATGAGGATAAGATCAAAGCTATCCGCAAATGGCAAACTCGTTCGACACCCACTATGGTTTGTAGCTTCCTCGGCCTTCTTGGGTTTTATAGGAAGTTTGTTAAGGATTTTTCATCCATAGTGGCACCCTTACACAACCTCATCATGAAAGCTACCACCATCAAGTGGCATGAAGAGCACGAAGTCGCATTCAATGACCTCAAAAATTCTTTATGTAAGGCCCCGGTGCTCGCACTTCTAGGCTTTAATAAATGTTTTGAGATAGAATGCGACGCCTCAGATATTGGCATTGGTGGTGTGCTTATGTAAGACAAGTGCCCCGTGACCTATTTTAGTGAGAAGCTCTCGGGCGTTACTCTCAACTACCCAATGTATGAGAAAGAGCTTTATGCCTCATTCGTGTGTCAAAGACGTGGCAAAACATTGTGGTCGATGCCTCATAGCCTATAAGAAAGGCAAGGACAACATTGTGGTCGATGCCCTTTCTCGAAGGTATGTCCTTCTTTCTTCACTCCAAGAATGGTTATTTGACTTTAATTTAATTAAGGAGCAATATGAGCATGATAAATATTTTTCTCTTCTTTATTTAGACTTAGCCAATAAAGACAATGGTTTTCGATATCGACGTGGGAGGCTTTGTATTCCCTCATCTTTTTTGCCTCTCGTACCCTTGCAAATTTATGAGAGCATTTTTTTTTTGCCATCCATGGCCAAGGACGTGACCCGCTTTTGCAAGTCATGTGTCATGTGCCACAAGGACAAGTCTAGCTTCAAGCCCCACGACTTGTACACGCCATTGCTCATTCCTAATTCCTTGTGGGAGGATATAAGCATGAACTTCATCAACGGCCTTCCACTCACCAAAAGAGATAAGGACTCTATCTTTATAGTGGTTGATAGATTTTCCAAAAGGTCACACTTTATTGCGTGACGAGGGACGAATAATGCCGTTGAGGTATCAAGTTTTCTCTTCGACAATGTAGTAACATTACATGGTATTCCTAAAACTATTGTTAATGATAGGGGATCCAAATTTGTTGCGCATTTTTGGAGAACTCTATCAGCTAAATTAGGTACTAAATTCATCTTTTCTACCTCCTATCACCCACCAACCAATGATCAAACGGAGGTGACCAATCGGAATTTGGGCGCACTCCTTCGATTCGTGCTCAATTCCAATACTCGGAGGTGGGAGGACTTACTTCCTTTGTTGAGTTTTCATATAATAGATTAAGACACTCGGCAACGAAGAGGTCCCCTTTTGAGATTGTGTATGGTCGCAACCCACACGCCCCACTCGATCTAGTACCTTGACCCATGTGAGATGGACATTGGAGGTGCCCAATGAGCCGAGCATGTGAAAGAGTTACATGAGTGAACCAAGGCTCAACTTGAACGACGAGCCCAACAATATAGTTCCCAACACAATAAAGGCCGCCGTCAAGTGATCTTCGAGCCGGGCGACTTGGTTTGGCTACATTTGAGGAAGGAGCATTTTCCTTCGCATAGGAAAACAATATTACGTGACTGTGGAGACGGACCATTCAAAGTCATTCAACGATTCAAAAATAATGCATATGTGCTCGACCTCCTGGACAAATATGGTGCCCATGCCACCTTCAACGTGGCCGACTTGTCTCCTTACATCGAGCCACCCTTTGACAATGATGAAACGGGGACATTTCAAAGCTAAGGGGGGGAGGATGATGCACTCCTACACACCATGTTTGCCATGGAGGAGGAGGACGCCCTACAAGTTCGTTCCATTGGCCCCATCACACGAAGCCGAGCCAAGCAAGTGGCCCGAGCCACTCAAAGCATCATCACGCTCGCGAGCCATGGTTAGAATTGGGTCCCAACAAGCATCTAAGGTCAACACTTACTCATGTTTACAAAAAGATGCTAAAGTGGCCCCATCGCAAGCCTTGGAACCCGTCTCAAGCCACACCGGAGCCACGACCGCACCACCAAGCCTCATCGCTCCATCACTAGGCCACGGCGTACACGAAATTTAGGTTGGCCCCTTCGCCAAGTCATCGAGTGTGTGTGCACCTTAGGCCGCTTTCTCTCTCTTGTGCGCTCGCGTTTCCTGGCCACTACCATGCGCACGCCCGGCCGTGTCCAAGCTATGTCCCTACCGCGTCCCAGGTGTGTCCTTGTTTCCTTGCGCCCCAACTCAAGTCTTACACCCTAAGGCACCCGATAGCGGTGCCGCGTTCCAAGCATGTCCGACCAGCGTTGTTTAACTTGGGGCCCAAACCATAAGATCGCCCTTGCTCTCCTTGACGCCTAAGTAACATACGACACCCGATGGACTCGGCCGTGGCCCATGGCCCAAGTCATTGTCTTGTCTTGCAAAATACTTTTCCTAGCTAGATATAAGATAGATTTTAACTTGATTTTATTTTCTCCTTTCCATTCGACTTAGGCTTAATGTTCGATTGGTTCGAGTGGATTATTTTACATTATTTCTATCTGTTTAGCTTAGCTTGGAGAAAGCTCTAGCTTTTGCTTAAGATAGGATTCTCCCTTTTAGATAGATTTTCTCTTCTTATTTAAACCAACATTGTAACCTCAAAATTGGTTAACGCAGAATAAAATTACATTGATTGGTTTAGTCGAGTCTTCTCATAACTCCAATTTGTGCGTTCACCCTTTGTATGAGCCGAGCTCACCCTAACATGGATTGTCTTCGCTTTTGTTCGTTCATCACATTGAGCGAATCTCAAGAATGACTTCTAACATGGTTTCGTCACCCAAACTCAATTCCTCACGTGGTTTCGAAAGTGCAAAAGGATCGCTTAGATCGAACCTCAAGAACGATTCCTAACGTGGTTCCAAGAGATTTCTAAGTCGATCTAAGCGACACTTTAGCACTTTCGCCCACGATGAAGACGAAAACACATCATTCCAAGAGTCAGCGCTTTCTTTCGTTGGGGAAGCTTCCACGTGTTTCTAGGAATGAGTTTGCGAAAGCGGCATCTTAGCTTCCTGCATTTTTGTCTCTGACGTCTAAAGCTCTTGAGGAATGCTGCCATAGACATTTGTTGTCTTGTGCTCGTAGCCTTGACTTTATTTGAACATTTGAATTGAGATCTTTTAAAGCCAATTTCCTTCTCGTAGGGACCCTTCTCGTAGGGACGGATTCCCCATTTCACAAGGAACACATTCTTGTTCATTTGATCACTGAAACTCTAGGTGTCTTTAAGGTCTAGGAACTAAATACACTTGTTGCCCTTTTCTAATGATGAGTATCCCTAGAAGCGTTCCTAGGAGTAACACTTGGACAAATATTAGTTCACAAGGAGTTTGTCATTATCAAAACTAGGGATATATATATTGTTGATCCAATGCTAGTGACTAAGCGTCCCTAACACTATCCCAACAATTTTGCCCGTTTTAGTGATGACAAACTCATACCCAAAAATTCCAAGGAATAAAGCTTATAGTGCAAAATAGAGCTTCCAATTTCTTAAACAAATTTTAACAAGTGAATTAAAGTGAGTTCTTTTCTTTTTAGATTCCCCTATAAGGATTGTGGCTCTCATTTATTTGAAATTTCCTTATCCCCCTTTCGCCTTCATTGCAAAGGAGAACAAGTGTTAAAATGATAAGCAATCATAATCAAAGCGATTGAACACTTAAGCAAAATGTAATGCATTTATCGAATTCAAAGTGGTTTCTTAAGAATGAAATAAAAGATTATTTTCAGGAATATGTCAAGAAATGCAGACCCCCGGACCGCCCGGATCCCACGAGTGAATCGAAAGTTGGATCGCAAACTAAGATAAGAAAGGCATGAGAGAAAATCCCCGACACGGTTGAAGTTCCGTAGCGCGTCATGAGCACCGGGCTAACGGGCCAGGTTCAATGGACAATGGGGATGGAATAGCTGTTGAAAAGCAAAGGACTTTGTTCATTGAGATAAGACATGAGTACAAGAGAATGAAGTACAAAAAATGATAAAGAACAAAAGATCGCAAGAAGAAAAGAATAAGAATAGGATCGGAAAGTGACAGGGAGTGTGATCATTCAAGTCTATGCACCAGCACATCCCTAATATCCTAAAGGAGCTGATTGGTCTGAAACAAAGCTTCATTCACTATGTTTAGGGCTTTGATGATACTACACTGATTTTGAATCATCATCCCATACAGTTCCTTAGAGGGATAGGTATTCACATCAAAGGAGAAGACATCATCATCAACTAGCTCCCTGTTCTAATCAAACATCCCTAGAGGTGGAGGAGTAGTCCCCTAGACTTGTGCATTCTCAATAGCAATAGCGGCGACAACAACCCATCCTTTATGCGCCTCTACTTGATCTCCGAGGAAAGATCCTCCTTGCATCTTATTTGGCTTTTTTGTCGAGCTAGATCAGTTCCTCAAAAGGCTCATAAACTTCTTTTTTCTACATCAACCTCTTCACAAGGTTTGGCTTCTTTGGAACCAGTGTAATAATCCTTTTTTCAATCTTGCCACTTTCTAAGACCATAATTCTCTCTTCTAGATATTCGTTCTTTTGTTTCTCAAAATCGCTAGGAAGAGATCCTACATCTTTAAAGTTAGGGACTGAGTTGAGTTTGAGTCCCTTTCTTGCAGAAACGGACACAATTGGCTTGTTCGCTTCTGAAGAAGGACGCTCGTTCCTACTTAGTTTCTGTTTTAGTTTATCTACCTCAGTTTTTAAGCATGTGATTTCAGACTTAAGAGATTCATTTATCTCATAGGTGGAATCAATTTTATCCGACAACCTAGGACACATATCACACAATTTGTCATCTTTAAAGCTAATATGATTTGCCTCACTGTTATCAAGCTTCTCTTGCATCTTAACATTGTCCTTATGAACTATAGTTAGAAGTTTAATGAGGGCAGGCTTGGAATAATTTGAAAGGGAGCTAATGATAGATTCAGCTATTACCTCATTGTTGGCGTCCTTTGAGCCTTCTCCAAAGGACATTAAGCAATTGTTAGGAATTCAGGGCCGTCTTCAAGATCATCCCATACAACAACATAGGCCTTCCCTTTTGCTTGATGTTGTGAACTGCTTCTAGAGTGACAATTCTTAGTAAAGTGTCCTTTCTTGTTACATTTAAACCATGTAAATTCCATCATTTCTTGGTCTATGATTCTGTTGGTGAACTTCATATCCTTGGAGAAGCTTTTCTTGAATTTCCCCTTCTTGTACATTGTTCGAATAACTTTGGTAATAAGGACCAACTGAGAACGGGGCCTCAAATTGTGAGAACTTTTCCTTTTTGAGGGAAGCCTCTATCTTGAGAGCGATTCCCTTCTTCTTTTCAACAACTCTGTCCTTTTCCCTTCGAAGTTCATAGGGTCTTAACTTTCACTCATGGGGAGAGTCTTGTTGGATGTGTTTTCCTTGAATGAAGTCTTATCGGCGTGCCATTCTCCAGTAAGTCTGCCAATTACTTGTTGGACCTTCATTTTGTCAATGATCTCATCGGAGGAGATACCTAGCTGGGTGTGCTTGTTGCATAAGACTTCAGATCGAAAAGCATAGCTCTGGACAGATTCACCTTGTTCCATGCAAAAACAGTAGAGACCTCTCTTTGCGTTCATTTGGTGGTCTTCCTTCATATATGTCATCCTAACATGAAACTTTTCTATAGCTTCCCACAAAACTTTTGCAGGTTCAAGTTCCCAACCTTGGTTGCGTCATGTTCGCACATAGCATTTTGTAGGAGGACGGTAGCTTTGACATTTCTTTCCATAGCTTTCCATGCTTCTGGTCTACACTCATCTTCCTTATCAATCTTGTCAGGGTTGATCTTAAAGTCTCCTTTCTTGATGACCAACCAGCTTTGGTAGTCAACACTTCTAGTCCATCTAGCTATTTTTGGTCTCCATTGTTTCTATCATCATTCTACAAGTCTGGGAGGCTTGTTGTTGTTGTTACCAACTTCATGTTAGACATTTTTCCTGCAAACTAACGAAAAATCTAGAGTGTTCCTACTTTGATATCAATTGTTGGATCGTATGCGTTAGTAATCAATCAAGGACATCGTTAGGGACGACATCCTTGGGGAGCGGAATACGAAATAAAACATAATTGCAGGAAAGAAACAATGCAGGGATGCAATCAATTTATAGTGGAACCCAACTTCAATCAACTAATCTCAATGGGTAAACCTCTACCGGATTTCTTAATGACTTCTTTTCTTATGTTACGAGAGTCTCTACAACTATTACAAGGCGGAACACACACTTCTCTGAACTATAAGAGTTCGTCCCTACAGTTCACTAATGTATTCTCTTTCAACCCTAGCCTAACGTAGCCTAACTCAAAGTACAGACAAGGAACGTCAAGCCTTATGAGTCTCATTGTCCTTAGAAAGTTCAGCTCTCTGAATGTAAATAGTTTAAGGTTCTTGGTAGTCTTCTTCTTCTTGATCAAGATCACTCTCAACTCACTTGTTCTTTATGTTCTTGATATTTCGTGAGAGAGAAAATGCAGAAGAAGTTGTATCAACTTAAACACACAAGGGTGTATTTATAGGTGATATGAGATGTACCTAAAACACAAAAGTTCTTCCTTTTCTAGCTCGTTATAGTCAATGAGCATCATGAGTTGGGTTTGGCCTAATCATCTCTACAACTCTTATTTTTTTTCTCCCTTGTCAAACAAATTCATGCTTTTATATATTTTTTTATTTTCCCCTTTTATTTATAAATGTTTATGAATGTAGATCACTTACAACTTATATTTCTTATAAATACATACAAACATATAAAATAACATAGGCCACCTCTAAATTAAACCATACCAACATTTTTTTAAATTGTTCGAATTTGTTGAAATATAGTCGTTTTGGTTGGTTAAATTTAATATTACTTATAAAACTTAAAAAACTATTTATTGATATAATAATTAACCAATCCTTCTAAAAGAAATTTAAGCCTGCACATGTTCATTCTGATAAAAAACTTATTGTAACAAAAAGCAATATTATCAAAATAATTCTCATACGAAAGAAATAAAATCAAATAAAATAATTTCATATTGTATATTTATTTTATCTACTATTTTTTGGACAAATTAATACAAAATACCTACATAATTTATTAATCAAAGCAAAACTGTTTCATGATGAAGACTATTATTTTCACGTTCCAAAAAAATATGCGAAAGTAATTTTCCATACATCAAATAGGCCAAGCTTTCTAGTTATTTATCAACAGTTATGCATTTGTTCTCATAATTATCCCTTAAACATTCCAAGAATATTTTTGATTTAGATATCGAATAAAAGCATATGATATATCAAATCGAAGCAAAAAAAAGAACAATATATAGCTAAAAAAATTGGATGGGTCATGGGCCCATGTCCCTTCGGGCCCCAACATAGGTCTGCCGGTGCCTCCATATATTAATTGTATTGTAATGAATCCATTTACCGGTGTCATTTTCATGCACCAAAATGTGGGAGGAGGAGAAATGCTAACGTAACGGGTGATGAGAGGCATTGCAATGTTGATTTTGCGGGCCCACGAGGCACAAGGCACAAGGCACAAGGTACAGGTACAACCACTCTAGCTTTCGCTTTTCTGATATGAAATGGAATATTGGACTTGCTGAACCGGCATCTTGGCACGTTCACACGAGCAGCTACTTTGTCATAGTTTATGCGTACGTCCAAGTAATAATAGCTTACGTATCAAAATGGACTCGGAAACCAGAAGTCCAAAATTATGCTGAGCTAGATTGGCCCATCTTTGAGAAAGCGTAGGGATTGAGCCTGAATCCAGAAGAGCTCAGTATTTCCTTCACAATTTACAGCAAACTAGGTTAACCTGTCGAGTTATACACGAGTATTAGATTTAGAAAATATTGATTACATATTTTATAATTAAATATTAATATGTAAAAATATAATATATTTTTTAATATGCAAAAGGATAAATCACAAAATGAATAAAAGCATGCTAGAGCAATACTCAGGCCCATCTCAAAGATTTTGAGGCCCTATTCTATTTTAGAAATTGGACTCTTATATCCATACTAATATAAAAGCGTGAGAGCGAGTGGCAGGGATCATCTTATTTTATAGTTTTGCTAAAAACTAGTGATTTTCAAAATCACAGCCGTCCGTTCTCACTCTAACGCCACCTCCTCCTTCCTTTTGCATTCGCCTTCCACCTCCTGCTCTCTTCGGCCCTCCATGCATCCCGATCTGCTGCCTGCCTTCACCTCCACCTCCTTCTCGATCCATAGCCTCCACGTCCTGGTTCCGGATTGACGCCGTACTTTCCCTGTCTTCGTTATTTCCCGATTCCAAACCCTAGCCGCTTGCGAGTCCGAGCCCTAGGCCCCTCCCGTTCTCGCCGCCAGCCCGTCTCCTCGTCCTTGTTGAGTTTCTGCCTCCTTGTCCTCGCCGCCTCTTCGTCCTCTATAATCGCAACTCCCCATTGCCGTGTCGAGGCTTAGAGTTGGAAGCTCTCCTTCTCTGCAGCCTTATTGCCAATCCACTTTGGATTTCACAGACCGCTTCTCTGATTTCTCTTTCAACCCCGAATTTCTCGACTTTTGTTTGCTGTTTGATTAAGCCGTCAGCCCTCGCCGATGTCCACCTTGCTTCTTATCCGACCGGTTGCCAAGGTAATTGCTCACTTTTGAATGCGTATTTAGGTTCCCGCGATGTGTCGTTGCAATCCGACTTCTTCCTGCTTTTCATGTCTTGTTTTTTTTACGCATCCCAATTGTTCGATGAAATACCTCACCGAGAAGCAGGCCGTCATCAGTCCGTGCGCCTTGGTTTCTTGTGCTGAAACAGGTTTTTCCCCCAACCCCTGGTTTCTTGCTTTGCTGCCCTGTTTTATTCAGTCTTTGTTTGATCGACCTACGCACATGAGCCTCCGTCTATTGTCTCATGTCCTTGGTTGCCTGTGTAATGTTGTCAGTGTCGTTGCAAGCTCGTTTTTTTGATCGATTTAATGCTCCTTCTCGTTTCTTTTACCATTGGTTTGTGTTGATGTTCGTCGGTGGCTTATTTCTTTTATACATGTTTTGAATTGTTTGATTTGATTGCTACAATTGTTGATTTTGTCTTGTATGTCATGCAATTGATTATGTCATGGGAGAAATTGCTCTCCTGTGCCTATGGTGTGGTTGGGAATTGATCAGTAATAAAGGTTTACGTTGGAAAGGAATTAGGATTTAGGTCTGTGCTACACGTTCGCCACCGACGATCGGATGGGGACGATGACCGGATCGTACGCGCTCGTCGGAGCCAAGGCGGCGTGTGAGGCCACGGTCGTCGAGAGGCTCAGGAAACAAGGCGCCGTCGTGCTCGGGAAGACCAGCATGTCTGAGTGGTACAAGATCCGCTCCATCGATCGTCTTCCTAATGGCTGGTGTGCTTGCTCTGGCCAAGGCATGGTAAATCTCATTCTCTTCTTATTGATTAATTAGCTGAAATCGAACTTCAAATTTTTTGAATTAACGGACTACATTTTGGTATCTTGTATGTATCAAACTAGACTGAAAGCGACATCTATTTCTTCAGAAAGTATGAGCCGAGCTGATTCATTCAGTACAATAATGACACATAGTTGATTTTTATTGATAATGTGAAATAGTTTATACTCAATTTCTGCAGAAGATTTTGTTGAGCTGGTTTGCTTGCTATACATAAATTTATGCAACATGCTTTCAATCATTCTTTCATTTATTCACTTGTTCAAAATGACTTATGATCGTGTTCTGAATGAATGGATGCAGAATCCGTATGTGAAAACGGCAGATCCGTGCGGATCAGCGATATCTGTGGTAGCCAACTTGGTTTCGGTTTCGTTAGGGACCGATACGCACAACTCCATCATCTACCCTTCTGATCACAATGGTGTTGTAGGAATCAGGTCGACTGTTGGCCTTGTCCGTCGAGCTGGTGTAATTCCTATCTCTCCTCGCCAAGACACCGTTAAGTAACATAATCGCATTTTTACCCCCTAAACATTAATCTTTTGATCTCTTGTACTCATCACTCAATTCTTGTTGCTTGGGTTTGAATGTAGGCCTATATGTCGAACGGTGTCTGATGTAGTCCATGTTCTATGGGTGCTAAGGACCTACACAAAACCAGCTCACAAGTGCAAAAGAAAATACTTTACTTTGATGCATCTCTTAAGATTTGTTAATGTAAACTTCTGATAAGAAATGCATACATATATACATGTCTTTCTTTTTAATTTCAAGGAATTGGTTGTGTGAGGAGTATACAATGCTGAATTGCTACACGTTTACACTTTCATCTTCAGAAGATCACATCTTATCTTCAAATACTGATGCCTGCATAAACTTCATTTGAAAATAATTGTGTTTAGTGACAACCTACCCTCTCAAAACATCTTCACATTTTAAGAGTACATGGGTCAAACACATTCCCCGTGCAACGCACGGGCCATTTACTAGTATTATAAAATTTAGGGAAATTCCTCTTTGATGCCCCCAAAAAAATAGTCTTCCTCTTGGTACCCCTATAGTTTTCTCATTTTCCCTACCGTGACCAAAATTCACTATCAAGGCGCTTTCCGTCCAAGATAGCCCATAATTTATTTTTGCATTCAGAAGGGTGTGGGTGCCCAACTTGTTTCTAGGCTCCCATCCAACTTTATGTAATTTCTTATTATTTATAAATATAGGAAAACGCCACGTGACAATAAACAATAGTAGCAAAAAAAAAAAGAGAAACACGAAGAGGGCATATTGTCGGGCAGGGGAGGTCTTCTCGGCGGGGCTGCAGCATCCACGGGGTCGGAGGCCTTTCTCCGGAAGGCGAAGCCGATCTTGCGGCCGTTGCATAAGAGCGTCCAGACGGGCACGGAGTGGAGGGGGCAGGGGACCGGGGCGGCACGACAAGGATTTGCGATTGGTATCTGAATAGGAAGGCGGTGACGAAGATATACAGAGTTGACGAGGTTCTCGAACCGACGAGACAAGTACGAAAGCTTCAATTTTTGAGTTTTTAACCTGAGTCACTGAAAGTTGTGGTTGAAACTAGGGTTTTAATTTGGGGGAAAATGTAAATTAGGGTTGATTGTAATTTGGTGATTGATGATTACGGGGGTTTTGCCGTGGAATTAAAGAGCCTTGATGAACTGAAGTTTGTCAAATGAAAAAAATTAGTTTGGTTGGGGAGTTCTGGATGTATATTTGTAATTTGGTGGAAATGGATGAAGTTGCTTCCTTTTTTTTTTTATCCTTTCTTGAACCAGATTTGGCCTAGAGATATATTGCATAAAAATTGAAATCCCAGACCGATTTCATAAAAATTGCAATTCCCTAAAATTTAAACAACTTTATAATATATAAGATTTTTTAAGCAAATTTTCAAACATACGCCCTGCAAATTTACGTACTTATATATTATAAACTTGAAAATATTTGCTCAAAAAAGAACTTGAAAATGTAATTCTCAATTTATAATATAAGGTTGATAGGCCCTGCAAATTTTAAGCAAATTTTTGGTTTGAAAATTGAACAAATTGAAAGGGGAAAAATGATAGGCTGATAGCTTGAAAATAAGGGAAAGTTTGATTGGGTGAAATTTTTTTTGAGAGAGATAGTGCTGTGAGTAATTAATGCTCTCTAGAAAATAGTAGTGGAAAATTCAAACGTACAAATGGGAAGTTACGCTAGATAAGTAGAGATTTATTTATGACTTATTTATATATTTTTTTTCTTCCAATCATAATTATATATATTAAAAACGTTTTTTTGGGCTCTTATATTTTTTTGGGCCCTGATCTGTTGGGCTTTTTGCACACCCTCATCTACGGGCCTGGCAATACTATGGACAAATGTAGAGCCTTACGAGTGCAAATCTTGTACAACGTTGCCTTCCATGTCGACTATAGTTGTCGGTAAACAATGACCATGATCTTTAAATATGAGTAGAGCAAGGGGTGTTCATATAAATCATTTAAAGTACTGATATAGTGTCAATATGAATACACAGTTAAGAGAGCAATAGATAAAGGAATGCAGAGGTACATAACAAAGCAATAGATAGAGGAAAAACAAGTAGCACTCGTATATAAGAAAATGATTATTTGTCATGCTCAGCGTTGTACTCATTTATTTAATGCAAAAAACAAGTAGCTAGGGTATGTATAAACCCTTTTTTATATTTGAGTTCAAGTCTCCTTTTCACTATCAAAGACAAACAAAGTACATTCAAGGGAAAACAGAAATAGTGACAGTTCTTGGGTATACTAGGAATACATTTTTTTTTGGTCGAATATACTAGGAATACATTTGCTAAACACTTTTTATACAAAAGGATGGTGAAGCCACTGCTTCTATAATATAATAATAATAAAGTATTAATGTAATAGCACCTATCTTTGTACACTAGCATGCTTTTATATAATAGAACCAGAACCATAATGGCAAGCTTCACCTTTTTTTATACTCCAAGGAAGAATTCAAATTTATAAATCCACTCGAGGCTCTAAATTATAATCAACTAAACTTCAAGTATAAAACAATGAGGACCACAAGAATGGGCAAAGGAAAGCATAACAAAAGTATCACTCATTATTACTACTGATGTAGTATATTCGTGACTTGAGGATTAGCCAATATTTTTGTCCTTCTATATCACCCGGCCAGAATCCAACATCATCAAAGCTAAAATAATGATATTTACTAAAATTAACATGCAAGGTTCAGGGATTGGGTTAGTTGGTGACTCAATCCTATTCTTAGTAAATGAAGCTTGGTTGCAACCTACTAGTCTTAGCGCTTGTTCAGCAGCAGCTGAACGACTAGCGGAAAGGGGTAGTTGGGGCTGAAAATCACTATTTAGATGTTTGATTTTGTCCCCTTGTACCCCTTAGGGGACAACGTTTCGGGAGCAGAATGGAGAGCGGGTAGCGGAGAGATACCGAACGAGGCCTTAGTAAACGCTGAAAGCTACAACAAGCGACTAGCTAGCCTATTAGTCACACCAGCTAATTGATATTTCATATAGGACATAGATTATAGAGCATATTTTATTTGGTTTTGAATGTATTTTAGGTAGATTTGCCTTTGTTTCATAGTGTAGTTTAGTTTTTTCTTTTAGTTCGACATCTACGCTCTCTTGTGATGATTTGAACGATAATCTTGAGCTTAGAGCGTAGCTGTGGCGATGCATGAGTAGATGGACTTGGAGAGGAACACAGACCCGAGCTCAAGAGGTGATGTGAAAAGAACACTTGAAGCCGGACTACGTATTAGAGTTGTTGTTTCGACACACGTATCTTGCAATGCTTCTTCGGGAGCCACGATGGTCAGATGGAGGTGAATTTGGTGTCATTAGAAACATGACTTGAAGCGCTACAATTCATCTTTTTATTCCGAGTCCAAATTCCAACTCAAAGTGTGTCAAAACAGCCTCTGAAGTGTCACTTGAATCTTGTCCTAAGTCAAAGCGCAAGTTGTTCCATTAAAGCGCGGTCGCGCCTTGCCCTTGTCTGGTCGTGCCTTGCCAATTTGCCTCAGTTGCCGATCGCGAGATGTGCCCCCTATGGCGCGGCCGCGCTTTGGCCCAGTGGCGAGAAACTTGATTGGGCCGATTTTGTTCATGCTTGCAGACACTAGATCCTTTCAAGATAGAATTATTTCCCTATTTTGAGATGTTTTGTTCCATAAATACATTGGTTTGTCATAGGTTACAGGTATCTTAAGGTTTTGGATTATCTTGTAAGAGAAGAAAAGGGAGAAAACCCTAGAATCCTTTGTAAGTTTTCTTATGGATTGTTCTAGCTAATTTCTCTTAATCCAATTAATTTATTGAAGTTATTGAATTGAATCATTCTTAGGTTTGATTATATCTTTTAAATCTTGATTATGTTGTCTTTCTTGTGCTTAATTGAATCAAGTTAAACTTAGGGTTTTGTTAGATTAGCTACCTAACTGAACTTCTAGGTTGATCTCTTTAATTGCTGATTGGAATTGATTAGATTGCAAGTAAGAATCTTCAATCCTTCTAGGGTCGATTGAACTTATTGAATTAAAGAGGAAGTTCAACCACAATTCATATGAATGTCTGATTGCTTTGTATGTTTTGTTTCTATTGATACTTGATGCTCTTTGTTATTGCTAAATCGAGTCTAGAAAATCTTCTAAAACGTTTAGTGATAAGGGTTAGTAGCGTCGATTGGTTATATTGACTAGACTATGTTCAAAGTTTGGTTTAAGATATCATGCAGTTGAGTCTTATAATGCCACAACAGATTAATCAAAGTGAATCGGAATGATGATAATCGATGATCAATGACCACTCAATAATGGATACAAGTTAACTGGATTCTTCTCTCTCTTTGATTTTATAACATATTGCTTTGTTTCATAATTTAGTTAGATTTTCGATAAACCTTTTTGAAATCCCCCCTTTTACATTAGTAATACTAGATAAATACAAGAAAACCGATTCTCTATGGTACAACCATTGCTTTCACTATACTTGCTTTTGAAGGTTAGGATTTTTTTTAACAATGCTTTTACCACGACATAAAAGTGTTTGTCACTAATTAATGAGAATAAAGAACAACATGTTGCACATTCAATTTACTAAAAGTTCAATATTAAGGGCTATCAAAAAACTATTCAATTCAACTTAACATTGTTGTTGATAATGGATCTCTTAAAAAACAAAGGATAGTTTTACAGAACCAGAAAACCTAACCTAACTTCCTACTGAACAAAATTAAAGGATTTCAAACACAATAATGAATTAAGTTCCCGAGGAGAAATAATCATTGATTGTCCTATAGAAAAGGTGAAAAATATATCTTACCTGGTCCATTCTCTTTGCTACCACTAGTACAAAAGCATCAGTTAATACCGGTTTTTAATATAAAACGGGTACCTATTTTTCTTCTAGTATTATCTCGATTATAATAGAATTTTGAATACTGGTTATTCAACAATCGGTATAAAGTTTAACGGATAACAATTTTTTTAAAAAAAACCGGTATAAAAGCCGTGTTTTTCAAAAAAATAATATGCATGTCGCATGGTATGCGTGTAATTACAAATTAAAAAAATCCTGATCAATGCTTGGCCCACCCCACCCCACGTGCGCCTTCAACCCTTGTATATAAAAAAAATCCAATGCGCTTTCCTGTTCGTTTCCCTTGTGAAGAATTTGCATACATTCTTCTATCACCTTCTACCCTTTCCTGATATATAAGAATGAACGAATACAGGAATTATTCAAGAATGCGAAACAGATTTCACTAGTGATATACTCTATTTAGTATAGGTTTACTCTTGTATTTTAGGTCTTAATTGAGTGCGTTTAGGTTAGACTTTGTGCCTAATTATAATATATATGAAAACTGAAGACACAAGGATTCAAGTTACGAGATTTTTCGAGACAAGATCCCGAAGTGAAGATTTGTCATTGTTGAAGAACCGGGAGCGCGGTATGTGAGCCGCGGGCGCGGTGGTGCCTAGGAGCCAGGATTCGATAAAGTACAAGACCGTCCACACGTGCTGATGGCGCGAACGCGGTGCATGGCGATTTGCAAAGAGAGAAGTATTTTACGAAGGAGCAATGCCGCGAGAGCAGAACCCTTGGCGCGTGCGCGGTGGGCTACAGATCTAAGCCGGCTTATTTTCTATCTTCTGATCGGTCTGGGATCGGAGGGTCTCAAAATCTAAATTTATAAACCGAACCTCACTTGTAGTAAAGAGGTAGGGTGTCGAACACACGGGAGTTCGTGCGTTGAGAGTACCCGAAAGACTAAAAAGAGATAAAAGAAAGGCAAAACGAGGAAAAACAAGAGAAATCACCTCGGACCGACACAAGTCACTTCGGTCCGAGGGTGGATCGAGGTCAATTTGGCCGGGACCGACTTACACGACGTCGGGCCCGATGTACTCGGGGACCCGGTCTTGCTCAAATAGTAGATCGGTCTTGGGTTTTTGGGTTCCTTCCCTAACTAGACTTGGGTAATTCCACCCCAACTCAGCCAATAAGTGTTGATCCTTGTGAGATCGAGGTTGCTAGCCTTCGATCCCTCCACTCTACACTTTGACCCAAGGGAGTTTTCACTCTCCTTCGATGTTAGGTCTAGTGATGGGTTAGAGATCACTTTCGCTTACTCTTACCAATCACAAGCCCTATGTCCCTTGTTTCCACAAGAGAATTGAAGCTTAGTGTAGAGAGGATTCATAGATCAAGCACTCAAAGGCTATGGAATTGGGGTTTCCTACCCAATCCTAGCTAGGGGTTTCCCCCATAGCCCAAGACTATGGAATCTACTCCATAAAGGAAGAGTAAAAAGCAATCAAATGGAAAAGCAAGCAAATCTCAATCATCAATCTCAAATTGCATTCAAATCTCAAAGGGTTCACAAGATCCAAGTCTTAACTCTACTAAATCCAAAGCAAAACAAGTACAAACTCACTAAACTCCTCTCTAGCTCCACCGATTTCCTCCTCTTCTCCTCCTCCTTTCTTCTCCTTGCTCTCCAAGCCTTCCTTGAGCCTTTGAGAGTGATTAGGTGTGGGATTGTTGTTGGATGATCTCTAATCTCTCTCTAATTATCCTTTTCTCTTGATTGGGGACCAAGGAATTCCAATTTAGAAGAAGGGCAAAATTGGAAGATTACAACATTTGTGCCTTGGAGCCTAATCTTCTCAATCGCCGACTTGGATCGACACGCTGGGGACCTCGGGCCCGACGTTGGGAACGTCGGTCCGAGCCTCTGGTTGCTCGAAATCGGGCCCGATGTGGTGGTACTCGGTCCTGGGCCTCGATCCTTGTCTCTTCTTGGTCTTCCTTTGGTTCCTCTTCGATCTTTGCATGGCTCTTTCGTTCCTTGACTCCCTTGCTTAGCTCCTCCTTAGATGCTCCTCCAAATTGTCCTCAAATAAGCCATTTCACCTACAAATCATAACAAACTCGCATAGTTTCCGAATCTTGTAGAAAACCGGGAACTAAGCTAAAAAGGAACGAAACTAACAAAGAAGGGAATGAAAAACACATATTTACAAGGGAAATTAACTACTAAAACACCACCAAAACGAGAGACATCATCTTCTTCTGTTTTTCTTATCTTTTCTCTATCTTATAGTTTCGGTTTGGCATGTCATTCGACTACTATATATTTTTAAAGGTTTTCCTTAGTTTCTAGCATTCTGAATTCATCTTTAGATCCAATTGCTTCTTAGTTTGTATTATGGAGCACTAAATCCCAATTGGGGGTATATTAATGAAGTGACACATTATTGATGAATTCGTGAAGTTTTAAAACAGTTTCTTACCTTGATTAATATCTCTTCTCTTTATGCATAATTCCATGAGCATTGTTTGATTCTTTAAGCATGATCAACTAATTGAATTAGATTTGTTCTATCGTTTGAATTGATTTGTTTCATTGTCGGTGTGAACATATCTTTACTGTGAAGATAACTTGAATCTAGGACTATGGACTAGGATTAAGAAAGAGATTTGATTGTTTTATCTTGCAATTGACTCGTAGTTTGATTGCCTGATTTAATATCTTACATATTCTTGTTCTTTATCCTAGATCTAGGTTAAGCATCCTTGCCTAGATTTAAGTATTGTCTGGATTGTGGATAGGTGATTATCTACGATCAGAATTGGAATTAGCCAAGAACATCTAAGAAACTAGATGAACTCATGATTGAATGATTCCGCATGTTGATCTGATTAAATATCCTCTGTTTTCCTATTATTGATATAAAAACCTTTTAAAACCCCTGCTTTTCTCTTGATTGAACCGATTTGCTTGAGAACAATTGATTCCTTTGGGTTCGACCCCTTACTTGCATGCTATACTGATTGTTAGTTTAGGGTTATTAATTTGATTGCTTGTATAACGACTTCTATAACCCGGTCAATTAGGTAGAAATTTGAGACCTTAAGTGTGTTGTCTATTGGTAAGTAGATTAAATTGAAACTGCCCAATCTGTTGGGAAGGTTAAAGTTACCTCATTACTTGGCAAGGAAACGGGATATATATTTTTTAAACAAAGGGGTAATTTTATTCACAAAAAAGTGGTATTACAAAATTTTTGCTAGCTTAACTAGCATGTTACATTGCTTTCAATTCCTAATCTTCCAAACACTCTTCTTGCCTCTCTAGTGTTAGCCTTCCACCTAGCCTTGAGACAGTTTCTAACCATGCTAATGCTTATGCTAGTACACACCTCAACATTCATCCTCTCATCTTTAAAGATGATGTCATTTATATGTATATATAACTTCTTCCAAAAATGATACTCTCGGAGCTAGACCTTGTGTTACACATGCTTCGACTTTATACGACCATCTGAGTGCTTCACCAATGGCTTATCAAAAATAGCCGCATCATCCATGATGGAAGGCAAAAGAGGCTTGGGCTTCATGCTAGGATACAACACACAATGTTGGCAGATGGAGAGAATGTCAAAATAGATCGATACCTGCATATGAAAACTAGTCACTTGTGATTTGGATCTTGATGAGAAATTAAAATGCTAAATTTCTTTTTGAATGCTTCCATATACTGCATGAAGCATAAATTAGTAGAGATGGCCTAGAATCTAAATCTACATATGTATATGCATCTTTGTATATTGCCTGAGTTTTTGAGCATGCAAGTTAGTCTTTCTATAAATATATATGATGCATTTACGTAATTCAGGTATATCTATTATGATTACCATTCATTCATTTGTCGCTTGGGTTTCTTAAAACACATATTTTTCACCAAACTTCTACGATGGAAGAGTAACTAACTGATGTCAACTGCACAACCAGGAAACCAAATGAATGTTATTTGGGCAAGTTGTTATAGAGCTTAACATTAGTAACATGATGTTTGAATTTTTCAAGATTACAGTTGATGCTAAGTGGCTTAAAAGCATCTAATGTGCTACTCTACAACATATAACTCACATCCACAAACTACCAAAATTTGTTGCTTAAGGATAGATGAGAAGGTTTGAGTTCAAGTCTTCATATAGGCATGCATAAAGATTAAAGAGACAGTTTATTCTAATTCAACGTGATACAAATCACCGACTTAAAAATACAACGAACTCAACCTTCTAAATAACTTTTTTTTTGGAAGCTTAGCCAAAGCCATGAATGAAGAAAATAGTGTCAACTACTTTGTGTAACTAAGTAAGTGGAATTTGACCATTTCACCAAGATGCTTCTAAATATGTTCTTCTCTATTCCAAAAGGAATGCTAACATATATGAATGTATAATAGTGGGGAGCAAGAACATGCTTTGGTGTAACAAATGCAAGAAGAACCATTGCTGGAAGATATGAAGTCAATGTATATATCAGATTCGGGATTGTCTTGTAGAAGATAAGGGTTTTCATGAAACACATGAAAGAAGAAGCATTGCTTGAAGATGAAATCTTATTGAATGATCAAATGCCTATATATTCAAAAGTTAAACTTAGCAAAACGTTGCATTAACCAATCTTAGAACTTCCAGATTAATGAGCCAACATCCATCCTATATATAATATGTATCACTGAATCACTATATATCCACCTTATTCAAAACTCAATCACTAAGGTTAAATAATCATCATAGATGGAGTAGGTAGCTAATTAAACGATGGACCTCCCAAATCTTTCAAGATAAGGAAAACCCAAACCGAGATCTAATTAAGTGGATCTCTAAGTACATCTCGACTTAAAAAATCATTCAAAGGACATCCTACTTGAATATGGAGATTAGCCAAAGAAATAAATAGGTTAATATAGTAAGAAAGACACAAATTTCAGCAGCTATCCATACAATCGAAACACTCAGTTAATATAAAGTAATGAAATTTAGGATGAATATAAAGAAATGCATAAGAACACATATGAAGATAGGTACAACGTTTTACCAGATCAACGAATCGGTACTTGTTCTTTGTTATGGTTAAAAACTTAGCCTTCTCATGTGAAGAAATAATTCTATCCCAAAGAGAGACCTAACACAAGTATTACAAAAAAGCATTTAATATAATTGTTCATGAAACTCATTTGGACTCAAACAAGAATGAAACACTCTTTATGAGGATTTCATGCTAAAAATTAAGGGTCATACATCACAAGATGAAGTTGCCCACCTGCTTCAAGGCGTTCTTTTCATTCCATGTTGAACGGCAAGAAAAACCAAAACCTATAGCATTGCAAGAATTGTCAAAACATCATAACTTATCATGCTATAATCATAATCTAAGCCAAAACTATAACTTTTAAAGCTTGAAAACTGCTAAAACTACCATTATGAAACTACAGAATCAGGATAGGCTGACAACAAAAAGTGTTCATTGTAAGCTATATGTTACAGATGAGAGAATGAAAACCAAGAATTGTATTTGAAATGAGAGTATGAGGGATGAAAAATTGAAAACAATAAACAACAAAGATGGGTCTAAATCAAATACCCACAATACTAAGCTTTAAAAAGTGTTCGTTGTAAGCCCTGCTACTGATCCTCCATCCCCCTCGACACGCGCCACTCATGTCCACCATCATCGACATCGTCGGAAGCCTGTAACCACCAGAGAGCAGAACCGAGCTTCCTGGCGGAGACCGGTCCTCCTCTCTTGAAACTCCTCCTCTTCGCAACTTCCATTATCGGAATCTCATCATTTCTGACTGCCAAATTCTTCACTAGATCCCTCTCGTCCACCTCAACCTCGACAATCTTTGGGAATTCTAGGTAATTTTTCCCACCTCTTGGCAAAATTGAATTAGGGCTTTCAAGGAACCGAGTAGATTTGCGAGATTGACAAAATTGAAGGACAAGATAAAGGTCAACAGAAGTACATGATGTCCTTTGATTTCTACCCCAAGTAGCAGGCGATAATTTGTTGGATCGTTAGTATGTAAGAGTTCTAAGGCCCTGTTTGGTAATACTGTCGGAATCGGATTGGTAATATCTAGGCCTGGAGCTACAGTGGCCAGATTGAGCTGATTCTATTGTCATCAGAATTCTAACTCGAAGAGCTTCAATTCATGTGTTTACACCAAAGTCAGATTCCAAGCCGAAGAGGGTGAAAACAGCCTCCGAAGTGCTGATAATGAACAGTGCCCGCGAGTGCGGTTTCTAAAGCGCAAGCGCGGTTTCACGACAGATCCGAGCAGCACGTTTTTGTATCTTGTTTCCTTTTTCTTATCTTTCCTCTATCTTTATTTAGTTCGGGGAGCATGTTTCTTGGGTCTATATAAGGGGAGCCTTGCCTTAGGTTTTAGAATCCAATCTCATAATCCAATTTACATCCATTACTCATCCAATTAATTCTTTAGTTTTAGTTTGTGTTATAGAGAGCCAGTCTCCTAGGGTTTGTTCAAGGGAGAAGCTTTGATGTATGAACTCGTGAGATTTTGGTAATTGATTTCTATCCTTTGGTTAATATTAATTCTCTTGTGTTTCATATCATGATTGTTGATTAATTTTACTTGTCTGGCCAACTTGTTGAATTGATTGATTTTCTATTGTTGGATTGGGTTTGGACCGTGGACAAACCTGTTCTGTGAAAACAACTTGACCTAGACCTGTTGTATATACAATTAGGATTAAGAAGAGAATTGATTGTATGCTTTTGCAATTGACTCGTAACTTGATTGTTTTTGCATATATCCTGCATATCCTTGTTCTCTATGCTAATTCTAGGTTAAGCATCCCTGCCTAGGGTTATAGAATTGCTTTGACCGTGGACTTGCGATTGTTAATGATCAGGATAGGAATTAACCATAAGTGTGAATGAAATCAATGGATGAATCTATGATCGAGTGATTATTTCAGAGTGGATCTTTTGAATGAACTTGTTTTCCTATTATTTGATTTGTTTGTTTTTTGATTGTTTGTTTTTTTTGTTTCTTAGTTTAGTTTAGTTTAGTTTAGATCTCTCTTTGATTTCCCCAAATATCTTTAGTTGATAAATATATTAATACTATAAGTCTCATCTTTCTTGGGTTCGACCCCTTACTTGCATGATATACTAGCTTTGCTAGTTGAGGGATTATCTTTGATCTTGGCACGACGACTTTAGCCGAATCAATGCTCCATACTAATCAGTCCTTGTTCCACATTGTCACGCAACAAATGATGTTTAATATGAAGGTGATTTGTGCGTGAATGATGAACAAGATTTTTTAGCTATGTTAATGGCAATTATCACATAAGATTAGGACGGTGCCAAGGGACGTACCATAGTCTTCAAGCTGGTACTTGATCCAGAGAACTTGTGAACAGGATGAGGCAGCAACAACGTTCTCGGCCTCCGCAGTTGAAAGTGCCATAAAGTTTTACTTCTTGGATCCCCACGACACAAGGCAGGAGCCTAGGAACTGCGCCATTCCTGAGATGCTCTTCCTATCAACAACATGACCGGCATAGTTCGCATCTGAGTACCCAACAAGTTTCATGGACTTCTTCCTTGGATACCAAAGGCATAGATCTTCGCGTCCCTTGAGGTACTTGAAAATTCTTTTCACTTCTTTCATGTGGGACTCTTTTGGGTTACCTTGAAAACGAGCACATAAGCATACAACAAACATAATATCACGCCTGCTCGCAGTCAATTATAAAAGTGAACCTATCATACCTCCATAGAGCTTTTGATCAACGCACTTACCATCCTCATCAGCATAGAGCCGTATGTTGGGAGAGATGGGAGTAGCAATTGGTTTGGACGTGTTTATTTCATACTTCTCCAACATTTCCTTAATTTACTTTTGTTGATGATTGTGCATCCCTTCCTTTAGCTGAGTGATCTGAAGTCCCAAGAAGAAGTTGAATTCTCCTATGAGGGACATCTCGAACTCGCTACTCATCAACGACTTGAAGTCCTCTACAAGTTTCATGTTAGTGCTTCCAAAGACTATGTCATCGACATAGACTTTAGACAATCAATATATTCTTGTGGACTTTCTTTATAAACAAAGTTTTATCAGTAACCATATGACAAAAGAAAGGACGCAAACCTATCGTACCAAGTAGGGCTGGGACTTAGGACCAGAAAAACCGAAGAACCGAACCGAACCGAGCAGTTTGGGTCGGTTCGGCTCGGTTCGTGAAAAAAATGGGGTGAAAAAACTCGGTTCGGTTCTTTAGTTTATTTCGGGTTCGGTTCTCGTGTTTAAAAAAAAACAAAAAAAAACCGAAATATGAAAATACCCGTACTAGTTTTTAGTTTTTCGACCATGAATATACCCCGACTCCCGAGCCCTAGCCGTCATTTCCAGAGCCTCGCGAAGCATCCTTCCCGTCGTTCCCCAGCCCTAGTCGTCGCCATTTACAGAGCCCTCACCGGCCGCTTGCGAGTTCCCGAGCCCTAGTAGTCGGAAGTCTTCGTCCTGTTCGCCGGTCACGTCGTCCTGTTCGCAAGCCATAGTCGCAGTCCAAGCCTCCGAGGCGTCACGCCGTCCTCAATCTCGTCCGGTCATGCCGTCCTGCGCGTTCCCAAGCCCGCTTCATCGTCCGGTTGTTGGGGCGCTATCAAGGACGCTTGCGTACTTGTTAGTGTACCACACAACCGTCCCTTAGTTTTGATATGACAAACTCACTTTGATTCTAATAAATTTGTCCAAGTGTTCAGGAACGCCAGTGATAAAAGGACAATAAGTGTATGGAGCGTTCCCTAGGCTTAGGGACGCTAGCTACCAGGAAGTAAGGACCAACAAGAGACTACTTAAGCTAGGACGGAGTCCCAAAGCAAGTAGGAACGCAAGCAGAGCGTCCTTACTCATTAGCCGACAAGATGACATCACTCGACAATATTTGATGATCCAAGGACACGTGGAGACCGATCCTGTAGCAGAGTCCAACACTACGTGGCGGACGATCCTGTAGCAGACTTCATTTGCTGCGCTGTCCTTCCTAGGCAAGATAAGCGTTCCGTGGTTCAAACTCATGACTGCATTTTACTGGACGCATTTCTCGACCGCCGCCCCATCAACCTTGCCTTTTGCTATGCAACATATGGCTAAGTGTGGGAGGAAGCGACATGCTTTGCCGTACCCTGTTCTGGTCAAGCTCATCCTCAAATCGCAAAATGCGTATGATGACAAAGCCCCCATTGAGACGCTGGGACTAACATGGAATAAAAAGAAGGGACTGCTGGAAATCAGGAACAGTGAGGAATTGCCGTCCATCAAAAAGCAGTTAGAGGCTGAAGCAGAGGAAGCTAAGAAGAAAGCTGAGCAAGAACGCCTCGCTTTGGAAGCTGAACAGGAGCGTCTTGCTTCAATGCATCAAGAGCAAGCTTCTGAAGAAGAGCCCGTTGTCAATTTTTGCAGCTCATGATCAAATGTTGATGGCTTCCTCTCCTCCTTCCTCCTTACCTCCTATGGACGCCCCATCTTCAAGCTCCGGTCCTGCGCCCATTCCAGCCCCGGCTCATCCTGATCAACACCCTCCCTCAAAACTCATGGCTGCAATTCTTAATATTACGTGCCTCATCCTATCTTCTCTCAAGGACTTGTCCAGGGCATTCACTAAATTTGCGGAACTTCATGAAAAGCTTCTTAAGTTTTATCAAGATCAAAGCCGCCGTCCCCAGTGATCGCCGTCCTACATTTTAATCCCTCAATGTTTTGCTTTTGCTTCTTTTTGTTTTGCAAACACTACTCTAAGTATGTAATGACATTAATTTATCTTCTTGAATGGCAAGGACTCTGTTTGCATGCATTGTGTTTGTTTAAGCGTTCCACTGCTTCTAGTTGTGTTTTTGTGCTAACGTCCTTATCACTTGTTATCCTTTTCGATGATGCCAAAAGGGGGAAGTGTAGTTTTGCAGAGATGCGCTATAAAATAGTTATCTAGAATAAGCAAGTGTTAAGGGGGAACTATTAGTGAAAGGTCTAAGGAACGCCATGCTAGAATAAACAAGAGGACGCTTAGAAAGTATTCTAGGACGCTACTCTCTCCTCAAAATCCAAAAGCTAGAGAATCAAAGAATGAAAACTTGTGCTTACTGAAATTTCTCTAAGTGTTAGAGGACGCTTCTAAGTTTTCATGCATGCTAAGTTCCAATGCCAAAACTATTTTGCTGAAGAGTTTGTCATCATCAAAAAGGGGGAAATTGTTGGGACGCTATCAAGGACGCTTGCGTACTTGTTAGTGTACCACACAACCGTCCCTTAGTTTTGATATGACAAACTCACTTTGATTCTAATAAATTTGTCCAAGTGTTCTGGAACGCCAGTGACAAAAGGACAACAAGTGTATGGAGTGTTCCCTAGGCTTAGGGACGCTAGCTACCAGGAAGTAAGGACCAGCAAGAGACTATTTGAGCTAGGACGGAGTCCCAAAGCAAGTAGGAACGCAAGCAGAGCGTCCTTACTCATTAGCCGACAGGATGACATCACTCGACAACATTTGATCATCCAAGGACATGTGGAGACCGATCCTGTAGCAGAGTCCAACACTACGTGGCGGACGATCCTGTAGCAGAGTTCATCAACACGTGGCAGCCGATCCTGTAGCAGAGTCCATCACACACAGCTGGATACAGGATGCTTCCTCATCACCACCCTACTACGTGGAGGAAGATCCTGTGGCCACGTCCATGAAGGGCATTGATAAAGGTATTTTAGTCGCCTGAATACCTATCAAAATAATCCAAACTACCTACTAGGAATGTAGTAGGGAAGTAAGGGTCGATCTTACAGAGACTTGTGTTTTTATGTATTTAACTTGGATACTCAGAAGAATGTAAGATGGGGTTTTTTTTGAATGTTTTCCTATCAACTAATGAATTGAACATGCAAAGCTAAGATGATTTATCAAATATGAGAAAGGTATGCTTAACCAGTTAATATCCATTGCGAATTCGATTATTGATCATTGATTATCAAAATTCTCTTTTTACCTTGACCAATCTATTGCGGAATTCTAATAACCCAACTTCATGGAATTATTAATCCTACTTCAATTCTAGTTATTAGCCCAACCGGTACTAACAACCCTAATTATCAAATAACCTAAGAGACCTCCTAGATTCAATTTGACAACAGCATTAAGATTCAAGTATCAATAGAAACATGCATTCAGAGCAACCAGACATCCAAATAACATGCAATTGAATTCTCTTCTCTAATCAACTAGTCCTACCAGTCCTAGATTGATTAAAGGTTCTACTTATGATCTAATTAACACCTACCGGTACTTAGAAAGATCTAGTTGTAATTCAACCTAGAGATTCAATTAGATGGCCAATCTAACAAAACCCTAAATCAAACTTATTCAATCAAGCATAGAGAAAACAATCTAATCAAGACAAATTAAGAACAATCAAATCTCACAATAATACATAATTCACAACTTCAATTAACTAGTTAAGCAAAAGAGGTTTAGTTGTTCAAAGACATTGAAAAGGTTACAATTTTTCCCAAAGGGTTCTTGTTCTTCTCAAGTTTCAACAACGATCAATCAATCCTCCAAAATCCAAGAGTTATGAGAATAAAAACCTAGAAACTACTAATATCCAAAAATATATCTAAGAGGTTTCTAAAAATAACAACCAAAACAAGTTTTCAGCCCAAAACCCAAGCCCAATACAAAACGTCATATTTTCGGACACGCGAGAGAAAACGCGGCTTGGAACCAAAGCGCGGTCGCGCTTTCGCCTGAGCTACCCGCGTTTTCACTCCTGAATGCCAGATGTCAAAGCGCGGTTTGGGACTCCAAAGCGCGGTCGCGCTTTCACCTTATGGACCCACGCTTTTACTCCTGAAACTCGAATCTCTCTAACACTTTGTGCACTTGATTTCTTCCTTGGCCTTCGTCCTTGCACACTCCTTAGGCACCTTCAAGCTCACCTCCATGTCCACCATCACCATGATCCGGCACTCGATCACTCATATCTGCAAATATCAACCAAACGAGTGTAGATTCCGAAACTTCCAACGCTAAAGCTAAACTACGAAACAAAGGAAAATCTACCTAAAAATGCATGAAAAACTAATCAAAACATGTCCTAAATACTATAACCTATATGTTCTATCAAATTCCCCCAAGCTTGAACCTTGCTTGTCCTCAAGCAAGAAATAAAATCGAGATCACACCACAACTAGCAAGTTAAAGCATCCATCTCAATGTCAATCCACATTTCATCAAAAAGCTAAACCTTGACCAAGACATCATTGCACACATGTATGAGAAGTTTTCAAAATCAAATCATTCATCCATTCTAGACCTCACCAAGGTAATGTGTTTTGCACTCTCACTCAAGTGTTTAAGGGATGTGTTTCACTCAAAATCAACCTTGAAAACTAGACTACCATAGGCTTGCATCAGTGTTCTAAATCTCCGCTACGAATGATCAAACACACAACAAAAATCATGAGGACTTTCCAAAGGTTGTAATGGGGCCAAGGTATGCACAAGTAGGTAGGGAAATATTTGGTCATGTGGTGCTAAAACCGGGAACTAGAACTAGCTAACTACCCAACCGTTAACCACTTCTCTTCAAATGTTCACCAACTTGATTCACCTTTTCTCCATCACTTTTCTTTCTATACTTTTGCTCATTTTTTTTTTCAACTCACTTTGAGGTTTTTCAACTTGATTTCACACTTTTATTTCACCTCAATACAAGCAACAAGCAAGTCATGGGTTAGATAATACTCTTAACTTAGAGAGACAAGTGGACAAGTAGGGAAATTTGGTTCCTAACATGCAATATTTTTGTAATTTTTTCAATTTTTCAATTTTTTTGTGATTTTAGAATGATTTTTCATTTTTTTTTTTCAATTTCAATCGATGCAAAACTATAATTTAAACATGCAAATGCAACTATATGAATGCAAGATGAGATGACTCAACCAATAATCCCCTCCTCCAAGCTTAAACTTTACATTGTCCCCAATGTAAAATAAAAGAAAGAAGAAGAAAATACTAACCGAGTCATCCAGATAGGAAAGAAGTGGCATCTACTCCGGTGGTAGTGGTGGTGGGAACTGCTGTGGATAGCCCGGATATGGGTAATACTGATATGCTGGGAATCCACCCTCCTGAGTCCACCCATCCATGCGAGCGTGAAGCTGATGGAGCTGCTCGTCATGATACTGCCTGTAATGGTCTAACCTCTGCTCCTGGTAATCAAATCTCTGATCGACATGAGTCCTGAACTGAGTCATCTGAGTGGTGAGCCCTCTCATCATGCTCACCAGCTGATCAAACTGACCCTGAGGATAACCACCAGCACCCTGAACATCCTCTGCAACAGCATCCTCAGCCTGACCACCAAGCTCTGGCTCGAGCTCCTCCTCAACAATAAAGTCCTCATTACCCTCAGAGTCATCATCAGCTGAGGCCTCCTCCTCAGACTCCTCAACAGCCCTCTGCACCCGACGCCTCTTGCCCCGGTGGCTCGCAACTGTCTCAAGCGGGAGATCACCATCCTGAGGAGTGATCATCCAAGTAGCAGGGTAATCTGGTCCGAGTGCTAAAACAACTCTCTGTGTATCCGGAAGCTGCATCACTCTCCTGGTGTCTCCAATCCTCCAGAAATAGTGACCATAGTGGAAATGCAGGGCACCCATCTTGTTGAGGAAAGCGAAATCCATCGGTGCAGGCTCAATCCTCCCACCAAACCGAGTCAAATCAAGCTGGTAATACTGAGCCAGAACAGTGACAAGGGCTCCAATAGTGATCGGTCCTGTACCCCTCCTGCTGATATGAGCCAGATTGTTCATAAGGACCGCTCCATAGTTCACCCTTCTCCTCTCTAAGAACGCAGCCAAGAGCATCACATCTTTCCTTGGTGCATTGCCCTCTCCTTCTCCTCTTCCTGTAATAGAAAGAGCAAAGTAGCGCTGCAGCACACGGAGTACAGGGTGTGTAAGAGAAGACGCTTTTGCTCTAGAGGCCTTGTACTCCTCCTTGCCTGTCATCCTCTGCCACTGTGAATCACCAAGCCAATAAGCTTGGCTCTCCCATCTCTCCACATGCTCACCAGTAATGGAGAAGCCAAAAGCTGCATTGACCTCATTCAGCGTGATCCTCCTTGCCACTCCCCCAAGCTGGAAGGTGTACTCCCCTGCTTTGGAATTTGGCCCGGAAAGAATATGAGTGTCCAGAGTGCTCAGAAACTCCAACACAAGACCCTTGTATGCAGGCTGCTGTAGGTGGAGAAAATCTCTCAAGTGCTGGTCAGTCTCACATTTCCTAAACTCATCCCTCAATCCCAATTCTGCCAGAAAGTCCCAATCCAAGTACCGAGGGGGATGTATAGGGCGACTACGGATGAGCCTGAATCGCTCAAAGTGCACAGGGTCGCTCAAACTGAACCCAAAATCAGCTGCGGTCACTTCCCCTACAACCGTAGGCGGAGTGAGATGGCCCCGGGGGCGAGCAGAAGATGAACTGGGCCGAGAGGACTGTGGCTGGGCACGAGAAGACGAAACTCTAGAAGAGCCTCTACGGTTTATTGGTCGAGGAGGCATTCTGTACCTGTTCTTGCACCACAAATCAACAAAGCCACACCACAAGCAAATTTGATTGTCCCGGCAAGGACAATCCCACAACAATCCAACAACAAGCCAACAATCAAGCAAATAATACTCTCAAACACTCTCTTCCCCCACTACCTAGGTTAGTTTAGGCAAAATCAATCACAATCCAAATTCCACAAGAACAAGCAAGGAAATCAATGAATCATGCTAGAATCATGCAAAGGGACTAACAAGTAGCAATTAATCATGCAAATTTGAGTTGAAATTGACAAATCTAGAGAGATTAGGCAAAACCTAGGTTTAGAATGTCAAACTCAAAAACCACAAATTAATCAAGGAAAAGAGAAGAGTAGAGAAGAGATTACTTGATGATTGATGAAGAAGAGTGGATTTGGGAGAAGAATCACTTGATTTGGTGTTGTTTGGAGCTTGGATTGTGCAACAATGGAGGAGGTGCTTGCGTTCTTGAGTGAAGAAGGCCGCGCTTTGCTGATGAATTATGAGAGGAAGAAAGGGCCGGCCGAGCTTTTAACTCGTGCTGTGAGCGAACGGAAGCGCGGGATGGTACGAAAGCGCGGCCGCGCTTCTGCCTTCTTGCCCCGCGCTTTCAGACCTGAGATTCAGGAGCCGAAACGCGGTATGGTGATGGAAAACGCGGGGGCGTTTTCAGGGCCTGACCCCGCGCTTTGGGACCTGAACGCCGGGCTGCAAAAAAAAAAAAAAAAAAAAAAAAAACACAGCAAAGAAACAAAACTACAAAACAAACTATCCTATACTAATCCTAGGCTAACTAAAAATCAAAAACAACTATCCTAATGCTTGGGTTGCCTCCCAAGAAGCGCTTGGTTAACGTCGTTAGCTCGACGGTCTGCTGCTCAAGTTGCTGGCTCGGGTTCCTGTAAAGCCATTTCGTCAAGTATAGCATTGCTAAACCCATCGAAATAAGGCTTCAATCTTTGGCCATTCACTTTGAAGGTGGAGTGAGTAGTACTATCGTAGACGTCAACCGCTCCATGTGAATATGTGTGTGCCACAACGAATGGTCCCGTCCATCTCGACCTCAGTTTTCCTGGAAAAAGCTTCAGACGAGATTGATATAACAAGACTTTGTCCCCAACTTTGAAGTGTTTGCGCCAAATATGTTTGTCATGCCAAGCTTTTGTCTTCTCTTTGTGGATGGCGGAATTATCATAGGCTTCCATCCCTAGCTCTTCTAGCTCCTGCAGCTGTAGCTTCCTTAAGGCACCAGCCTCATCCAATTGCATGCTACAATGTTTCACCGCCCAATATGCTTTGTGTTGGATCTCCACTAGAAGGTGACATGCCTTACCAAACACCAACCGAAAAGGAGACATTCCAATCGGTGTTGTAAGCCGTCCTATAGGCCCAAAGTGCATCATCTAACCGGATACTCCAATCCTTCCGGTTTGGTGACACCGTCTTCTCAAGAATGGACTTGACCTCTCGGTTGGACACCTCGGCTTGACCATTTGTTTGGGGGTGGTACGCTGTAGAGACTCGGTGTGTGACATGGTACTTCCTCAAAAGTGCACTCACCGTCTTGTTACAAAAATGAGTTCCTTTATCACTAATCAAAGCTCTAGGGATCCCAAATCTGTTAAAGATGTGAGTCTTCAAGAAATCTGCCACAACTCGGGAATCATCAGTACGGGTGGCCTTCGCTTCCACCCACTTGGAAACGTAGTCCACCGCTAACAAAATATAATAGTTCCCAAAAGAGTTAGGAAAAGGTCCCATGAAATCAATGCCCCAAACATCAAAAACTTCACAAAAAATCATGGGAGATTGGGACATCTCATCTTTCTGGGATATATTCCCGACTCGTTGGCATCGGTCACAGGATTTACAAAAGGCGTTTGCATCCCGAAAGATGGTAGGCCAATAAAATCCTGCATCCAACACCTTCCTAGCAGTCTTTCTAGCGCTAAAATGCCCCCCACAAGCATAAGAATGACAAAAGGTCAAAACAGAGGTTACCTCATTCTCGGGAAGACATCTACGAATGACCTGATCTGCACAATGCTTCCAAAGATATGGATCATCCCACACATAGTACCTTGCTTCACTCTTAAGCTTGTCTCTTTGGGCTTTGGTCAAGACCGACGGAAGCTCACCCGCAGCGAGAAAATTCACCAAATCTGCATACTAAGGCTGAACAACTCGCACTGCGAACAAGGTATCATCCGGGAACGCTTCTCGAATAGGTGAAACTTGTAAACCGCTCTCCCCTTCACATGTCAAGCGACTAAGGTGATCCGCTACCACATTCTCAGCCCCCTTCTTGTCCTTGATCTCAATGTTGAACTCACTCAACAACAAGATCCATCGTATCAATCGGGGCTTAGCTTCCTTCTTCGTCAACAAGTAACGAAGTGCTACATGATCGGTGTAGACAATCACCTTGGTCCCTAGCAAGTAAGACCGAAATTTCTCCAAAGCAAACACCACCGCCAATAGCTCCTTCTCGGTGGTGTAGTAGTTCCTCTGCGCCTCATTCAGAGTCATGGAGGCATAGTGGATCACATGGGACGCCTTCCCAACCCTTTGCCCCAACACCGCCCCCACTGCATAGTCACTTGCATCACACATGATCTCAAAGGGTAGAGACCAATCCGGGGCTTGGATAATAGGGGCGGTGGTGAGACGTAATTTCAGCTCATCAAACGCCTTCTTGCACTCGTCACCAACATCAAAGGCGGTCTCCTTCTTGAGTAAATCACATAGAGGTGAAGCTGTCTTTGAAAAGTCTTTAATGAACCTGCGATAGAAACCTGCATGGCCAAGAAAAGAACGCACTTCGCGGACATTAGTAGGATAAGGAAATGATTGAATTACTTCAATCTTTGCCTTATCGACCTCAATACCCCCAGCGGACACTATATGACCTAATACTATTCCTTGTTCAACCATGAAGTGACATTTCTCAGAATTTAGAACAAGATTAGTATCCTTACATCTTTTAAGCACAAGTGTCAAGTGATTTAAACAAGAATCAAAGTCATCCCCATGTACGGTGAAATCATCCATGAAAACCTCAATGAAATGCTCTATGTATTCGGAAAAGATACTAACCATACACCTTTGGAAAGTGGCAGGCGCGTTACACAACCCAAATGGCATCCTTCGGTAAGCGAAAGTACCAAACGGACAAGTGAACGTCGTCTTCTCTTGATCTTCGGGTGCAATGGCTATTTGGAAATATCCGGAATATCCATCCAAAAAGCAATAGAAAGGGCGACCAGCAAGTCGCTCGAGCATTTGATCAATGAAGGGCAAGGGGAAGTGATCCTTCCGAGTAACCACATTGAGCTTGCGGTAATCGATGCACACACGCCACCCGGTTTGGATCCTAGTGGGAATCAATTCACCTTGCTCGTTCTCCTTGACTGTAATACCGCCCTTCTTGGGAACAACTTGGGTAGGGCTCACCCATTGACTGTCAGAGATGGGGTATATCATGCCTGCTTGGAGAAGTTTGAGAACCTCCTTCTTCACCACCTCCATCATTGGCGGGTTCAACCTCCTTTGAGGTTGTCTTGAGGGCTTTGCTTCTTCCTCCAATAAGATTCTATGCATACATGTAGAGGGGCTAATTCCTTTTATGTCTGCAATAGTCCATCCTATGGCGGTTTTATGCTCCCTCAAAACCTCAATCAACCGGTGTTCTTGATCCTTTGTGAGTTTGTTAGAAATGATCACCGGTAAGGTCTCTCCATCACCTAGGAAGGCATATTTAAGATGATCCGGAAGTTGCTTCAACTCTATCACTGGGGCCTGCACAACAGAAGGAACAAGCTGCTCGCTTGGCAAGGTTAGTAGCATGGGCTTGGAGCCCGGTGGTAAGAGTGGACGCTCATAGTGAGTGTTCAACTCAGCCACAATTTCCTGCAGGTTAGCATTAAGCTCAAAATCCAGCATGTTGTTCACCAAAGAATTCTCAAGAGCAGATTGCAACTCATGCATGCCATTCACATTAAAAGTTTCTTGAACAAGGGGTTCAATCACATCAATTACACACAAAGAGTTCACATCAGCAGGGTATTTCATAGCATCATAGATATTATACTCTACCCTTTCCCCATCAAATTCCATGGTGAGAGATCCACTACAAACATCGATCCTAGTATTAGCTGTTTTCAAGAAAGGTCTACCCAAGAGAATAGGTGAGGCATGCTTATCATGTTCCATATCTAGCACATAAAAATCAGCAGGGAAAATCAGTTTATCAACCATAACAAGCACATCTTCAACTATACCCTTAGGATACACATTAGATCTATCAGCTAATTGGATCACAACTCTAGTATCATGCAAAGGTCCAAGCTCAAGGGGATTTGTACAGAGAATAAGGGATAACATTGATGGAAGCACCCAAATCTAGCATGGCCTTATCAATTTTTGTTTCACCAATCACACATGGGATAGTGAACATACCTGGATCTCCGCATTTCTTGGGCATACGCCTTTGAAACACAGCTGAGATGTGTTCACTCACTTTGACCTTCTGTTGTCCCTTCAGCTTTTGAGTTCTCTTGATTGTGCAGAGCTCCTTCAAGAACTTAGCATAGCGAGGAATACTTTTGATGAGTTTGAGTAGCGGGATGTTGACCTCGCACTTGCTAAATGTCTCGAAGAGCTCCTTGTCGTTCTCAAGCTTTCGGGTCCGTTTGAGAGCCTCTGGAAAAGGTGGAAGTGAAATATGAGGTGTCGGTGAAGACTCGGTAGAAGACTTGGGAGAAGTCGCCTCTGCGATCGGAAGCGCGGGATGACTCGAGAACGCGGGCGCGCTTTCGCCTGTCTGTGGCCGCGTTTCGGGACCTGAAACTCGGGCAGAGAAGCGCGGGCTGTCGCTGGAAAGCGCGGGCGCGCTTCGGGATGTACCTGCCCGCGTTTCTGAGGATTCTTCCCAGGAGGCATAGCGCGGGTTGGTGTCTGAAAACGCGGGCGCGTTTTGGGTGTCTTGCCCGAGTTTTCGAAGCTGAACACCCGAATTGGAGTTCTCTCCTGCGTCCTCTTCTTCCAAGGGCTTCTCTTCTTGAATAGCATGATGAGCTTTTCCCGGGGCATCTTCAAGCACTTTACCACATCGTAAAGTTATAGCATTCACATTCTGCCTCGGGTTGAGCTCGGTTTGAGACGGCAGTTTACCAGAATCCTTGGCCTCCAACTTGCTTACAGCATTAGCAATTTGGCTCACCTGCTTCTCCAAATTTTGGACACTTGACTTGGTCTCTTGCTGAAATTGGGTCATGGAACCTTGTATCGTAGTCACACTCTGAGCAAGAGCCCGAATCATGTCCTCTGTTGACATTGAGTTTGAAGCAGGTGCTTGAGGCTTCGGATTGAAAGGGGGCCTGTAAGCAGGTTGACCACCTTGTTGATTGTACTGCTGCTGCTGATTGGAATTTCCATAACGAAGGCTGGGATGATCCCTCCATCCAGGATTGTAAGTGTTAGAGAAGGGATCATATCTCTGCTTTTGTGGACCATATCCACCCATTGCATTAACTTCAGCTTGCGGCTCCTGGAGTGTAGGGCAAGCATCTGTTGAGTGCATAACATCTAAGCAGATTCCACATGCCTTAACCTGCTGTTTCCCACCCGACATTGTGAGCTGCTTCACCATATTCTTCAGCTCTGAAACTTCTTCATGCAAAGATGACTGAGTAACTGCAGAATTAACTGATCTGGTAGACTTGTTGAATTGCTGTGAACCTTCAGATAGCTCATCAAATAGTTGGAACGCTCCTGCAGGGGTCTTATTGAGGATGTAACCCCCACAAGCAGCATTAACCATTCTCCTCTCATCATCCAGAAGACCTCCAAAGAGATACAAGATGAGGTCCTCGTCAGAATAACCATGATAAGGACAGCTAGCAATCAACCTCTTGAACCGCTCATAATACTCGTACAAGGTCTCAGTAGGTGCCTGCTTAATGTTACTGATGCTCTTCTTGATACTGTTAGACCTCGTAGCTGGGAAGTATTTCTCCAAGAATGCTTTCTTCATCTTGTGCCAGGTGTCAATACTCCCAGGTGCCAAATAATAGAACCAGTCATTGGCTGAATCCTTGAGCGAGAAAGGAAAAGCCCTCAGCTTGATCTGATCCTCAGTGACCTCTCTAGGCTTCATGCTTGAGCAGACTGCATGAAACTCACTTAGGTGCTTATTAGGGTCTTCTCCACTCAACCCATGAAACTTGGGGAGAAGGTGGATCAAACCCGACTACAGCTCAAAATTGACTCCATCGGCCAGCTCAGGGAATTGCACCGCCAACGGTTGTTGGGTCAGATCCGGTGCAGTCAGCTGCCTCAAAGTCTGTGCCACAGCATCCAGATTACCGTCACCCATCCCGTCAGACTCAGATTCAGAATCAAAAGGCAACTCGTGAAAGGAATTGCGAATCTCCTTCCTCAACCTGAATAAAGTCCTGTCAATATCTGAATCAAACAACAAGGGTGAAGAGTTAGTAGCACGGGTATGAACCATATGACAGGTTCATACTAGACAGAGTAAACAAATTAAATACACAAAGACGACGAAGTCCCCGGCAACGGCGCCAATTTGATAAAGGTATTTTAGTCGCCTGAATACCTATCAAAATAATCCAAACTACCTACTAGGAATGTAGTAGGGAAGTAAGGGTCGATCCCACAGAGACTTGTGCTTTTATGTATTTAACTTGGATACTCAGAAGAATGTAAGATGGGGGTTTTTTTGAATGTTTTCCTATCAACTAATGAATTGAACATGCAAAGCTAAGATGATTTATCAAATATGAGAAAGGTATGCTTAACCAGTTAATATCCATTGCGAATTCGATTATTGATCATTGATTATCAAAATTCTCTTTTTACCTTGACCAATCTATTGCGGAATTCTAATAACCCAACTTCATGGAATTATTAATCCTACTTCAATTCTAGTTATTAGCCCGACCGGTACTAACAACCCTAATTATCAAATAACCTAAGAGACCTCCTAGATTCAATTTGACAACAGCATTAAGATTCAAGTATCAATAGAAACATGCATTCAGAGCAACCAGACATCCAAATAACATGCAATTGAATTCTCTTCTCTAATCAACTAGTCCTACCAGTCCTAGATTGATTCAAGGTTCTACTTATGATCTAATTAACACCTACCGGTACTTAGAAAGATCTAGTTGTAATTCAACCTAGAGATTCAATTAGATGGCCAATCTAACAAAACCCTAAATCAAACTTATTCAATCAAGCATAGAGAAAACAATCTAATCAAGACAAATTAAGAACAATCAAATCTCACAATAATACATAATTCACAACTTCAATTAACTAGTTAAGCAAAAGAGGTTTAGTTGTTCAAAGACATTGAAAAGCTTACAATTTTTCCCAAAGGGTTCTTGTTCTTCTCAAGCTTCAACAACGATCAATCAATCCTCCAAAATCCAAGAGTTATGAGAATAAAAACCTAGAAACTACTAATATCCAAAAATATATCTAAGTGGTTTCTAAAAATAACAACCAAAACAAGTTTTCAGCCCAAAACCCAAGCCCAATACAAAACGTCATATTTTCGGACACGCGAGAGAAAACGCGGCTTGGAACCAAAGCGCGGTCGCGCTTTCGCCTGAGCTACCCGCGTTTTCACTCCTGAACGCCAGATGTCAAAGCGCGGTTTGGGACTCCAAAGCGCGGTCGCGCTTTCACCTTATGGACCCGCGCTTTTACTCTTGAAACTCGAATCTCTCTAACACTTTGTGCACTTGATTTCTTCCTTGGCCTTCGTCCTTGCACACTCCTTAGGCACCTTCAAGCTCACCTCCATGTCCACCATCACCATGATCCGGCACTCGATCACTCATATCTGCAAATATCAACCAAACGAGTGTAGATTCCGAAACTTCCAACGCTAAAGCTAAACTACGAAACAAAGGAAAATCTACCTAAACATGCATGAAAAACTAATCAAAACATGTCCTAAATACTATAACCTATATGTTCTATCAGGCATGATCGTCCGAAGAGGAAAGACGCCCTTCCCCAAGTCCTATAAATAGCCCAAGGCATTTATTGTGACATCAACGCTTTCAGAGAATATTCAGAGAGAATCAGAGGAAAGCGACTCACTCAAGAACACGAAGAACAAGCTCAAGAACTCTCAAGAACAGTTCTAGGCTTGTGTTAGATCGAGTGAGAATTGTAACCCAAACCACAACTTGTTTGTAACTTAGAAAAACCCAAAAAGAAAGAGAGAGAGTCCTACAACGCACTGTAGGACGTAGGGATAGAAGTCCTTTAGAAGATTAAACTCGCTTAGGTTGTAGGCTTAAAGGAGGACTTAACTAGTGGACTTAGGACGGTATCTAAGTACCAGAGAAGTGTAAAGGACTCGCCAGTACAACGTAAGGACGTTTAATAAGAAAGGAAGAATCTATTCAAAAATCCTCCAAGGAAGTAGAGGTTTACACTCAAGGACTACTTGGTCTTGAGTGGTTCCTCTATAAATCATTGTGTTCACTTTACTCACCTGTTTAGTCATTAATTCCGCTGCACAACTAAAGGACGCCCTTACACCTCGTAAGGACGCCTGACCAAAGGACGCCTTTACCTTAAGTAAAGGACGTCCCTCAGTTATACTAACGATCCAACACCGGTCACGATTTGGTAATGAATGCAGGTTCGAAATGCATCTAGGTTTTACTATTTTGGGTTTTGTTCGTCTTTCAGCTTCTAAACGTTTTGGTAACGATTTGTTGTTGTTGTTGTTGTGGCTCGTGTGTATTTCGTCATCATTTGCAATTTTGTGCTGTTGGATGAGAAATTCTTGTTTAATTTGTAGTAGATTCGTCTTCCTCTATGAAACCTATTGAGAGGAGATTGTCCTCGTGCACAATATTGGACTGTAGTCTATCGAATCCGATCCGTGGTGTGTTCTTGCGAGTTTGGTTACAATGTGACCTCTCTTATTACTTTGTTTTTGCTGATTAAGATGAATGGATATAACATTCAACTATTTAGGAGCCTTGTTGCGTGCGCTGCTGAGATGGCCAACTTCATTGGAATGAGCTATATGAGTATTGATGTCTCTCATTTTGATGGTGTTTTAGTGGTTAATTTCCCTTGTAAATAGGTGTCTTTTGTTCCTTTCTTTGCTAGTTTTGTCCCTTTTTAGCTTGGATTCCGATTTTCTATGAGATTCGGAGACTATGCGAATTTGTTGCGTTTTGTAGGTAATTTGGCATGATTTGAGGAAGTTTCGGAAGGAGTCCTAAGGAGGAGCAAGGCATGAGCGCAAAGGAGCGGAAGAGCCGGGCGATCAACGAAGAGGAGCTCAAGAAAAGCCAAGAAAAGAAGAGGACCGAGGCAGGGATCGAGGTACCCAGCAACTTGGGGCTGAGATCGACTCATGGAGACCCGGACCGAGGTGTGGCAAGTCGGGCCCAAGGTTGCTCCGTGTCGGTCCAAGTCGGCGAAGTGAAGATTGGGCACCAAGGCATACAATTGTGATCTACCACTTTTTCCCCTCTTCTAATTTGGGTATTCTTGGATCCTAATTAAAAGGAAGAGAGGATAATTAGAGAGAGGGGGGGATCTAGAGAGAGAGAACACACACCTAATCACTCTCAAAGGCTCAAGGAAGACTTGGAGAGCAAGGAGGAAGAAAGGAGAGGAGAAGAAGAGGAGAAAATCGGTGGAGGATAGCTAGATCTAGGAGGAATTTGTGAGTTTGAACTTGTTTTGTTTTGCAATTTGAGGATTTGAGTTTGGATCTTGTGAATTTCCATTGAATTGAATGAGATTTGGCTTTGATTTGAGTTTGATGATTGAGATTTGTTTGCTTTGTCTTTTGATTGCTTTTTACTCTTTCCATATGGAGTAGATTCCATAGTCTTGGGCTATGGGGGAAACCCCTAGCTAGGTTGGGTGTGAATCCCCAATTCTATAGCCTTGAGTGCTTGATCTAGGAATCCACTCTTCATAGAGCTACAATCTCTTGTGAAAGCAAGTGATCAAGGGCTTGTGATTGGCAAGAGTGGGTGAAAGCAATCTTTTGCCTATCACTTGAACTTGTATCGAAATGGGAGGTAAAATTCCCTAGGGTCGATATCTAGAGTGGCGGAATCGAAGGTGAACAACCTCGATTCTACGAGGATCAACACTTATTGGCTGAGTTGGGGTGGAATTACCCACATCTAGTTAGGGAAGGAACCCAAAAACCCACGACCGATCTCTCCTATTGCCTAGTTCGACTTACCTAGACCTCGGGCCCGACTTAAATCTGTGTCGGTCCCGTGCAATCCTGCGTCGATCCTTCTCGGGCCGAAGTGACCTATGTCGGTCCCGAGAAGCTTCCTTTGATTTTCCTTGTTTTTTACCCTTTCTTTCCCTTTTTAAAGTCTTTTTGGTGCACTTAACGCACGAACTCCCGAGCGTTCGACACCCTACCTTGTACTACTACGGGGTTCGGTTTTTATTTGAATTTTGACCACCCAATCCGGACCGATCAAGTATTGCTCGTTCTGTTCCGTTAATATATATGTATTTTTCTCTAGCATTTGAAAATTTTCCCTTGAGATTAATTTTTTGTTTCGATGGGAATTCAGGTTTAGACAATCAGCAACGGAATCATGGGAGCTTTCGAATTTGGCTCACAAGGAGAAGACCATCTATGACCATCTTATGCAACAGCTTTCCTTGTGCAACCAACATATTGGTAACTGCTTTGTTGCCTCAAAATGCAAAGATAATGCAGTATATATGATGTAAACCAAATGCATCCTTTTATATGTTTGTGTTTATGCTTTTGTTTTGAGAAGGAATATTGAATGCATTAGCTTCCCTTAAGTGTTGAGTTTGGTTCTAATATAAAGCATTTGGCATGAAATGTAGAGGAAAAGCAGCAAATTGAGGCATATCATAACCTTGTTCGTCTCCTCACATGGACAACATAAGGATTCTCAAGGCATTTATATAATCCAAAGATGATCAGCTGCCACTTTGCGATGGATCTACCAAGAGAAGGGTATTAATCAGTCATTTCTAATGTGTTTTTCGCGTTATGGTCTTCTTGTTTCCTTCATTCTTTTGATCAAAACTCTATGCAGGTCCAAATTGAAGTGCTTAGGAAAAAAACAGTGTTGCTATTCATATCAGACATTGATCTCCCTTTTGAGGAACTCATGATTCTAGACCACATATACAAGGAGTCAAGGCAAAGGCCAGAGTATCATTACAAGATAGTGTGCCTATTTCATTAAGATTTTTACTTGAATGCTACTGAGAACTTGATGCTTTTTCTTTAGATGCTAAGATTATGATGACTTGCATTTTTGTTTAGTGTAGTATTTAGCTTGTGTTTTTTTTACTTGTAGCTATTGATTGTAATAGGAACCAAACCGAATTTAGGAATAGAATAAACCAAATAAAGGAGTGTGACTAAGTTCGGTTAACCGAAGTTAGGAACCGAATACAGTTATTACGGCTCCTCACTAAAATTCGTAGGAACTGAACCGAAGTAAAAAAAAAATTTTACCTGCGGGTAGGCTGAAAAAAACCCAAGAATCGAAGTATCCCAGCCCTAGTACCAAGCATGATGGGCCTGCTTGAGTCTGTAGAGCCCCTTGTCAAGATAGTACACATGATCTAGGTACGTCTCATTCGCAAAACCTGGGGGTTGAGCAACGTACACCTCTGCCTTCAATTTTCCCTTGAGGAAGGCGGTCTTGACGTCTATTTGAAACAGCTTGAATCCCTCGTGAGCGAAAAAAGGCAATGAGAAGATGAATGGCTTCAATTTTGTCTACAAGAGCGAACGTCTCTTCATAGTCGATCTCTTCCTCCTGCCTGAATTCTTGTGCAATGAGTCTTGCCTTGTTCCTTGAAACTCTTCCGCTCTCATCAAGCTTGTTCCGGAAGACCCAACGCGTCCCTATAACATTTTTCTTTTGAGGTTTAGGGACGAGCTTCCAAACTTTCAAACTGATTAAGATCTTATTGCATCGCTTGAATCCAATCAGTGTCCTGAAGTGCTTCTTAATGTTCTTAGGTTCAACTAAGGACACAAAGAAATTGAATGTACAAAACGCAAGATATGCATCTTGGGACTTCCTTGCAGCCGACCTGGTTTGGACTCCTTTAGATATGTCTGAAACAATCTTCCCAACTGGATGATTCCTCACATAACAGGACTCCTTTTGCATAATGTCCCTTTCTTCATTGCAACGAGGATCATCATAATCATCATTGGAGTTCTCATCTCTGTCCTAAAGCTCAGTGTGTTCTCCCTCAGAATGAGAGTCGACACTTTGCCTTTGTTCACCTTGCTCACTAGTTTCTTGAGCATCTTATTGATTGAGTGACTAAGCCTGAGAAGATTCTTGATCATCATCATGAACTCCCACGGAAACTTCATCTCGATTTCCTGAAGCATTCCTAGAGTTCTGACTTGCGCCAAAGGTGTAATACTTTCCTGAAGACCAATCTTCCTCCTCATCAACATCATCGTCCTTTGGTGAAGACTAAGGGCGTTCCTTCTGACTTGGTTCCTTCTTGAGAGATGAATTTTCTTTAAACACCACATGGATACTTTCATCCAACTCCAAAGTCCTTTTGTTGAAGACCCTATAAGCTTTGCTTTGAAGGGAGTACCCAAGGAATAAACCTTCATCACCTATTGGATCAAACTTTTTAAAATTATCTTTGCCGTTGTTGTGGATGAAACACTTGCACCAAAGAGTTCTAAGATGTGCAATGTTTGGCTTCCTTCTGATCGGCCTATTTTGTGTGGGTTAACTCTTAGACTTTAGAGTATTATTGTGAGTGTTTAGGTTAGATTTGAGCGTTATTGTAATACGAAGACCGAAGACACGAGATGTGAAGAATCAAGAGTTTTTAGAGCTAAATTGAAGACAAGTTCGTCACTACGTAGAATCCGCGGTCGTGCTGGCCTTGTCGCGGTCGCGGTGAAGCAAGGCGACGACATTCAATACCCGTGAAGGCCGCGGTCGCGCCGCCATGGTCGCGGTCGCGGTAGTAGCCGACTTAACAGCCCAAAGTTAGACCCGCCACGGTCGCGGTGGGAGTGCCGCGGTCGCGGTGGTGACGGATTTCGAGACGGACGGAATCTTTTCTTTTCTATCTTATTTCCTTTCTTATCTTTCGCCTCTTTCCTTATCTATCTCGGGGAGCTTGTTCCTTGGGCTATATAAGGAGGAGCCTGTCTTAGGTTTTAAGTATCCCATTATTTCAATTCATAATTCATTTCTTCTCTTTTTAGGTTTTTAGTTTAGTTATGGAGAGCTAGTCTCCTTGGGTTTGTTCAAGGAAGAAGCTCTGATGTATGAACTCGTGAAGTTTTGGTAATTGATTTCTATCCTTTGGTTAATATTGATTCTCTTGTGCTTCATATCATGAATGTTGATTGATTTTGCTTGTCTGGCCAACTTGTTTAATTGATTGATGTTCTATTGTTGGATTAAGTGTGGACCGTGGACAAAACTAATATGTGAAAACAATTTAACCTAGACCTGTTGTCTATGCAACTAGGATTAAGAAGAGAATTGAGTGTTTTATCTTGCAACTCGTAGCTTGATTGTTTGAAATTATATCCTGCATATCCTTGTTCTCTATGCTAATTCTAGGTTAAGCGTCCTTGCCTAGGGTTAAAGAATTGCTTGGACCGTGGACTTGCGATTGTTAATGATCTGGATAGGAATTAACCATATGTGTGAATGAAGCCAATGGATGAATTTGTGATCGAGTGATTATATATATTAGAGTGAATCTTTTGAATGAACTTGTTTCCCTTATTTGATTATTTGTTTGTTTGTTTTGTTTTTCTATGTTAGTTTAGTATAGATTTCTCTCTTTAATCCTCCTTATCTTTGGTTTATAATTATATTAATACTAGAAGTCATAGTTCTCTTAGGTTCGACCCCTTACTTGCATACTATATTAGTTTGTTGTTTGGGTTATTTATCTTTGATTTTGGCACAACGACTTTAGCCGAGTCAAATTTTGGCGCCGTTGCCAGGGAACTTTGGTTTCTTCCTAGTATTAGTATTTTTATTGACTAATGTGTGGACCTATCTTTCGGTCCACACCCTTGTTACTAATCAATTTCCAAGTGATGTCGTTAGTTTCAGGAGACATGATGGTTGTTGAGTACCCCGCGCTAGGTAAAGGGGTGAACTTTGTCTTGAAGTCCAGTTTGATTGATCATCTACCTCAGTTTTTTGGGCGACCTGACGAGAATGCATATAGACATCTTACGGAGTTCGAGTATGTCTGTCTAAGCTCCTGCTGAGGCCACTAAGGATCAAATCAAAATGCGAGCTTTTCCGTTCTCTTTGTCTGGATCTGCCAAGGATTGGTTCTTTTGTTCCCGCTGTAACTCAATCACAGCATGGAGTCAGTTGAGGGTTGCATTCTTGAAAAAGTACTTTCCCTTAGCAATAAGGACAGTTATTAAGAGGAACATTGCCAATCTTCAACAACATGACGGGGAGAGCATGTACGATTACCTTCGCTACAAAAGGCTCATTTCTAGTTATCCGGACCATGGGTTCACAAATCAAGATCTTATTGAGTTGATCATGTTTGGCATATGCTATGAGCACAGCAGAATAGTGAACGCTTCATGTGGAGGCACCTACTTGAACAGATCACCCCAAAAAGCCTTGCAAATAATGGAGAATCTCGCAAAAGAAACTAAAAGTCAGAAACCTCCTTGCCTTAACATGCTATCGTCTGAGGAAAATCTCTCGAAGAAATTGGAAGAGATGAACGAGGCATTCGAGAGGAAATTTTGAGACAAACTCTGCATTCGAGAGGAAAAACAAGGATCTTACTGAGAAAATCAACCACTCTCCTCCGGCGCTGGTGAATGTAAGTGCTATTTCATTAAGGAGTAAACGAGAGCTGGGCACAAAAAATAGCTTTCCAGAGGAACCACCGCGACCACAAACGATGGATCGCGACCGTGAAATTCCTCCAGTAGCTAATGTTGAGAATTCCGTGGACGAGCCGCGACCGCGCTCCACTCACCGCGACCGCGGAAACCCTCTAGAGAGATGAGTTGCCCTTTGATGAGCCGCGCTCGCGCTGCACTGGCCGCGACCGCGGTAATCCTACAGAACATGACTTTGACTCTATGGAGCCGGACCGTGACCGCGCCACCCATGGCTGCGTCCGCGTTTACGGAGATTTTGGAAATTCCGAGAATGCTGATGTGCCGCGACCGCGCCAGGCGGACCGCGCCCACGGTATCACTCCAGAGCCTGAAGATGACTATGTTCGGCCGTACTTCCCTCCTCTCAGCTCGTACAAGCCAGTTCCTCCCTTTCCAGAGGCACTCAAACACCCTACTTGGGATGAAAAGACGGATGATCATCGGTATGTTATGACGGAGGAGGAGTATTTCCTTCAGTTTGACGACTCCTGGAGTGACAACGACAAGCCTGATGACTCGACGAAGGAGCCAGATGATGTGATAGAGATATCCCTTCCACTTGAGGAGAATTCTATGTCTCCTACTGTGGAACCCTCTGTTGTAAGCAATCATGATCCCTGTATCCTTCCTTCTTCTTCCCTATTTTCTATTGATATCTGTTTGCCTACTCTGTCTGAAAAGGGTCCTGAGCATGCTAAATTACCTAATGACTTCTCTAATTTAAGGGTGGTAGTGCTGACATAGAAATCATGACTTTTGAAAAACTACCTCTCCCTCTTAATTGGTCCCATCCTAAACAATCTGCCCCTATCTTCTCTAGCTACTTTGATAAATTGAAACGATGCCTAAATGCTATATTATTCATTTTCAATTCATCATTGTGCTATATTTGCCTGCATATAAGTTGTTCGCAAGGATTTGATAGGATGCTTCGGGCTTTGACGATGTATGAGCCTAGATGAGCTGAAGAACGTCGAGCCAACGACGTTAAACAAAAGCGCTGCTTGGAAGGCAACCCAAGGATTAGATAGATTGTTTTTCCATTCCTAGCGTAGGTTTATTTTCGCTTTCGGGCTAACGTGCAGGTACTAGGTCCGAAAGGATATTTTGGTGCAAAACCGCGCTCGCGACAGCAATATTGCACCTGCGGTGGAGCACCAGAACCCATCCCGATGAACAGGTACTATCGCCGCGGTCGCGATACTCGTACCACACCCGCGGTTTTCATGCAGTGGTCTCGAAAAAAAAAATTACCACGCCCGCGCCTCGGATATCGCGCCTGCGGTGAGGCCGGGGTCTGCCAAAAAAATTCGGGAAAAAAAAAATCGGGCATCTATCTTCTACTTTCCATATATCTTTCCACCACTTTCTATATATTCTTTCCATCCATCTTTGAAATTCCATTCTTTTGGCTATGTGTAAAAGCCTAAGTATGGGGGAGCTTTGTTCCCCCGAGAGTTCTCTTCTCCATGACTCGAGTTCAAGTATTTGTACATCTTTCAAGAGATGAGTCAAGATACGAAGGTTGTTTGCATATCACATTGCTCGAGACGAAGTCAAAAACTCGTCCCTGCACGAGTACCGCGACCGCGCCGCATCAGCCGCGACCGCGGTGGTTCGCCAGCCCATGACTTCTACTCTCTGCCATGATTCCGTGACCGCGCCATCCACAACGTGCCCGCGGTATGCCTGTAGAACGGTATTCCAAAGTTCTTTTCTTCCATTCTTTCTCCACCTTTGAAGAGTTCTTCCATCCCACCCCTCTTCATCGCTTGTGAGTCTTCTGATTACCTTCTTCCTTGCTTCTATCCTTTCTCTTTGCTTCATTGAGGACCATGAAGGATTTATGTATGGGGGAGGGAGTACTCGCATTCGCTTATCCTAATTAGCTTAGTTAGTGATTTGCTTCAGATTTTTGATTTTCTTTTTTTCATGGAGCACTTGCACCATACTTTTTGCATAATAAAGAAAGATAGAAAAAGAAAAAAGATAGAAAAAGTCATAAAGATTGAAAAAAGGCATATAAAATCCTAGGATGAGTCGAAAACCCAAAAGGGCGGCTCAGGTAATAAGCAGATAACCCGGACCAGCATTAGGCTGGGTAATATGAGGTTCATGAGAGTTGTGAGTATTTGTGAGCACACCTTGAGAAAAATGAAAAGAGCGGTTAGGTGAAAACCCGAAAGGGCGCCTAAGCAGAATTGAGCGGAAAAATTCGAGTATTTTAGGATCATTCTTGCTTGGGGACTTTGGGGCTTACATGTTAGATTTGAGTAGATCCTAGGTTGCTCTACACTTTTTAGAGCTTGAGTGTTATATCTTGTTGTGAGGTGTGTGTTTGAACTTCATTGTTTTATGCTCATGATTTCTCTATATTTTGGGTTCGGGTTGAGAGTTGAGTGTTTTGTTTTTCCTTATTTCCTGAGATCTTAGATGTGTTGACTTGTTATATTTGTTTGAGCTTACTCGAGGACGAGCAAGATCTAAGTATGGGGGAACATGATTTGGCCTATTTTGTATGGGTTAGAGTTTAGAGTATTATTGTGAGTGTTTAGGTTAGATTTGAGCGTTATTGTAATACGAAGACCGAAGACACGAGATGTGAAGAATCAAGAGTTTTTAGAGCTAAATTGAAGACAAGTTCGTCACTGCGTAAATTCCACGGTCGCGCTGGCCTTGTCGCGGTGAAGCAAGGCGACGACATTCAAGACCCGTGAAGGTCGCGGTCGCGCCACCATGGTCACGGTCGCGGTAGTAGCCGACTTAACCAGCCCAAAGTTAGACCCGCCGCGGTCACGGTGGGAGCTCTGCGGTCGCGGTGGTGACGGATTTCGAGACGGACGAAATCTTTTCTTTTCTATCTTATTTCCTTTCTAGTCTTTCACCTCTTTCCTTATCGCTTGTTCCTTGGGCTATATAAGGAGGAGCCTGCCTTAGGTTTTAGGTATCTCATTATTCCAATTCATAATTCAATTCTTCTCTTTTTAGGTTTTTAGTTTAGTTATGGAGAGCTAGTCTCCTTGGGTTTGTTCAAGGGAGAAGCTCTGATGTATGAACTCGTGAGGTTTTGGTAATTGATTTATATCCTTTGATTAATATTAATTCTCTTGTGCTTCATATCATGAATGTTGATTGATTTTGCTTGTCTGGCCAACTTGTTTAATTGATTGATGTTCTACTGTTGGATTAAGTTTGGACCGTGGACAAAACTAATCTGTGAAAACAACTTAACCTAGACTTATTGTCTATGCAACTAGGATTAAGAAGAGAATAGATAGTTTTTCTTGCAATTGACTCGTAGCTTGATTGTTTGATATTATATCCTGCATATCCTTGTTCTCTTTGCTAATTCTAGGTTAAGCGTCCTTGCCTAGGGTTATAGAATTGCTTGGACCGTGGACTTGCGATTGTTAATGATCAGGATAGGAGTTAACCATATGTGTGAATGAAGTCGATGGATGAATCTATGATCGAGTGACTATATTAGAGTGGATCTTTTGAATGAATTTGTTTCCCTTATTTGATTGTTTGTTTGTTTGTTTTGTTTTCCTGGGTTAGTTTAGTATAGATTTCTCTCTTTAATCTCACTTATCTTTGGTTTATAATTATATTAATACTAAATGCCATAGTTCTCTTGGGTTCGACCCCTTACTTGCATATTATACTAGTTTGTAGTTTGGGTTATTTATCTTTGATTTTGGCACAACTACTTTAGCCGAGTCACCTTCCATTGAGCAGTTCATAGGACATTTTCTTGAGAAAAGGACGGATCATGGCACGATTAATGATATATGTAGTTGTGGAAACAGCTTCAGCCCAAAAGTGTTTGGGGACACCGCTTGCCAACATCATCGTTCTTGCCATATCCTCTAGCGTCCTATTCTTTCTTTCCACAAATCCATTTTGTTGAGGAGTTCTTGGGGCTGAGAAGTTGTGGAAAACGCCTTGCTATTCATAGAAGCTCAGGAACTCTAAGTTTTCAAACTCCACCCCATGATCTGACCTTATAGCTTTCAAATGCGTTCCTATGGCAACTTCAACTTGCTTGATGAAACTCTTGAACATCTTGAATGTATCTGCTTTACTAGTCAAGAAAAGAACCCATGTGAATCGAGAAAAATCATCTACAATAATGTATAGGCTTTACTAGTTCAAGTATTCATTCATCCCATGAGAGACGAGCCTAACGATGCGAAGGTTGCTTGCACAACGCACGGTTCGAGATGAAGTCAACAGTTCATTACTGCTCAAGATCCGCGCCCGCACCACCCTGGCCGCGCCCGTGGATTCCCTCCAGAGGTCGACTTTGCTCGCTGTGTTGTATCCGAGACCACGCCACTTTGGCCGTGCCCACAGTTTGCCTATAGGATGATATTTCGAAAGCTTTTCTTCAAATTCTTTCTACACCTTTGAAGAGTTCTTTGATTCCACCCCTCTTCTGCGTATGTGAGTCTTCTGATTTCCTTCTTCCTTGTTTTTATATCTTTCTGTTAGCTTCATTGAGGACAATGAAGGATTTACGTATGGGGGAGGGAGTACTCACATTCGCTTATCCTAGTTAGTGTAGATAGTGATTTGCTTCAGATTTTTGATTTTCTTCTTTTCATGGAGCACTTGCCCCATACCTTTTTGCATAATGAGGAAGAAGGAAAAAGAAAGAAATAGAAAAATCCATAAAAATTTGAAAAAGGCATATAAAATCCTATGATGAGTCGAAAACCCGAAATGGCGGCTAGGGTAATAAGCAATCCGGACCAGTATTAGGCTGGGGTAATATGGGGTTCTTGAGAGATGTGTATATTTGTGAGCACACCCTTTGAGAAAAATGAAAAGAGTGGTTAGGTGAAAACCCGAAAGGGCGCCTAAGCAGAATTGAGTGGAAAAATTCGAGTGATTTGGATCATTCTTGCTTGGGGACTTTGAGGCTTACATTGTAGATTTGGGTAGATCCTAGGTTGCTCTAAACTTTTTAGAACTTGAGTATTTTATCATGTTGTGAGGTGTGTGTTTGAGCTTCATTGTTTTATGCTCATGATTTCTCTATTTTTGGGTTTGGGTTGAGAGTTGAGTGTTTTTGTCTTCCTTTGTATTTCCTGAGATCTTAGATGCATGTGCTTGATTGTTATATTTAGTTTGAGCTAACTCGAGGACGAGTAAGATCTAAGTATGGGGGAATTTGATATTCTCTCTTTAGTATAGGTTAAGTCTTGTATTTTAGGACTACATTGAGTGTTCTAGGTTAGATTTTGTGTGTAATTGTAATATCTAGGCCGAAAACACAAGGATTCAAGATTCAAGAGTTTTCAAGACGTTATGAGCTGTCTACGCGACACCTCTTGCTTGCAAGGTTTTATCTGGAGCTACAGTGGTCGGATTGAGCTAATTCTGGTGTTATTGGAAAGCTAACTCGAACAGCTTTAATTCATCTTTTTACACCGAAGTCAGATTCAAAGCCGAAAAGGGTCAAATCAGCCTCCGAAGTCAAGTGTTCGTCATTGTCCAAGATCCGTGCCTGCGGTGGCTGCCCAGAGACGGAGTTTCATTCTGTCGTGAAATCAAGGGCGGGTTGGACCTGACGCGCCTGCGGTGCATGCCTGATCCGAAACGGGCAAAAATCTATCTTCTTTCCTTTTTCTTATCTTTCCTCTTTCCTAATTAGATTAGGGGAGCATGTTCCCTAAGTCTATATAAGGAGGAGTCTACCTTAGGTTTTAGGAATCCAATCTTTCTCATATCCAATTCACATCATATAATTCATTAGTTTAGTTTGTATAATGGAGAGCTAGTGTCCTTGGGTTTGTTCAAGAGAGAAGCTCTAATGTATGAACTCGTGAGATTTTAGTAATTGATTTTATCATTTGGTTAATATTAAGTATCTTATGCTTCATCCTATGAATGTTGATTGTTTCTCTAGGAGTTATGAACCTATTGAATTGATTGATTTTCAATTGTTGGATTAGGTTTGGACCGTGGACAAGCTTGTTATGTGAAAACAACTTAACTTAGACCTATTATCTATGTAACTAGGATTAAGAAAAGAATTGATTGTATGCTTTTGCAATTGACTCGTAGCTTGATTATTTTTGCATATATCTTGCATATCCTATTCTCTATGTTAATTCTAGGTTAAACGTTCCTGCCTAGGTTATAGAATTGCTTGGACCGTAGACTTGCGATTGCTATGAAAATGAATGTCCTAACCTTGAAGACGATGTCCAAAGAAATAGGAAGGCCTAGAATAAAAAGAAAAATTCTATGTCTGTGGATAGACACATGCTAGTGTGCCTCGTGTTGCTAAGAACTCTACTAGAAAGCATGTTAAAACTTCAAATGATGTGAACTTCCATGATTATTTGCCTAGGAGAGAATTGCATTACTGTCACGGACCGAGTAAAAGTCACCTTGTCTGGGTCGCAAAGAATTGACATTCCCTCACGGGTAGGAGTGGGGAGCTGCCCATGGATCATTGATAGCGGCGCTTCAAATCATATGACGGGAAGCCGGATCCACCTCACTTCTATCAAAGAAAATACCAAGGGAGGAACGGTCTCCTTTGGAAATAAGGGTAAGGGCAACATCAAGGGAACTGGAATCGCAACACTCAACAAGTTCACAAGAGTTGCAAATGTTAATTTAGTTGAGGACTTGGCCTTTAATCTCTTGAGTGTCTCTCAAATATATGACCATGGGAATAAGTTAGTTACACTTGGCTCTTGAGAGCCAGGTCATCAACAAGAAAACCAACAAAGTTTTTCTCAAAAGAGTTCGTGAATTTAATGTGTACGTCCTCAACAAAGAGTTCGAACCTCCTTCAAAGTTGTGTCTATCTTCTTCTTATAAGGATAGTGAGCTTTGAAATTGCCGTCTTGGTGACTCGGCTAAAGTCGTCGTGCCAAGATCAAAGATAAATAACCCAAACAAACAAACTAGTATAGCAAGTAAGTAAGGGGTCGAACCCAAGAGAACTATGGCTTCTAGTATTAATACAATTATCAACCAAAGAAAGGGGGATTGAATAGAGAAATCTAAACTAAACTAATCTAAGAAACAAAGAACAACAAATAAACAAACATGCAAATATGGGGAAACAACTGATAAGGAGGCAAGTTCATTCAAAAGATCCACTCATGATATAATCCCTCGATCATAGATTTATCCATTGATTTCATTCACACCTATGGTTAATTCCTATCCTGATCATTAACAATCGCAAGTCCACGGTCCAAGCAATTCTATAACCCTAGGCAAGGACGCTTAACCTAGAATTAGCATAGAGAACAAGGATATGCAGGATATAATATCAAACAATCAAGCTACGAGTCAATTGTAAGATAAAACAATCAATTCTCTTCTTAATCCTAGTTGCATAGACAACAGGTCTAGGTTAAGTTGTTTTCACAGATTAGTTTTGTCCACGGTCCAAACCTAATCCAACAATAGAACATAAATCAATTCAATAGGTTCATGACTCCTAGAGAAACAATAAACATTCATAAGATGAAGCACAAGAGAATCAATATTAACCAAAGGATAGAAATCAATTACCAAAACCTCACGAGTTCAAACATCAGAGCTTCTCCCTTGAACAAACCCAAGGAGGCTAGCTCTCCATAACTAAACTAAAAACCTAACTTGTAGAAGAAGGTAGAATGTAGAATGTATCCCAAAACCTAAGGTTGGCTCCTCCTTATATAGCCCAAGGAACAAGCTCCACGAGATAGATAAGGAAAGAGGCAAAAGATAGAAAAGGAAACAAGATAGAAAGATTTCGGCCCGCTTTGGATTCGGCATCACCGCGGTCGCGTCGCCATTACCGCGCCCGCGCTATCGCAATAGAAAGGAACAATTCGTCTCGGCGGCCACCGCGGTCGCGGTGGACAATCCGCGGTCGCGGTATCGGGACAGAATCGCTGGTGTCACTTCGGAGGCTATTTTGACCATCGTCGGCTTGGATTCTGACTTCGGTGTAAAAAGATGAATTGAAGCCCTTGAAGTTAGCTTTCCAATGGCACCGAAATCAACTCAATCCGGCATCTATAGCTCCAGATATAGCAAGTGGTGCCGCGCAGACAGCTCAAAACGCCTTACAACTCTTGATTCTTGAATTCTTGTGTCTTCGGTCTTCGTATTACAATAATGCTCAAATCTAACCTAAACACTCTCAATATAGCCCTAAAATACAAGAGTAAACCCATACAAAATAGAGCAAATCAAATTCCCCCATACTTAGATCTTGCTCGTCCTCGAGTAAGCTCAAAACAAATACAACAAGGTAGCACATCTAAGATCTCAAAAATACAAGGGAAGATAAAAACACTCAACTCACAACCCGAACCCAAAATATAGAGAAATCATGAGCATAAAACAATAAAGCTCAAACACACACCTCACAACATGATATATCACTCAAGCTCTAAAAACATGAAAGAGAGCAACCTAGGATCTACCCAAATCTAACATGTAAGCCTCAAAGTCCCCAAACAAGAATGATCCTAAACACTCAATAGGTGTGCTCACAAATACTCACAACTCTCATGAACCTCATATTACCCCAGCCTAATGCTGGTCCGAGTTACCTGCTTATTACCTGAGCCGCCCTTTCGGGTTTTCGACTCATCCCAGGATTTATATGCCTTTTTTCAATTTTTATGGATTTTTCTATCTTTTTCTTTTTCTTTCTTTCTTTATTATGCAAAAAGTATGGTGCAAGTGCTCCATGAAAAGAAGAAAATCAAAAATCTGAAGCAAATCTCTAACTAAGCTAACTAGGATAAGCGAATGCGAGTACTCCTTCCCCCATACTTAAATCCTTCATTGTCCTCAATGAAGCAAAGAGAAAGGATAGAAGCAAGGAGAAAGGTATATCAGAAGACTCACAAACGAACGAAGAGAGGTGGAATGGAAGAACTCTTCAAAGATGGTAGAAGAATGGACGAAAAGCTTTGGAATACCGTCTCTGCAAGCTAACCGCGGGCGCGGGTGTACGGGCCGCGGGCGCGGAATCAACACAGTGAGAGAAAACGTCAACTTTTAGAAGGAAACCGCGGGCGCGGGCGATGTGTCGCGGTCGCGGCCTTGGTGCAGTCTCATGCATTTGACTTCTCTTGAACCGGATGATGTGCAATAAAACCTGCGTATCTTGGCTCGTCTCTCGGGAGATGGACGAATACTGGAACTCGAGCCGTGAAGACATGTAGGGGAACAAAGCTCCCCCATACTTAGGCTTTTGCACATAGCCAATACAAAAATAATTCCAAAGATGAATGGAAAGAATATATAGAAGGTGGTGGAAAGATAGATAGAAAGATATAGAGAATGGTAAAGCTAGAAAGATGGAAAAATAGATAGATGGTAAAGATATATGGAAAGTAGAAGATAAATGCCCGAAACTTTTTTTTTTCGATTTTTTTTATTTGAAACCCACTGCATGATAACCGCGGGCGCGGTATGAGTACCGCGACCGCGGCGCTAGTACCTGTTCGTCGGGATGGTTTCTGGTGCTCCACCGCAGGTGCGGTATGGCTGCCGCGAGCGCGGTTTTGCACCAGAATGTCCTTTCGGACCTAGTACCTGCACGTTAGCCCGAAAACGAGAATAAACCCTAGCTAGGAATGGAGAAACAATCTATCTAATCCTTGGGTTGCCTCCCAAGCAGCGCCTTTATTTAACGTCGATGGCCCGACGTCTTCATGATCGGACATCGTCAATGACCTGAGCAATCTATCAAATAACTGTGAACAACTTTCATGCACGCATACATAGCACAAAGATGAATTGAAAGTGAATAATATATCATTAAGGCACCGTTTCAATTTATCAAAGTAGCTAGAGAAGTTATGATCATGCTGATTAGGATGGAACCAATTTGGAGTATTAGGTGGTTTTTCAAAGTATTCATCAAAAGAGACAAATTCGATTTTAGCACTATCACCTATTTTAGGATTACTAAGCGAGATCTCATTAGACAATCTATCATGCTTAAGACCTATGTCAGCAACCAAAGGACAATCAATGGAAAATAAGGGAGAAGAGGAAAGGATACAGGGATCGTGATTGATCACCACCGAGGGCTCCACTGTAGGAGACATAGACATCTCTTCAGGCGGAGGGGAAACCTCCAAAGCATCATCAGACTCCTCTGTCGTGACACAATCAGGATCATCCATCTCATCATCCCATATCGAATATTTGAGTGCTTCTGGAAGGAGTGGACTTGGCTTCTGGGGAACCAGAGGAAGAATGTTAGGCTCCTCATGTGAATCATCGTCGACAATAGAAGAACCGCGCTCACGGAAGGTGGACCGCGGTCGCGGATCGTAACAGGAACTGAGGAAGCTGTCTCCACACACCCGTGGTCGCGGGAAGGTGACCCGCGGTCGCGGGTATGCTCTTCTTGGAATTTCACCGCTTCTGCGTAAAATACGCGGGCGCGGCATGGTGGACGCGGTCGCGGATCATCCGCTGAGTAATCAACGCTAACCTCTGTAGGGATTCCGCGGTCGCGGTCTGGATAACGCGGTCGCGGAATAGCAACAAGAGCGTCATTTGTTACGCCCAACTCTTGTCCACTCCTTAATGACATAGCACTTACATCCACCAGTGCTTGAGGAGTAATATTGATCTTCTCGGAAATCTCCCTCATTCTCATCTCGATGGCCAAGTTCATCTCTTGGAGTTTCCTATCAAATAGCTCATTCATCTCCTCCAGTTTCCTAGAAAGAGGTTCTTCAGCTGATGGCTCATCAGGACAAGAGGGTGTTGTGCTTCTACTCTCCTCAGCAAAGTTCTCCACTATTCTGAAGACTTCCTGGGGAGCTTTGTCTAGATAGGAGCCTCCACATGAAGCATTCACTAATCTGCTGTAATAATAGCACATGCCAAACATGATGTACTCAATAAGATCGTGATCTGTGAACCCATGGCCTGGATAACTAGAAACGAGCCTTTTGTAGCGATCAAGATAATCGTACAGGCTCTCCCCGTCATGTTGTTGAAGATTGGCGATGTTCCTCTTAATAATTGCCTTTACTGGAATAGGGAAGTACTTGTCCATGAATGCAACCTTCAACTGACTCCATGTTGTGATCCGCTGAGAGTGAGGATTGTTTAATATTGAGAAATACCACTCCTTGGCTGATCCGGTCAGAGAGAACGGAAAAGCTCGCATCTGGATTTGATCCTCAGTGACCTTAGCAGGCTTTATGCACAGACATACAAGATCAAACTCTGTAAGGTGTCTAATTACATCATCATCAGGTTGCCCACTGAATCGAGGTAAAAGACCAATCAGACTGGGTTTCAACACAAAGTCCACCCTTTCAGCTAGCGCGGGGTACTCAACAACCATCTTGTCTCTTGAAACCAACGACAGCACTTGGTAAAATTACAGTAGCAAGGGTGTGGACCATAAGATAGGTCCACACAATAGTCAATAAAGATACTAACACTAGAAAGAAACCTAAGTTCCCCGGCAACGGCGCCAAAATTTGGCTCGGCTAAAGTCGTCGTGCCAAGATCAAAGATAAAGAACCCAAACAAACAAACTAGTATAGCAAGTAAGTAAGGGGTCGAACCCAAGAGAACTATGGCTTCTAGTATTAATATAATTATCAACCATGATATAAACTAAACTAATCTAAGAAACAAAGAACAAACAAATAAACAAACATGCAAATATGGGGAAACAACTGATAAGGAGGCAAGTTCATTCAAAAGATCCACTCATGATATAATCCCTCGATCATAGATTTATCCATTGATTTCATTCACACCTATGGTTAATTCCTATCCTGATCATTAACAATCGCAACTCCACGGTCCAAGCAATTCTATAACCCTAGGCAAGGTTGCTTAACCTAGAATTAGCATAGAGAACAAGGATATGCAGGATATAATATCAAACAATCAAGCTATGAGTCAATTGTAAGATAAAAAAACAATCAATTCTCTTCTTAATCCTAGTTGCATAGACAACAGGTCTAGGTTAAGTTGTTTTCACAGATTAGTTTTGTCCACGGTCCAAACCTAATCCAACAATAGAACATAAATCAATTCAATAGGTTCATGACTCCTAGAGAAACAATAAACATTCATAAGATGAAGCACAAGAGAATCAATATTAACCAAAGGATAGAAATCAATTACCAAAACCTCACGAGTTCATACATCAGAGCTTCTCCCTTGAACAAACCCAAGGAGACTAGTTCTCCATAACTAAACTAAAAACCTAACTTGTAGAAGAAGGTAGAATGTAGAATGTATCCCAAAACCTAAGGCTGGCTCCTCCTTATATAGCCCAAGGAACAAGCTCCACGAGATAGATAAGGAAAGAGGCAAAAGATAGAAAAGGAAACATGATAGAAAGATTTTGGCCCGCTTCGGATTCGGCATCACCGCGGTCGCGTCGCCATTACCGCGCCCGCGCTATGGCAACAGAAAGGAACAATTCGTCTCGGCGGCCACCGCGGTAGCGGTGGACAATCCGCGGTCGCGGTATCGGGACAGAATCGCTGGTGTCACTTCGGAGGCTGTTTTGACCATCTTCGGCTTGGATTCTGACTTCGGTGTAAAAAGATGAATTGAAGCCCTTGAAGTTAGCTTTCCAATGGCACCAAAATCAAATCAATCCGGCATCTATAGCTCCAGATATAGCAAGTGGTGTCGCGCAGACAGCTCAAAACGCCTTACAACTCTTGATTCTTGAATTCTTGTGTCTTCGGTCTTTGTATTACAATAATGCTCAAATCTAACCTAAACACTCTCAATATAGCCCTAAAATACAAGAGTAAACCCATACAAAATAGAGCGAATCACTTGGTCATGCTAGACTTCGCACAATTCTTAGACTTCACCAACAAGATCTTGTTAGAGGACTTCCCCGAATCGATCCGGATCAAGATGAAGCATGTGAAGCATGCATTAAAGGGAAACAAACAAGAACGTCCTTCAAGTCCAAGAATGAAGTGAGGATGCCATTTCTTTCTGAGTGGTTTTTTTTATTTGCTATGGCCAGTTTGCTCATGAACTTTTGAGGGGTCTATTTTGAGTTTCGAGAGTTTGGTTTGAATTGCACCTTGGTTGTTTAAGTTGGGTGGCAATTTGGATAATTGGTCGGATAATTAAGCTTTGGGTCATTCAGAGGCCAGGTTTACATTCTGAAGGAATGGAGGCCAGATTTCAACACCGCAAAGGAACCAAAGCACATGGATGACTTGTGGCTCTAGGTGCCAAAATTAACCCGAATTTACCTCACTAATGAGGCTATCCTAACCAGCCTGGAAGGGAACGGTCTTGGAAACCTAATCTAATTTGAAACTCAACATAACAGAATATGCGTCCATGCCGACATTGATGTCATTCTGTTTGAAAGCATCATTGCTCCAGATGAAAATGGTGAGGTCAAACAGCTCAAACTCTGGTTTGAACATAATCAAATTAGGTGCGTGTATTGTGATCAATGCCCAGAAAGGGATGATTCCTCATTCATAACTCATACCAACCGAAACAAAACTTAGCAAGAAGATGTGGCCAAGAAAAATGGTGCTAGTAACTAGAAGAGCACAATAACCCCTACATAAAGCCAAAAAATGAAGAAAACTGAGGTAAATCACCCTAAACCTAATGAAAATTTGTCTTTGATAATGATGTACCAAAATGGAACCCTATAAACAATAATGGCAATGAAAATGCCAATAATGAAGTACTTAATGAAAATTTGAAATTCAATCAGTAGCTTAAGAAAATTGACGAAAAAACTATTTTTTTTTTTGAAATTGCCAAGGACAAGAATATGTAGGCAGAAATTGAGATGAACAATAAACAACCGGAGTAGGACCAAGAAAACGAGAATGGAGAAGATGAATTTTTAGAAGCTGAAGTGCAAGATTTCAATCCAAAAGATAGAGCGAGAGTGAAGATTGATGGAGAGACTGAGTTGTACAAAGCTTTCTGTGCAGCCATGGCGATCGAAAGATCAATCATGGGTGGTAAATCAAAAGATCAGTTGATGGAGATGTTTGACACTAGTAAAAAAGAGAAGATGATCGGTTGAGGACGATACCGCATCATCAGCTCTGAATGAGCCTAAGAAGAAGAAGAAGAATTATTAATGATAAGATCAGACAAGATACACATCTGGGTTCAACCTTCTCAACCAAAGAGAAGATGCATTCCAATTGGAAAAAAACCCCACCAAAACTAAAGCTCCAAAAGCTAGTCCTTTTCATATGCCTCAGCAATTTCTTTCATGTTCTTTTTGGTTTCTTTGATGTCCAGCATTTGCTCCTTATGTTGCGGTTTTGTGGTTCACCCAAGTCATGTTGCTTTATGGGACGTGTGTGGTCTAGCATCCTTATATTGTGAGGTTAGGTTATAGTTTAGTTGAAAGGGGTTTCACTAGTGGACTTAGGGACGGACACTATAACTTCAGAGAAGTGTGTAACTTGCCTGTTGATATGCTCTCTTTAGTATAGGTTAAGTCTTGTATTTTAGGGCTACATTGAGTGTTTTAGGTTAGAGTTTGTCCGTAGTTGTATTATCTAGGCCGAAGACACAAGGATTCAAGATTCAAGAGTTTTCAAGACGTTTTGAGTTGTCTGTGTGACACTCTTGCTTGCAAAGGCTGTATCTAGAGCTACAGTGGTCGGATTGAGCTGATTCTAATGTCATTGGAAAGCTAATCGAAGAGCTGCAATTTATCGTTTTACACCAAAGTTAGATTCTAAGCCGAAGAGGGTCAAAACAGCCTCCGAAGTCAAGTGTTCATCACTGTCCAAGATCCGCGCCCGCGAAGGATGATCCGCGCCCGCGGTGGTTGCCCATAGACGGAGTTTCATTCTGTTGCGAAAGCGCGGGCGCGGTGGACCCGACGGAGTTTCATTCTGTTGCGGTGCATGCCTGATCCGAGACGGGTGAAAACCTATATTCTTTCCTTTGTCTTATCTTTCCTCTTTCCTAATTAGCTAGAGGAGCATGTTCCCTAGGTCTATATAAAGAGAAGCCTGCCTTAGGTTTCCGACCATGAAGGTTATGAGTGAGGACGCCATTTCTTTCTAAGTGTTTTCTTTTGCTATGGCCAGTTTGCTCATGAACTTTATGGGGTCTATTTTGAGCTTCGAGAGTTTGGTTTGAATTGCTCATTGGCTGCTTACGTTGGGTGGCAATTCAGATAATTGGTCGGATAATTCGGTTTCGGGTCAATCGGATGCGAATAGTGATGGATATGAACAGATAATCGGTTACATCGGATTGGAATGGGTCAGATATCCAAATTGTCAAATAACTTGGATTATCGGGTTAAAATTGGTCAATTTAATTTGGGTTTCGGTTGAATCGGTTTCGGGTTGAGTTAGCTTTGGCAATTTTCGATTAAATCGGATTTTGGTTGAATCAGTTTTTAGTTCAATCGGTTTCAACTGAATTAGTTTTGGTTGAATCGGTTTCATTTGAATCGGGTTTTTATTAAATCAAATTTTGATTGAATTGGGTCTTAATAGAATTAGGTTTTGATAGTTTGTTGGGACGATGTTGAGGACTCCATCGTATTCATAACAATCGTCCCTGAAGTTTTGATAATGACAAACTCAACTTTGATCTAATGGTTGTCCAAGCTATGTCTCAAAAACTTATGAGAATGCATGTTACGCTACAAAAACAAGTGTAAAGCAGTCCTTAAGGAGTAGGGACGCTAACACTTAGAAGAATGGACAAGAATGTGTTTCTGTGAGATGAGGACGTATTACCGAACGAGTAGGAGCGCGAGCTAAACTGCTAGAGTCCATAACAGACTGTCAACATGATGACATCACTAGACAGGCCGAAAATTGCCCAGGAAGCTTCGTTGATCATAAAGGACACGTGAAGGCCGATCCTGTTCATCAGTTCTACACCACGTGGAAGTAGATTCTGTAGCAAGAAACTACGAAAATTGCCAAGAAGCTACGTCCATCATTAATAGGGACGCGTGGAAGTGGAACCTGTTGCAAGGGACTCCTGAGGGCAAGTGGGTCACAAGAAAGGTGGCCTTCCCGGTCACTATAAATACACTCACTTGTATTTGTTGTGACGTGACTTCTCCGACACATTTCAGAGCGAAAGAGACTAATCACCAAGAACACTCAAACATAGTGACGAACTGATGTTTAGATCTTTAGAGAAGTTTAAAAAAACAAAAGAAATTGTTTGTAACTGTGAACTACCTATCCCTCACGAAGGACTATGAGGGGACATGCTTTTTTAACATTCTTACGTTATGAAAGTTAGGTTATAGTTAAGCTGAAAGGAGGTGAACTTTAAGGACAAACACTATAGTTCAGAGAAGTATGGAACTTGCTTGTAATTGTAAGGACTCTCTCATATATAAGATACGAAAAAACTACTTGAAAATCCTCCACGGAGGTAGAGGTTTACCCATTAGGACTACTTGGTCTTTGTGGGGTTCCTCTATAAAACACTTGCGTTCTTATCTTATTCTGTCTTCCATACCTGCTTAAGTTTATATTCTGCTTCATAAGGACGCTCCATTTGGACGCCTTTTGACTCTTAATTACTAACAACGATCCAACATAGTTCGAATAGAGGATCAATCTAATTTTGATGTGACTATACTTTACACAATACATTTTTTTTCATATTTCAGGCGTATAACATCAGTAAGCATATATCAATATAATGATATTAGTATATCTAGATCTTATATATTTTTCAGATCATGTACATTCTTAAAGTGACATATATTATTTATGTGTATCTATCTCTTTTGACCCTTATTAGAGCATGTGCAATGGTAAGGATTTATCACCCCCTTAGCACTTTCTCACCTCTTAGAGGACATCCTTGTTGTCTTGAACAAATAAAAGACAATCCTCTTTCAAAGAGGTTGCAATCCTCCTTCTGTACAGGATTTCTCACTTTGGCCCTTGCGCAAAAAAAAAAAAAATCAACATCCAAGTACTTGTTGACATGTGATATCAAACTGGTTTTTTTTTTATTTCACTTCCATTGACAAATAATAAATTCTAATTATGGTTTAAGAAAATTGTGATATTATTTTTTACAAAAAAATAAAACTAATGCTTATAATTTTTTTAATCTATAAAAAGATTCTAATTTTGCCTTATTTTCACATAAATTTTCTTTTTTATTTCATATTTTATTACAACAATTTATATTATGGAAACAATTGAAACATCTTTTTTGTACTTAGGTTTTTAATAATTTGATTAGGTAATTAAAATAACAAATTTGATAAATTTATTTTTTATGTTGAAACGTATTGTTATTTTGTGTAGTATATATAATTATTTATTTATTGATTATGCCGAGTTGGTTAAAGAAACACATTTTATTATTACTTAATTAGAGTAATTCAATTCGTTAAAAATGTTTGATTGACATAAATTATGTGTTTGATGTATATGTAAAAGTACAAATAGAGAAAGCAAAGAGGATACTTTTTGTTGTAGAAGAAAATAGAGAAAGAGGATGAGGATGGGAAATGAGATAGTGGGATATGAGGTGGATGAAAGAGAAAATAATATGCGTGTGAAGATGAGAAAAGGAGAGAGAAAATTGAGAGATGATTGAACCTCCTATCCATTGCTGTACCACCCATCCATATTAAAGATAAATAATGATGTACAAATAATTTTATAGACCAAAAAAGAAGTCATAAAGTCATAGTGTATATTTACTTTACATTATGTTCAGATTGTTTCGGGTATCATATATAATTGTCGAGTATGATCAGGTTACGACACTTTCGAATATCGGGTATAATCGGGCTCGGATTGTTTTAGGTTTTGGATGTAACTCGGGTCAGTTATATTTGGTTCGGTTTATTTGGGTTTCGGTTTGACACCGGATGAGCTTTTCGGATGTAATCACTTAAACGAGTTGTTTATACCTTCGAGTTAGATTCGGTTGGATTAAGTTCGTTTCGGATTTCATTTTATAATTTTTTCCCGGATCTCAGTCGGTTCTTGAATCGGATAATTCAATCGGTTAGTTTGGATCGGGTCAGAATTTTCCACCCCAATGTTTGATTGGTCTGATTCACCAGATTGGCTATTTTTTTGGTTTGCATTTGATGAGGAAGTTTCATCTGGGGTGGTATTTTCTTTTAATTCCTCTTCATGGGATGGGGTTTTAGGCGAGTATCAAGGTTTTTGGTGTTATTGGGATCCAGTGTTGAAGTAGTTTTGGTGAGATGATTTTGACTAAGAGAAATTTCGTTTGAGAGCTAGTGTTGCGAGGTGAGTTTGATTTGTGGGGTTTGTACGGGGATTTAAAGAAGAGTAAAATAGCCCTTCGATTCTCCATGAACATTGGGTGCTCTTCAGACCATTGAGTATCATGGGTTTTGTTGGAAATTGGATTCGGGAGAGAGTAATTGCTCCATCTCCAAATTTCGTTGCAAAGGATATATTACATACCCTCTCAATAATACCCACATCGAGCTCAGTCCCTATGCAAATTTATGAGATGAATGCAATGATGATAAGAGTTGGTTGGGATTTCTTCAACTTGCCATTGAAGACCGGCGATGATTTTATTAGGGCCCTTCTTACTACCTAGTTGGAATTCTTGTATTTCGTTTTCGAGGTCGCATTCAATGTAGCATAGCCCCTTCTTTCCCCATTAATCTTGACCACGGTTGTATGGCGTGCATACTCTATTAAATTTTTTCTCGACGGTCGTTTGTGGAGTTGACGGCGGCTGCTTTGGGTTGGCAGTGTAACTAGGGTTTTGCCGCATGTTGAGAAATTAGGAGGTCATACGTGTCAGGGCATTCTTTTTTTAACGCTCAATGTTGTTCCCTAAATTTAGCATTGAAGTTGAAACTCATGTTTACACAATTAAAAAAAAATTTGGTAGCTAGTTATTTTTGGAACATTTGTAATGTAACTCGGCTATACAAAAAAAAAGGAAGCTAAATAGTCACTTTTCTAAAAGTAAATGGTGACATCATCATCCTCTACCACCATCAACCTTTGACAAGACATTGACCGGCCGTTGACCGACATTGACCGGCTTTGACCGGCGATGACTAACCTGTCATCACCCCGAAACTTGTCATCGCGTACAAAAAACTTGTCATTGCTTATAAAAAACTTGTCATCGCTTTTAAAAACTTGTCATCGCTCAGAAAAACTTGTCATCACGTAGAAAACTTGTCATCTCTTTAAAAACAACTTGTCATCTCTTTTAAAAAAACTTCTCATAGAGTATAATAAATGCGTCGTCGCGTACAAAAACTTGTCGTCGTGTACAAAAACTTGTCATCACTTAACCTATCGTCACATACAAAAAACCAATCATCACGTACAAAACTTGTCATCACCTTAACTTGTCATCACATATGCAACTTGTCATCAGAATTTATTAGTATGCCAATGTGGGTTGTGAACCCACATTATTGTGCCATTTGAGCTAATAGGCCATAATTAAAAGTAATATATAGACAAATTTAACAATAGAAAATAAATTCAACTTGTCATCACCAAAACCCTCAAAACCAACCGATCCTCCCTAAACCTATAAACTCAACTTGTCATCAATAAAACCCATAAACTCAACTTATAAAGTCAAAGCGTAGATGACAGATCAACGAATTAACAAATCAACACTATTTTCTACTGTATTAATTTAATTAACAAATCAACACTACTTGAGTCTAATTAAGAAATCGAATTTTCATAGAGCAAATCAATGTCCTCAATGCAAACGTATCACATATCTCTAGTTCTAAATTTTCATAGAGCAAATAATCTAAAAGCTAAGCCCCTGTACTCTTAGGATTTTGTTATGATCAAATCTATTCAAAGAAAGAAAAGGAGGGTTTGAAGACAAAACTATGAACATTTGTTACTAAATTCAACAAAGTATTTTAGGTTCAGACAAAATAGAATTGCGCATCATTCCACAAGCTGTTACTAAACTCATAAACACAGACACCAATTGTGTTTCCAAAATCGACTAGAGAAATCAAAAAATCATTCCTCCACAATTAGATATCGCAAACAAATATCACCGTATCTATAAAAATAAATAGACACAATAATCAATCAAGGAGTTTAAATCAACCCTAAAGCCTTCTACAAGACTGATTTCACATAAACTCATCGAGCGGGAGCCCTAATATCTAGGTTAACAAAATGCACAAAGAGCGAGCAAGAGGTGAGATATGCGTATCCGGATAAAGGTAATTAGCGAAGAAGACGATTGTAATTCTGAGAAATCAGGCATTTGGGAAAGCGACGAAGGTCATCAGCAGCGACGGGACGGATACACGATGTTCGAAGGGGAGAAAATGGCGGATAACGGTGGAAGGCGGACGCTGATCAACATGTGCGAATGGGGGGATAAAGAGAGGCGATCTCGTCGCCTTCGGCCAAATCTCGTCACCACCGGCCCAGATCTCGTCGCCTCCGGCCTAGATCTCATCAATTTCGACTAGATCTTGTCGTTTAAGCCCCGATCTCGCCAGATCCCGATCTCGCTGCCTTCGCATGTGGAGGAAGGGGACGCCGGCATGGGGGGAGGAGGTCGAGGTGGAAGTGGTGGTCGGATAGAGGGGCGAAGACGGTTCAAATCTAGGGTATTTTTTTCCAGATCTGAAATTGAGAGGGAGAAGGGAGAGAGAGGAGGAGGGAGGAAAAAAATGGGAGGAGAGAGAAAATGAAGGGAAATGAGAGTTTATATACCGGCTAATTAGTTAATTTTTTTTAAACCTGGTCTAATTACCTTCTAAATGTATGAAAACAAGCTCCACCACCTAGGGGTGTCCATTAAAAACCGAAACCGAAAAACCGAACCAATAAACCGAAAAACCGGCACATTTTTTTGGTTAACTGAACCGAAATTATTTAAATTTTTGGTTTGGTTAACCGAAGCAAGAATATTAGCAGTTTCTCGGTGCGGTTTCGATTTCGTAATGTCGGTTAACCGAAAAACCAAAAATTAATTTTTTTAAATTTTTATATTAATATATAAGCTAGTTTGATTTACTTTGAATGATTCATTTTTCAAATGATGATGTTGTTCTATTGAGCCATTTTGAGTTCTCTTCTTTGCATTGTTTTATTGTGGCTTGTAATTTCAATCATATACTTGTCAAATATGTCGTTTGTACGTGTCTACATAAGCGCTTTAAACTATTTATTAAATATGTTGTTCGATTGAAATACATGCAATAATAGTTTAAAATATCATTTGGTTATTATAACTTTCAAGGCATATAAAATTAGTGTATATTTTGAAGACCTAATCTAATTAGACTATATTGTTTAATCATATTCGATAAATTTGTTTTTCTGTCATGTATATTATGATAATCTAAATCACATATATGGTAATTGGTTAACCGATAAAACCAAACCGAAAAATTGGTTAACCGATCTCCGATTAACCAAGATTAATGATTCAGTTAAGGTTTATGATTTTAGCTAACCGAAATTATGATTAACCGAAGTCCGATTAACTGAAATTACGGTTAACCGGGTTTGGACACCCCTCTACCACCACCCCTTCCTGTACAATTAAACCCGGAGTACTAACCTTGTAGTAATATTCTTGTTCCAAAGTGATTTTTTTTAATTGTTTTTGAATTTTACGATTTGACCTGATGTGATACCCACACCAACCTCACAGACATCAATTCAGTCGTGGGTCCCAGGGTCTACAGAAAATCCAAGCCAATATGGGAAGCATCAAACAAGAGAGAGAGAGGCGACGCCTAACTCGTAGTACGATTAGAAATTAGGAATAGTGCATCTCCATTACTCTTCCCCCTCTCTCTCTTTCTTCCTCCTCTTCCTCCGTTCAGCCCCTTCTTCAAATCAAAACCCGGACGCTTCTCTCTCTCCTAGGGTTTTTCTTCCCTGCTTCCCCCCCCTTTCCCCTCTTCGTTTCGATTTTCACTGTCTTCGCTTGAGCTTTGTTCCATTATGGAATCAATTTCTGCCGATCGAGCTATTTGAGATTTCCTGCTGCTCTTTAGTTCAGGTGCCCTTTCGATTCGCTCGCTAATGCTGCTTTCTCTCTTTATTTGCTGTGAAGGTGTTTTATCTGTTTCTTCTTGTTGTATTATGTGAGGATAAAGACTGATTAGCATTTGATATCTCTTTTTCCGCCAAGTTGTGTGTGTTTGAAGTAATTCTGCGGGCATGTGCTCAATTTGTGGGGCATTTTTCGGGAGGATCTACTCGTTTGGGTGCTTAGGTTTAGAGTTCCCCTGTTTCTATTTTGTGTTTAGCATTTGCCCGTTCAGTTTAGGGGATTGCCTTCCTTATAACTCAGCCCAGTCTATGTGGTTTGAACAGGGATGCAAGATCTGGGTTTTTGCACTTTTCTTGTGGGAGATCTTTCAATCTGTCTTCAATTGGCTGTTAAAGGAACAAATTTTGCTTGCCAGCTCTCTTTGATATGATCCACATTCATGTGGTGTTTGCCTGTGCTGGGGCTTTCACAACAGGCCCAGCCATCCCTTTTGGATTTATTCTTTTGTTTTTAATATAAAATGTGGTACTGCATTATATGCTTTGGATGCCAATGCCTTCCTTGTGATAATACAGTATGAAGGGATGACGAATTAGATGCTCTACAGTACTAGGAAATATTAGTATTTTATTTATGGAAAATGGATATCTACATATGTATTTGCATACATACATCAGACACAAATGCATAAATAACTATTGATGGTTAAGAGTGGGATATTTAGTTTTCCATCTTCTCCCATGGAGATGATGAACACCTCCTATCAAAGATGTAATCTAGTTTCTAGATATGAGTTATGATCTAGTATTTCTGTTCTTTCTCCAGTTTCTATGTTCTTTTGCTAATCTAGTTTGCCTGATTTGTTCATTCTCAGCAGGAGAAGTTTGATTACATTATGAAGTAAGCCGAAGAGATTTGTCTGCTTGTTAAGTTATTCCTCTGGACATTGCGCAATGGCTTCTAAAGAGCTGTATCCTGCTCAGCATCATCCATTAATTACTCAGGGCTCAGGAAATTGGCGAAAAGTGTGATTGTTATATAGCTTCTTTTTAAGGTCCCATACTTTTGATCAGATATGGCGCATAAAAGTTCATATCATGGTAACTCTGAAATTGTTGAAGTAGAGGACGATTTAAATAAGGTGCGGCATGATAAAAGTAAGCATTACTCAAGAACAGATCTGAGCAAAGAGAAGGATAGGAGGTCTCTTCCCTCAAATTTGGGCCGTGTAAGTTCTCTAGAAGATGAGCTCAGCCAGCTCTTTGAGATATTTAACCGTAGAAATTCATCCCAAGGGACAGGCTATTCACCACACAATGGCACAAGCTCCTCTAAGAATCATACCTTGAAGAAGCCCATGAGAGCTAGCAGCTCTTCAGCATATGGCATTTCTGAGAGAGTAAACCTAAAACAAGCTCTTAGGGGCCTATGCATCTCCCAAGCATCAGAAATGGCTGCAATGAAACGGTCTGCTGCTAGATCAAGTGGTGCTTCAGAAGCTGGGAGGATAACGACTTTGTACCAGAATGTTGTAGACGAAGATAACTCCTCTTTGATTTCTCAAGATGAAGGAAAAGAGGGTTTGCTAGAGATATGTCTTGTGCCAGAAGAATCAGCTCCTTCCATTAGTGGGGCCAAAAACAGCTTTAAACAAAATAAGAGGGCTCTCAAATCATATGAACCAAAAAATGAAGTGACCAAGCTGGAAGTGCCATCCAGGGACAAAACTCTGATACGTGCATCTAGCTCAAGTAATGGTGATGAAGTCGTAAAGATGTGCCAGCGTGACCAGGTGCAAAATGGGAAAAGAATTCCGCCTACTGTACCTAAAGGTGTGCCTTCTTTGGTGGAAACTTCGCAAAGCAAAAAAGTCTCCTCCTCCCTTTCAGCTTCATCTTTCCGAGCAGCTAGTGACAGCTCACTGAATATAGCTAGCCAAATAGAGAATGAATTTGAAATTGTGAGTGGAGCAGCATTGATAAACTCATCACAGAAAGACAAACATGCTCCATCACCACCTGCATTACACTCGTCTGTTGGCAGGAATACTCTAGAACCTGAACTGGCATCACTTCCACCTGGATTTCAAACATCCAAGAATAATATGTTGCAGGAAGAGGAGATCATGCTTGCAAATTCTCCTCGTCAGTATGATCTCAGAAGCACTTCTGAGCTCACTAAGAGCAGCTCTTCTCCTTACAAGTCCATCAACAAAGCCTCTGCTGCAAAATCAGCCAAGCTAGAAGAAAAGGGATCAGCTATAAAGGGAATGAAGAAGGGCAGTCTGCCAAGACTTCCATCTGCTAAGGGAAAGAAGGTTAAAAAATCAACTAGAAATGTTTCACGCCTGGTGAGACCAGTTGTGAAAACCAAGAATTTTGTAAAGAGAAAGACCAAGAAGGATACTCTGACTTCAGCCCATTACCCAAAGACCACACACAGTGAATTCAATAATGCTCTGTATCCAGGTGCAAATGATGTAGTTTGTGCAAGATGCCAATGCATGATGGCTGATGAATGGGAAGAAGTGGGTGAAGAGTTGCTCTTGTCCCCAGATGCAATTTCCAGAGATGAGCTTTCACCATTTTCCACTATTGCAAGTCTCAGTGCTGAAGTCTCTCCATTGTCCCTCATTGTTAGTCCTTGTGCTGATGAAAACTTGGTCAATCCTGTTTTTGATGTTGGCACCCCAAATTATAATTTGAACAGCGCAATCAAATCCAATGAAGCTGTCAAGGTGGGAGGGAAGTCCAAGTCAAGAGACAAGGGGAACTTTACTCAGAGTTCAAAAAGCAGCCCAGAAGAGTGCAGTAGCAGTACTAGCATTAGTGAAGAAAGTAATCTAAGCAGGCCTAGCTGCTGTGACAGGCCACACATGTCAAAGGATGTGAGGTGGCAAACAATTCGTCAGTTCAAGATGCAGCACGGAGCTGTGAGCTTGAGACATTTCAATCTACTAAAGAAGCTTGGTTCTGGAGATATTGGAACAGTTTATCTCGCTGAGCTAATTGGTACAAATTGTCTATTTGCTATAAAGGTTATGGATAACGAGTTCTTGGTAAGAAGGAAAAAGATAATGAGGGCACAAACAGAAAGAGAGATATTAAGGATGCTGGATCACCCGTTTCTCCCTACATTGTATTGCCAGTTTACGTCTGACAATCTATCATGTTTAGTTATGGAGTATTGCCCGGGTGGAGATTTGCATGTTTTGCGTCAGAAGCAGTCAGGCAGGTGTTTTACTGAACAAGCGGCAAGGTAACAAATTAAAGCTCCATTTGCCTCTCTAGTTTATGTCAATTTCTCATCTTTCTTTTCACTCATCCATCTTGCTGCTTTTGGAAACTTGTAATTTTCATTCCCCCTGCTATCTGGTGCAATAAGAAATTGCAATGGTCTTTCATCTCCCTGCAGATCTTGGAGCAGCTGACTCTTACAAACTTACATTAGATACATATACTGATGCTAGCAACAGTCTTTAAGGTTTATGTGGCTTGAGTTAAATGCCTCAATTGGTTCACTCCACTGATAAAATAAGTGGTTTCTTAATCTACATCTTTTGCTCTGCTAATGCCTGTCTTTGGAAAGGGGTTATTTTACAGCTGTGTTACCCGGAAGCTCCAACAAGGTGGCGTTTCCCGTTTCAACACAGAAACGCGGAAACTCATTTTTACTCTAAAAAGATGAAAAGCATGTGCTTTCCCATTTCCGTTTCGTTTTCTTTTCTCGATCCCGTTTCCGTTTCCGTGTAAACATAGTTTTACAGCTGTTCTGATTCTAATTCTCAATATGAACCTGATACCTGCATGATAGAACGGGGGACAGTAAACAAATAACATAAACTGTTTCTCCGTAGCTTAAGTCTTGCTTGCTCTGAAGGAGTGAATAACTGAGACAAATCACCTTCTTTTGTTGCAGATTCTATGTAGCTGAAGTCTTGCTTGCTCTGGAATACTTGCACATGCTTGGAGTCATCTACAGAGACTTGAAGCCAGAAAATATCCTGGTTAGAGAAGATGGTCACATCATGCTCTCAGATTTCGACCTCTCTCTAAGATGTGTTGTCAACCCTACACTTTTGGTCTCACCCTCCACAATAGAAACCACAAAATCCATGTCTGGACCATCTAGAGACTCCGGTTGTGTACAACCATTCTGCATCCAACAACCATCTTGTCAAGTCTCATGCTTTGGCCCTGGCAAAATGCGAGGGCCTACAAAACCCAGGAAGCTGAAACCCGAACAATTTGATCCCCTAAAGCCCTTGCCACTTCTTATCGCTGAGCCCACCTCAGCTAGGTCCAATTCTTTTGTTGGGACCCATGAGTATCTGGCTCCAGAGATCATCAAAGGTGAAGGGCATGGGAGTGCAGTTGATTGGTGGACATTCGGGATTTTTCTGTATGAGCTTCTGTATGGCAGGACACCGTTTAGGGGCTCAGGCAATGAAGAAACCTTAGCAAATGTGGTTATGAAGAGCATGAAATTCCCGGATAGCCCGTTAGTGAGTCTCCAAGCAAGAGACTTGATTAACCGGTTGCTGGTAAAGGACCCAGAGAGTCGGTTGGGAACAGAGAGGGGATCAGCTGAGATAAAGCAGCACCCGTTCTTTGAAGGGTTAAACTGGGCTCTGATACGATGCGCCGTTCCACCGGAGTTGCCAGAATTTCACAGGAGCTACGGAATTAGCAAAGGGTCCCTTGAGAACAACTTCAGCAGTAATGGCGAGGATAATGGGCATCTTGAGTATCATAATGCTTCTTCTGGGGAGCAGTTGGAGTTTGAGGTGTTCTAAGAATTGCCAGAAAGCTGGAAGTGTGAAAATTGATTTTCTTGGGTAAGTTACTGTCTCTAGTGATGTAGGCTATTGCACAGATAATGTTGTAAAGTTGCTGAGTAAAATGATGCAGTCGTCACCTGCAATACTTGGTATTGGAATGGAGTTATAAAATGGGAAAATTTTCGTCAATCTATTTGATTCATTGCCATTCTAGCTGTATCATCCATTCATGGCGTATATAGGTTTGCGAACAAGTTTATCAGGTAACTTTATTTGGGGGTGCTACAAAAACTTGAGTTAGTAAAAACAAAAACTATGTTTTTTATGGCTTGAATTAGTTGTTATAGAGTTTGAATGCAAAAATGAAAATTGTGCAAATCTTGTGCGGAAAAAATATTCTGCACGCAAAAATAATACTGGGCACGAATATGCGAAAACAATTATTATGTGTGAATCTATCTATCATCACATCATCATAATTTTATATACTAAAGCGGAGGTTAAAAATAATATTTGGCACGACACATGTCAATTTTTCATTAGACCACATAACCCATTTTTATTAAAACAATTGAATTTTCTTAATTGCTTGAAATTTCATTGTAGACTCTACATTAGATTTCTTTTTATTTACTTATTTTCCTTTTAATTTTTTTTTCTAAAAAATGAACTTTCAATTTTATACAATATTGTTCTTATCTATTAAACACTTTAAAATCAATCTTAATTTTATTATGAGATATTTTTACCTACTAATTTCCATTTAATTATTTTTCTAAATGAAATTACATGTTAACATTTCCGCATAATTTTTCTAAAAAATACTCTTATCTACTAATTTTTGTTTTTAATTGTTTTTCTAAAAATAAAATATTTGCACATTTTCTTAAAATAATGTTTTCCACAAAAAATTACACATTTTATGTCGAAAATTCCACATGATATTTGAACGTTAATTATTTTTCTAAAAATAAAATATCCTTTTGAATAACATTATATAAATTTTACAATAAGTTTTTCCTTATCAAAATCGTGCCTTCAAGGCACGGGAATGATAATAGTACTATATATACTAAAGTCGAGGAAATTCGAGCCTCCACATTAATTTTGGCCACACTCTTTTAAAAAAAATAAAGTTCAGAAAATAATTTTAAAGTCTTCTTATTCTTATTAATTGTCTATCATCTATCATCTTCTTTTTCTAATTTCTATATTTTTCACCTAATTTCTATCCTTTTTACCTATTTGCTAAAACATTCTTTTTTCTAAAAAAATCAAAAGTATAATTAATTTGTTCAACTTATTTGTCACTTTGAATTGTTGTTTTTATTATATTTTTATTATCATAGAGATGCACCATATTTCTTTGTCAATCTTTTTTTGTTCCATAAATTTATAATTCAAGCTATAGATATGTAAAAGTATCTTAGAAAAATATCTTAAAAATATATAAACTAAATTTGTGTTATAATATTCATTTATAAATTATATTTATCTATAAATCTACTATAATTAAATTAATTATAATTTTATAATCTCTATTGAAATATTTATTTTATTTCAAAAAGCATTATTAGTGATACAAGTCTGTTTTTTTAAAAGATTTATTTAAATAAGTCATAATTAACTTAGTTTTTGATTTCTATCATCATATAAAAATCTTATTAGTTATAAAAATATATATGTTGATTAAATATTTCACTTGAGATTTCATATCGTATAACATATGACTTTTTTAATTAATCAAATATATTTTCAAATAATATGATAGTACTTTATCTATACTTTTTTTTTAAATCATACTATTAAAATTTTAAATTTGAGTTTATTCTTAACGCCAAATCACGACTTTGGATTAACAAAATATTGTAACGATTTTGGATTAACAAAATATTGTAACGATTTCGGATTAAAAGACAATAGGAAATCCACATTATGGCCATCGTAGAAACAAAACGAACAAACTTCCAAACGATCAGGTGTGGCAACATGCTTGTTTCGACAATATAGTGTGGTCTCCTGCAGAAGGTAGGGCAGGGGGTATATGTGAGCACTAGTTCACCAGCGAAACTGTTGAAATCATAATCCATGAACCGAGAAACATTATAATGAAACACGTAAAGCTCCTAACAGGGCGGGTTTTTGCCTTATGTTTTTTGTGCGCCTCCAAATGAGACCCAAAAAGATAGCTTTTGGTCAGAATTTATCAAATGTGCACTCGGAATCGATATTCCCATGGTCATAATAGGCGATCGAAACGAAATCAAAGAAATCGGTGATAAAAAAGGAGGTTTTGTACCTATGACTAGTAGATCTGAACAACTTCAGCATCTAAAATACACCTGTAACCTACATGACATACCCACCACAGGGAACATGTACACCTAGCGAAAAAATAAAACGAAAATCGATAACATTTACCAAAAGTTGGACTGAGCAATGGTTATTGATAAATGCTACAACAACTTCTAGGAATTCGAACCCACAATCATGCATTCACAACATCTGATCACTGCAAAATATCGGTCGATATTATAAACGACAAAATAAGGAAAGTGGCACCGGTCAAGATGGAGAAGGTGTCGCTAATGAGAAAGGGCTACCGAAGTGTAGTCAAACAAACTTGGAGAACTTGCTTCCATGGGTCTTTCATGTTCCGGCTCATGAAAGAAACTCAATTGCTCAAAGCACACACAAAAGAGTGGAATAGGAAGACATTTGGATATAAATTCCAACAACCACGGGAGATTAAGGACACTCTCCTTGATTTGCAAAAAGGATTATCGAATCTCCAGAACCAGCGCTCGTCCAAAAGAAGCTCCGATTCCTATGAAAGAAGGAGTGCATTCTTCAGTTCCATAGAACGTACTGGAAGTAAAGGGCAAAGACAAAACATGTAAAATTTTTGGATTCGAATTCGAGATATTTCCACAAAATAGCATCGGGGAGGCAAAACCGCAAAACCATTACTCCCTCCATCCCAAAAAATTTTTCCATAAAGCGCATTTGCACGCAGATTAATGAAAAGTGAAAAAGTTTGATTGATGACGGAAAAGGTAATAAAGTTGGTGAAAAGGGTAAAACAAAGGGGTAATATATAAAGTTGAATGAGGATAATTTTGTAAGTTGAGGAAAAAGTTGGATAATGGGTGTAATATATGAGATAGTATGAGGGTAAGATTGTAAAAGCATAATGATATAAATGGAAAAAAATAGAGTTGGACAAACTATTGTGAACGACCGAAAAGGAAAGGCGGACGATGATGTCTCTCAATTTGGTGGTGTTTTAGAGGTTATTTTCCTATGTAAATACGTGTCTTTTGTTTCTTTTCTTGTGAGTTTTGTTCCTTTTTAGCTTAGATTCCGATTTTCTATGAGTTTCGGAGACTATGCGAATTTGGTGCATTTTGTAGGTGTTTTTGGCATGATTTGAGGATGTTTCGGAAGGATACCCAAGGAGGAGCAAAGCACGAGCATAAAGGAGCGGAAGAGCCAAGCGATCAATGAAGAGAAGCACAAGAAAGGCCAAGAAGAGAAGTGGACCGAGGCTAGGACCGAGTTCCCCAGCAAACTCGGGCCCGAGATCGACTCCAGGACGTCGGACCGAGGTGCCAGCACATCGGGCCCGAGGTACACGCGTGTCGGTCTGAGTCGGCGGAAGTGTGGATTGGGCACCAAGGCACACAAATGTGATCTACCACTTTTGCCCCTCTTCTATTTTGGGTATTCTTAGCTTCTAATTAAAAGGAGAGAAGATAATTAGAGGAGTACCAAACATTACACACATCTAATCACTCTCAAAGGCTCAAGGAAGACTTGGAGAGCAAGGAGAAGGAAAGGAGAGGAGAAGGAAGAGAAAATCGGTGGAGAAGTGATAGATCTAGGGAGGAATTGTGAGTTTGTTCTTGTTTTGATTTGCAATTTGTGGATTTGGATTAGAGTTTGTGGATTTCCTTTGTTTTGAATGAATTTTGGCTTTGCTTTGATTTGGATGATTGAGACTTGTTTGCTTTGTGATTTGATTGCTTTTTACTCTAGCCATATGGAGTAGATTCCATTGATCTTGGGCAATGGGGGAAACCTCTAGCTAGGTGGTGGTTTGAACCGCCAATTCCATACCTTGAGTGCTTGATCTAGGAACCCACTCTACATAGAGCTACAATCTCTTGTGGAAGCAAGGGTTCAAGAGCTTGTGATTGGCCAGAGTGAACGGAAGCGATCGATTGCCTATCACTTGACCTTGCATCGAAAGGGAGGTAAAATTCCCTAGGGTCGATGTGTAGAAGTGGCGGGGCCGAGGCGAACAACCTCGATCTCACGAGGATCAACACTTATTGGCTGAATTGGGGTGGAATAACCCACATCTAGTAGAGGAGGAACCTAAAAACCCGAGATCTATCTACTATTTTGCAAAGGTTCGACTTACCCAGACATCGGGCCCGACTTACATCAGTGTCGGTCCCGTGCATTTCTCTGTCGATCCACCTCGTGCCCGAAGTGACCATGTCGGTCCCGAGTGGTTTCTCTTGATTTTTCCTTTGTTTTAGCTTTTCTTTCCCTTTTGCAAGTCTTTTTGGTACACTCATCGCACGAACTCCCGAGTGTTCGACACCCTACCTTGTGCTACAACTAGGTTTGGTTATAAATTTAAATTTTGACCCTCGCATTCCGAACCGATCAGAATTTTGGCACCGTTGCCGGGGAGTTCTAATTGTTTGAGGTACCTATTTTGTTGAGTCTTTTGATTTGGTAGTGATTTGGGTGAGGGATTAGCCCAAACCCCTTGTTTGTTTTGATTTGGTTTTGTTTGTGTCTTTGCTCATAGGTTTATGCAAGCTCGTTCCAACCGTGGAACACTTGAGTTTGAGCTAGTAAGTGATCCGGAGAGCATAATCAAAGAGGCCCGAAAGAAGAAGAGAATGGAGAACCAAGCACAACATGATGATGAGATGGTGAGGCTTAGGGCCGATATAGCTCAAATGCAACTTGAGATGGAAAACTGAGATGCCGAGGCAAGGAGAGAGCGTGAGCAAAGATTGAGGCTAGAGGCTCAAGTTAATGCTCAACCCCGGAATGCACGCCAATACATGCATCCGGAGTTGAAGGTGCCCGAGCCGGCCATTGTCTTACCGGAGGTTTCCAAGAACTTCGAGATCAAAACTCAATTCAAATCACTTATCAAGAGGGACCAATTCGAGGGACGCCCGCAAGAGTGTCCGATTGAGCATGTGAAGCGTTTCAAGGATATGTGTGAGACGATCTCGACGGATGAAGAGACGCTAGAGTACGTGCTACTCAAGGCATTCAAATGGTCGCTTGGGGGTAAGGCGGCACATTGGCTCGAGAGCCAAGCCCCTAGGTCGATCACGTCATGGCGAGCTCTCAACGAGGCGTTCTTGATGAAGTTCTTCCCACCAACAAAAACAACGGAGCTTCGGAGAAAGATAGCAGTTTCCAACAAGGATCACACGAGCCGCTCTTTGAGGCTTGGGACCGATTCAAGAAGATGTTGCGCCAATGTCTCACCCATGGGCAACAACCATATGTTCTCCAAGACATCTTTTTCCAAGGAATCAACTCCGCCACCAAGGACAAGCTCAATCTCCACACCGATTGTGGATTTATAGACTTGACCCCGGAGTAAGCTTGGGAGTTACTTGATAAACTCTCCGACTATGAAGCTATGTATGGGGTGAGCCAAGCAAACAAAGAGGCAAGAGTTCAAGGTGATGGCACAAGGAGGCTCTATGATCCGAAGAGTGAGGAGGTTGACAAAGATGTGAGACTTCAATTCCTAGAGAGTGAGGTGAACAAATTGAGGAGGCGAGTTCACCACTACAAGCAAACCGCTAGAGCTTGTGAGGAATGCGGATCTTTGGGTCATCTCACACAAGCGTGCCCGAATGAGAGCCAAGTTTGCTTAGCCGAGCAAATTGAGGAGGCACACTTTGTTCGAGGGAATTATGGAGGAAGAGGCAACTTCAACAATGGAGGAAACTTCAACAATGGAGGCAATAGAGGTAATGGTCGGTGGAATCAAGGCCAAGCCAATGGCTACAACAACAACTACAACCAAAACGAGCCAAGGGCCCAACCACCACCATACCGACCACCGGGGTTTTATGATCAACAAACTCCACAATGGGCTCAAGAGTTGAGAGGCGAGTTCAAAGATGTGAAAACTCAACTCAAAGATGTGCAAACTCAAGTCAATGAGTTTGGTGTATGGAGGAGGCAAGTTGACAACCAATTTGCCCATATGGCAACTCAAATCTCGAGAGAGAATGGGAGACTTCCTGGCCGACCCGAGGAGAATCCCCGATGCTTTGAGCGAGATGCCTTCTTATGCTAGATTTTTGAAAGACATCTTGAGCAAGAAGAGGTCTATAATAGAGATGTAAGATGAGGTGAAGATTTTGGAGCTACCTCAAAAGTTGGGAGACCCGGGGAGATTTGCAATAACCGTTGGCGTAGGGTCTCAAAGTTTCCAAGCTCTATGTGACCTCGGAGTAAGTGTGTCGGTTATGCCTATGAGTATTTGTAGAAGGGCTAACCTTGGTGAGATTGAGCCGGTTGACATGTCTCTCACTATGGCCGATGGCTCTACCACCAAAGCTACGGGAATTTTGGATGATGTCCCGGTTAGAGTGGGAAAGTACTTCGTTCCCGACGACTTTGTGATTCTAGACATGAAGGAAGATCCTTTGGTTCCTATCATTCTAGGGAGACCGTTCTTAGCGACGGCGGGAGCAAAGTTCGATGTGAAGAATGGAAAGGTGTCCTTTGAGATCGGAGAAGACAAAGTTGAATTTCACTTCAACAAGGCCTTAAATGAGCCGGATGCCTTAGCAATTTTAAAGCTTGAAGAGAATGCCAAGAGGAAAAGAGAAGAAGTGGAAGCTACAAAAGAGGTGGTACCTTTAAGGAGCAATGAAAGGATCAATGACCAAGTTCAAGAGAGAGAGTTGATAGAACAGCTTGAGGATCAAGATGTGTCGAGGAGCATTGATAGTCTAAGGAGCAAAGAAGAATATCCTTCCTCATATCCTTTTGATGTTGGAGATTCTTATATTTGCTTGAGTGATCTAAAAGATGATATAGGAGATAGTTACATGTGCCTAAGTGACTTGAAGGATGATGTGAGTTATGATGTTATTGAATCTCCTAGAAAATCTTTGGAAGTTTTTGATGTAGGGAAGAAAGGCCAAGATGAGGCAACTCAGGAGGTGCAAGCTTATGCTATGGAAGAGAATGGTGAAAGAGAGTTGGAGGGCCATGCCTACATGAACCACAAGTGGTGGTTCTACGGGTACGAAGGCAATGTCAATGGGTATGATTATGGTGACCAATTCACCATCTTCCATCCACCATGAGGTTAAGGTTAGAAGTCAAGCTAATGACTTTAAAAGAGCGCTCCTCGGGAGGCAACCCGAGCCTAGTAGGTTTCTTTTCGTAATTTTAGTTTGATTTTCCTAGCTTAGCTTAGACTTTCTCTAATCTTTCCCTAGCATGTATTTTTGTGAATTAGTGGTGTTATTACTGCTTCATGATTGAGTAGAGGTAATGGTGAAAATAATAAAAGGATTCATGGGAAAAGAAGTAGTATAGAGGAGGTGATTTTTGGAGATCGGACCAAACCGGGTCGAGGTGCCCAGCAACTCGGGCCTGACTTAGGTAACTCGGTCCACTAGCTCGGTCAACTTTGGTCAAGAGTTGTGAGAAATCCCAATTTTACCCCTTTGACCTAGAATTTGTCTTTTTCATATTTAATCCTCTTTCCCTTACCTACCTACCATCTCCCTCGTAACCACCACACCAAAAATACCCATCTCCCTCAAAATCGGCCCCCTCCTCCATCACACTCGATCCACCCTTTACTTGCCCTTAACCATCTCGATCCAACACCACAAACCTTCCCCAACATCAAATTCAAAGAGAAAACCTTAAGATCTCCACTGTTCTTCATCCCCTCCTCTTGACCTAAGTGGAGAAATTTGGGTTCTAAGTAGATTGGTTGCTAAAATGGTCTTAATCTCTTTAATTTTGGTATGTGAAACTCGATTCCTATCTATTTCTTTGAGAATCATGTGCTTTTGTTGCTTGAATTGAGTGTTGCCATGTTTGATTGAGATTGAAGCTTGAGCATCAATGGTGGATTTGCATGAATAGTGGAATTGCTCTTAATTTGTTGAGTATGCATGATTGAATCCCCTTAGAAGTTCGATTAGTGATGATAGATGATTGAAATTGGATTTTAGGTGCATGATAGATTGATTTTGGGTGAAATTGTTGGAGAAGACGAAGATAGAAGAGGACCGAGATACCCAGGTACCTCGGGCCCGACATGGGAAGTCGGTCCATCACTTTGGACCGAGGTTGAGAGCACCTCGGACCCGATGTCTAGAGTGTGTCGATCCTTGTTCTAGTAGTCTTTCTCTTGTGTTGTCATTAGGATTCATGTGTTTGATTGTTGGTTATAGCTTGATCATGATGTGATATATCTATTAGCTTGACCATTGCTTTGTGATCCTATGTTCATTCATGTTGGATTTTGTGAGATAAGTGTCTAGAGCCCAAGTATGGGGTAGTTATGTGTAGGGGTGGGCACGGACGGGTAACCGGAAGTTCGGTTAACCGGATATCGGTTAACCGGATATTCGGTTACTAAATTATGATAACCATTACCGAACCGTTAAGAACCGGTTAACCGATACCGGTTAACCATGAAAACCGGTCGGTTAACCACTATTTGAAAGTGATATTATTCATTTTAAATACATGCATTTTAACCGATAAATATCGAAATATATAATCAAAACACGTAGTCGAATACATTGTTGAAATACATAATTGGATTACATATCAAAGCATCGATCGAATTACATAGAGTTTCACAAATAAAAAAAACAACCTTTTCAGTGGAATCACTAAGATCAAAATACATAACTCAACCCAAAACACTAATACATATTTCTTCATTCTTCCATAGCCTCATCGATTTCAATCGACGGTTAATTCTTCCATAGCCTCATCGATTTCAATTAACGGTTGCTCTAACATCAGCTTTCTCATGCCTAAAAGTTATAAACAGTAACACAACAAAATAGTGAGTGAGACAATATAAATAAGAAAAGAAAAGAAAGCAAGATATAATACACTAACCTTCTTCCAAAGCCATAGCCTCTAATTCAAGTAGGTTCTTCTCGACTGGAAAATGAGTACGCGAAGTACGCATCCAATCTTGACCACAAACTAGAGCCTCCACCATTTTAGGCGTTAGAGAAGTTCGAAAAGAATCAAGCACACGACCTCCAATACTAAACGCCGACTTTGAAGCAACACTTGTACTTGGTATTGCAAGCTGGGGGACCGGGTATTCAGAGAAAAGAAAGTATAGAATATATCTTTTATATTTTGCAAATGTAGAATATATCTTTTATTAAAAAAGCTTAAACTATCAAATTATCTTATTTATATTATTTTTTCAAAAAATATATATATTAATATTTTATTAAACGGTTTAACGGTTAACCGGTTGAAAATATATGACTAACCATTACCGAACCGTTAACCCGTTTAAAAAACCGGTCGGTTAACCATAACCGGTTTTCCGGTTATTTTCATCACGGTTAACCGGAAAAAGCTTTCGGATACCGGTTAAACGGTTCGGTTAACCGGTATCCGGTTATTTTTGCCCAGCCCTAGTTATGTGTGTTAGGTTGTGAGTTGTAGATTTGTGTGAAATTGTTGAGGTTGTATGGATCTTATCTTGTAGTCATTTGCTTTGAGTGTGTGTAGGTACTATGGAAACCCGTGCATCTTCTTCTCACATGGAAAAGCCCTCTAAGAAGTTGAAGAAGTCAAAGAAAACACCAAAGATGGATGATGTGAGATTTGATGATGATGTAGCCGAGAGATATGCGCGGTACATGGAGCTGGCTCACCACACAAGGTGGCTAGATTAGGAGTCTATAAGGAAGATGGGGATGGATGTAGCTCTCCCCCGTTGCTACTCTTACATAGGCCTTGACGCGATGTTGAGGTGAGACAACCCACACTACCCCGCCTTGACATCGGAGTTCATGGCCACGTTCGATTGCACCTATGAAGGCGTGGAGGACAATGAAGGCATCATCACTTTCCAATTGGGCAATGAGGCACAAGAGCTTTCTCTTCGGAACTTGGCGACCTATCTCGGGCTTCCTTTTCCAAGAGAGGAGGCCGCCGTGCACAACGAGAAAGTGAACTACCTATGGAAGCATGTAGCAGGGAAGAGTCAGATGAGGAAAGGAGCTTCTACAAATGAGATTGCTAGCCCTCTCTTCCAGGTTATGATTCGTGTATTGGGGTGCGCAATCTTTGCGCGCCACGAGCTAAGTAAACCCATGAAGGAAGAAGCTGTGTTGCTCTATGAGATGCTATTCCAAACCGACAAGCCATTGAACCTCACTTGGGAGTGGGTCAAGATGGTAAGAGACTTCCAAAGATCCTCGTGGATTTACTTCGGTGGGATGATAGCTCGCCTAGCTAGTCGTCTCGAGGTCGATCTCTCCAAGTACACACCGGCACCCAACGGAGTGGAGTACATGAATCTCAAGTACTTCAAAAAGGCCAACATCATCAAAGAGAAGGTCCGCATCACTCATCTAGCGCCTCACTCGAACTTTGACAAGGTGGCTATTTCTTTGGGGCCCAAGCTCTATGATCTTTCAAGCTACTACAATTGGTTTCAAGTATGGGCCGGGAAGGAGAATTCATTCGGTGAACCGGAAGGGACAAGGGAGTGTCGGCGTCGAGCTCAACACATTCGCTTTATCACTCCCCAATCCTCTCCGGATTCCGACGAAGAGCCAAATAACTTTGAGTTTGCTAGAAGAGAGGCGATGGATGTTGACACCCCCCTGACGAAGATGAAGGTTTTCAAGGTTTGCTAGCCAACCTCCGAGCAAGAGAGCAAGCTCCCACTCTACTGGACTGAGATGCAGGGCACCTCGGGCCCGACTTCCAGCAACGTCGGTCCGATGCCTTTCTTCCCGAGTCGGTCCCGAGTCATTTTGAGCGTGGTGAAGGGAGCGAAGGTAGGCAAGAGCAACCGCACTATGGTGGATACGAAGGCTACGCCCAATGGTATTGACCCGGCATGGTCTTTCCCGAGCCACAACAAGCGGTGGACATGTCGTTTCTAGCCAACCAAATGGCTCACCTTCAACTCCAACAAGCAAGCATGCTTTAAGAGACCCACCAAGTCAACCTTCAACAACAACTCATGTTTCAACAACAACAACAACTCTTTCAACAACAAGAAGTCTTCCAAGCTCGGCAAGAGGAGATGAACTAGAACCTTGGCTACACTAGGCGCGCGGTTGAGGAGCTTATGACGGTAGAGGACCAAAGGTGGCAAGTCCAAGAGAGTTTCAATAATTGGATGAGCGGGAATTATCCTTCCCGAGAGGATCCATGGACGCGGCCGGCACCACAACTTCAACCACCGACCCAAGACTTTCACCAAGCTCAAGTGTACGAGAGGGAAAGGCAAGCAAGACTCCAACGAGGATATCGTCGGGAGCATCCTTTTGACTAAATCTAGACATGCCACTCAAGAATAAGAAATTGTGAGCTTTTCAAACTCTTCTCTTTTATTTGAGTTTTGATTTCTTTGTTTTGATGAGGACATCAAAATTCTAAGTATGGGGTGGGGTTAGTTGCTCATAGTTTCATGTGTTAGTTTCTCGTGTTTGTTTCCTAGATTGTTTTGGGATGTTTGCTTTTGGATAGTGGTTTGGTTTGATTGATGAAAAGCATGAATGATTGAACTTGATTTGGTTTGAATGAATGAGTTTGTTTTATTTTGAGAAATTTTTTGCAAAAATCCATAAAAATTTGAAAATCTTAGATGTCCAAATGAAGGCTAATGATGATGTGAGCATGTAAATTCCTTTGTATATTTTTAGATGGTTTAGCCTCTAAATGGATGTTGCTTTTGATGTGATGTGATATCTTGCTTGTTTTTATTGAGCAGATGAATTCTAGGATGAGTTCTTATGCAACTAAGTATGAGTGACCCTTGTGAGATGATTTTTGGCCATTTAGGGATGCTTGTTCATATTTGCATATCCCTCATGCTTCTTGTGTGAATTAGCTCATGCCTGCTTAGTAAAACTTGCTATTGCGGTGTTTATCTATTTTCCAAGACTGTCATGAGGTTTGTTTATGCATTGTCACATTGATTTTCAACTTTATGATTTTAGTCACAAAATGTTCCATATCCTACCTTGAAGTTAAACCTTTGTTTGTAACCCCGTTCTAGCCTAGACCTTTGTTTGAAACTCCTTAAAAATATGATTCCCAGCCTATATGACTTGACCCTTATGGGATTGGACTTTAGTGAAAGGTTTTGGAGTATATTTGAAGAGTTGAGATTCTCTTTGGTGAAGGGCAAAGAATGGAGTTATAAATCAAGTGGGTAGTGCATCTTTGTCGAGCAAAAGTGAAAAGAATGAAAGAAAATGTTGGAAAAAGAAGTGGATTGAAAGCAAAGAGCTTAAGTGAGAAAAATGGGTCTGACCGAGTTACAAGTGATATCGGGCCCGAGTTAGTGTGCAAGTCGGTCCAATGCAAAAATGTGAGAAATCCAACAAAAAGCATAAGTGCAAAGATGAAGTGGAATGTTAAGTGAAGTTGAGGGTTGAGAAAAGAAAATTCAAAATCTTTTGGATGAGTGAAGTTGAAAGTGGAAATTTGGTGAAGTTGGTGAGAGATTAGGAAGTTCAATCCCCATTGTAAGCACCACAAGACCAAAATGATTCCCACCTTGAGAAATACCAAAAGCCCCATTACAACCCGGCCGAATGGAACCTCTTTGAGGACCTCCATTGAGCCAAGTTCAAATTCTTTGTGTGCATTGTAATAGACATCTCTAGGTGGAGGAATTGGTGATATTAGCTTCAATATTAAAGTCTTTACTTGCATGATTTTTGAGTTTGAGTGTTCATTGCTATACCTAAACACATGATGAGTGATACACATTTTCATATCCCCAAAGTGAGGCTTGGTTGCATTTGACTCTATTTCTATGAACACTTGATCATGTGTGATGATGTAATCTTGCTTGCATATCTATCACTTGTACTTGATTGATTTTTCATATGAGGCTTAACTTGAAGATTATGTTTCAGTCTTGCTTACATTGTTATTGCTTGAGGACAAGCAAGTTTAAGTATGGGGTATTCTGATGTCTCTCAATTTGATGGTGTTTTAGAGGTTATTTTCCTTTGTAAATATGTGTCTTTTGTTTCTTTTCTTGTGAGTTTTGTTCCTTTTTAGCTTAGATTCCAATATTCAATGAGATTCGGAGACTATGCGAATTTGGTGCATTTTGTAGGTGTTTTTGGCATGATTTGAGGATGTTTCGGAAGGATACCCAAGGAGTAGCAAAGCACGAGCATAAAGGAGCGGAAGAGCCAAGCGATCAATGAAGAGAAGCACAAGAAAGGCCAAGAAGAGAAGTGGACCGAGGCTAGGACCGAGTTCCCCAGCAAACTCGGGCCCGAGATCGACTCCAGGACGTCGGACCGAGGTGCCAGCACATCGGGCCCGAGGTACACGCGTGTCGGTCTGAGTCGGCGGAAGTGTGGATTGGGCACCAAGGCACACAAATGTGATCTACCACTTTTGCCCCTCTTCTATTTTGGGTATTCTTAGCTTCTAATTAAAAGGAGAGAAGATAATTAGAGGAGTACCAAACATTACACACATCTAATCACTCTCAAAGGCTCAAGGAAGACTTGGAGAGCAAGGAGAAGGAAAGGAGAGGAGAACGAAGAGAAAATCGGTGGAGAAGTGATAGATCTAGGGAGGAATTGTGAGTTTGTTCTTGTTTTGATTTGTAATTTGTGGATTTGGATTAGAGTTTGTGGATTTCCTTTGTTTTGAATGAATTTTGGCTTTGCTTTGATTTGGATGATTGAGACTTGTTTGCTTTGTGATTTGATTGCTTTTTACTCTAGCCATATGGAGTAGATTCCATTGATCTTGGGCAATGGGGGAAACCTCTAGCTAGGTGGTGGTTTGAACCGCCAATTCCATACCTTGAGTGCTTGATCTAGGAACCCACTCTACATAGAGCTACAATCTCTTGTGGAAGCAAGGGTTCAAGAGCTTGTGATTGGCCAGAGTGAACGGAAGCGATCGATTGCCTATCACTTGACCTTGCATCGAAAGGGAGGTAAAATTCCCTAGGGTCGATGTGTAGAAGTGGCGGGGCCGAGGCGAACAACCTCGATCTCACGAGGATCAACACTTATTGGCTGAATTGGGGTGGAATAACCCACATCTAGTAGAGGAGGAACCTAAAAACCCGAGATCTATCTACTATTTTGCAAAGGTTCGACTTACCCAGACATCGGGCCCGACTTACATCAGTGTCGGTCCCGTGCATTTCTCTGTCGATCCACCTCGTGCCCGAAGTGACCATGTCGGTCCCGAGTGGTTTCTCTTGATTTTTCCTTTGTTTTAGCTTTTCATTCCCTTTTGCAAGTCTTTTTGGTACACTCATCGCACGAACTTTCGAGTGTTCGACACCCTACCTTGTGCTACAAGTAGGTTTGGTTATAAATTTAAATTTTGACCCTCGCATTCCGAACCGATCAAACGATCTTTTTGGGATGGAGGGAGTAAACAATTGCGTTGGGTGATGGTACCCAAATAGTAGGTGAAGAAAACATTTTTCGTGAAATCAGAAATGACTTCTATAGGCAGTACAAGAAGGAACAAATAAACATGTCTATCCTAGAGGAGTAAATGACACTTATTGACAAGGAAATAACAGACAAAGATAATAATAGTCTGACTAAGCCAATAACGAATGAAGAAATAAAAAGTAGTGTTTTCCGTATTGGTTCAGACAAATCTTCCGGACCGGATGACATGACGGAAAAATTTTATTAGAAGTATTGCGACATTGTTGGTCCCTTTGTAGTCAAAGGTTTTTTCCACTCGGGAAGGATCCTAAATCAAACAACCATACGTTTATTTCGTTACTCCTGAAAAACGATAATCCATCAACGACTAACTATTATAAGCCTATTAGCTTATGGACAACGATATACAAAATTATAGCTAAGATTCTAACAGAAAGATTGAAAAAGGTAATGCCCAATATCATCCACCCGCTCCAATGAGCTTTTGTAGTTGGAAGGACAATTCAAGACAGCGTAATCATAGCACACGAATCATTCACCCTTTTAGAGGAAGTCAAGCAAAGGAAGGATGGATGAAAGTAAAATTGGATATGGAGAAAGCGTATGGTAGGATTGATTGGGAATCTCTCTTTTGTATTTTACATAAATTTGGGTTTGATGATAAATTCATAGGCTGGATTAGAGAGTGCATAAGCACCGTGTCCTTCTCAGTTTTGGTCAATAGTGGACTTACTATGTGTTGGACCCAGAAATAATCCAAGTAGGAAGTAACCCAGTACCAGAGAAGTCCCAATGCCTTACAGCTACAAGGTACTGTTCAACCCAGGTTTTAGGCGAAGAAGTATCAATACATAGTCAAAGAAGTATCAAGACCCGATTAGTACTTCTTTGCTACCTCTTCAGAGTAAGACAAGACTTGCGGCGAAAGGAAAGTCGGTTAAAGAAGATAGATCGGAGGCAACAAGATAGAATCTTTCCAAGATTCTTCTAATATATGATAGATTCGCTGCCAGAATGGATAAAGAGCATCCAAGATATAAGATAGATTTCCCGGAAGGCTTGTTGGTTAAGATAGATTTATACTTTGTATAAGATAGATTTTCCTACTTATTGTCTATAAATACCCATGTAACCCACGAAATTGGGGGGGAGAGATAGAGGAGAATAGCATATCACATCAGATCATACACCATAGCCCTCGCTAGAGGCATGCATTGTAAACCCTAGAAGGGGGGTCATACCTTCATACATCCATTGTAAACCCTAGAACGGGGTACCATGTTTATACACATTCATACGCTTTTCTCATCAATACAAACACAATTTTCGTCCTTCTCTTTGATTTGCTTCGATCTAGGCCCGATTTAGGTCAAAGTTTCCTTTGGTAAATTTTGGCTCAAACAATTTGGCGCCCATCGTGGGGCCGAAGATCAATACAATCATCAAAGGACAAAAGTCTCCACCTTTCTTGATCGAAAGACACAATATCAGGACTGGAAAACACCCATCCTAGCCCTCTCTCTACGGGAACAACAGAACTCACAAAAATCAAAGCACCAGATCGCGAGACGAAGAGATGGCAGAACTCCGAAAAAGTCCCAAAGAAGTTCCGAAGAAGTTTCGAGTGATCAGCGAAGCCAGGAGTGAGGCGATCATCAGAGCGACATTGATGATCATCAAAACAATGCTGGGGATGATGCAATACTAGGGTTTGATCTGCAAAACATCAAAGCCATGTGCTTTGTTATCTCCTCGTCAAATTTCTGGACAGGGAGAATTCTTTTTCCCATTCAATTCCTTGTATTACGTTTCTATATTTTGATTATGGAAGCCTCATGCTAATACTTGAGTACAATCTGGTGGTTTGTCAAGGGTAGCAAGGAAAACCAATCGCTCGTTGTTGAGAGCCTCTAGGCAACAACAAGGCGGATCGGACCAGTACTTAGCAACCTGGACGCAAACGGTCAAGTCGATCCTTCCGGATCACGTCTTCCATCCTTCATATACTTGTTTCCTCGTTCCCTTATCTCACAATTCATTCCGTGTTTTGCTTCTCTCTTATAAGAGTTCAGATTTTGCCTTTATCCTTGTTTGATTACAATTTTTCTAATATGCCGCCAAAAGATAGACTTTCTTTCTTAACTGCGCATCTTTTAAATATCGACCTTCTATACTTATACGTATTTGTTGTTCACTTGTTTCAATTACATGACACGTCATCCTAACTTGGATCGCGGGTGATGACACCAATAAGGAAGATTACGAAAGACGCAATAGATCGGCCTGGACACAACCATTCCAAAGAAGCTATGATGAACAAAGGGTTCGGCACAACCCTAACAGGGCCAGCCCTGACTTGATTCACTAGTCTCCCACGTGGGAGCATTCAGTCCTTTGCGGATCATTTGGATACTTTTCGCCCTCAGTTCACCTCTAGTTGAAAGCAATCCAACGATCTCAACATGGTACTACTGAAGTCCCAAAGATCCACCAGAGAATTCCTGAAACCATTTCGACCGCGAAAAAGTCTTAATCTAGTCTTGCGACATCACCACCACCTTCGCTAGACTCCCTTAAGCTCAACATCTCTACGGACAAACTCCTACGAAATATGACCAGGCTTGGGGAATACGTGAGGTGGCCAAGAAAGGATAAGGCTCCAAAGGCCGATAGAGATACCACCAAGTGGTGTGACTACCACGAGTATCATGGGCACCGGACTCACGATTGCATCATGCTAAGAGAAGAGTTGTCTTGTTTAATCATTGAGGGGCGAATAAAACACGTGGCACAAGACGCTGCGGTACCCAAAGAAGTACTGGAGAATCTCCAACCCAAGCACCAAAGAAGGCGAGATCCCCCAACACCAGATGGAGCGGTCAACATGATATCTGGGGAATCAAACATATGTGTTCTGACATACTCAGCGAAAAACACCATGCCATAGAAAGCTATTTTGGCCGACCCCAACCATCGGGGCACGCCGTTAGGAAATCATCAAGACAAGCCATCGTGTTCGACGACACCGATGTAGAAAACCTCCCTCATAACCGGGCTGGGCACATATGGCTTCCATGTAATGCCCTTCGGCTTGTGAAACGCCGGGGCTACTTTCCAACGATTGGTTAATCGGATGTTCCATAATCACATTGGAAAGACAACAGAGGTTTATGTCGACGATATGGTGGCAAAGAGCACAAGCGCTTCCTTACACAGGGGGCACTTGGAAGAAGCATCCAGAACCCTTGAAGAATACAACATGAAGCTAAATCCCCAGAAGTGCATCTTCGAGGTACCGTCTGGTACTTTTCTGGGGCACGCGGTGACCAAGCGAGGGATTGAGGCTAGCCCCGACCAAGTTCGAGCGAGTGCTTCCCTGAAATCCCCTCGAAGCACAAAGGATGTGCAAAAGCTGACCGACAAGACAGCCGCACTTGACCGGTTCATCTCCAAGTCCTCAAATAAGTGTCGACTATTTTATGAAGTACTAAAGAAGTATCAAGTCACTGGTGTTCGCTGACTTCGTTGCCGACTTTACCCCAACCCTCGAGGAGAGCACGAATGGTTACTGAACACCAAAGGAGACTCGAACGCAAGGGGGCAGGTCTCGGAGTCGTGCTAAAATCGGCAAGGGGGGCAAGAACAACTCAAGCGGTCAGACGTAATTTTGACGCCACTAACAACGAGTCCGAGTACGAAATTCTTATCTTTGGACTAGAGTTAGCCAAGGCTCTATCCATCAAGAGACTTAAGGTACGAGTCGACTCTTTACTGATCATTAACTAAATATTAGGCATCTTCGATGCCAAAGACGAAAGGATGGCAAGCTATCTCAAAACGGTCAAATCCTCGACTGAGCAATCCTAAACCCTAAGGAGTACAATAAGATACTTCTCGTTCGCCTACTGCAATCTGCAATGGCCGAATCATCAAAAGAATCAAGGCTAAAGAATCACCACCCGAGCCACTCGCTCCAGATATTCTCCAAAGATCCACCAGTCCAAGGGTCGATTCAATCGACCACTAGACCAGGCCATATCTAAACTGGTTCCTGCATGGCGAAGCACCCAAGGACAAGATCAAAGACAAAGCCCTAAGATCGAAAGCAACACGCTTCACCATCCTACATGGGATCTTCTTCCACGAATCTACCTCATGCTTCCTACAGCGATGCGTAGAAAAAGAAGAGGCCGAGAAAATCATGTGCGAAACGCACGAGGAAGACTACAGGAGCCACACTGGGGGTCGGAGCTTAGCCAACAAGATCCTCAGGCAGGGGTGGTACTAGCTGAGTATTCTCCAGGACTTAAATAGGTACGCCTAGGTGTGCGAAGCATGTCAGTGCCACACACCTATCCCACACCAGCCGCTAGAGATTCTCCATCCCCCGATCACCCCATGGTCATTCATGAGATGGGGGATGGACATTGAAGGAAAATTGCCTCCACCCACATGTCAAAAGATTAGGAGTACCAAAAGAGATTACATGCGACGATGGATCACAATTGAGAAGCAAGAAGACGCGTACTTCCGTAAAGAGTGGAACATCGAACTAATCACACCACTCGAAGGGAGCAACGGTTCAAACACCATTCTCCCTAGCGCACGGATGTGAGGTCGTCATTCCTGTAGATATTAGAGTTCCCACCGCCAGATACTGGCTCACCACTACGGAAAGCAACGAACGTGACCTTGAGTCAGGTTCGGACACCGTCCAAAGAACTTAAGGAAGCGGCCCACGATCAGTTCACAAAGTACCAATTCACCACGAGCTGGGGTTACTTGAACCAAAAAGCAACAAGAGATTGGCTTAACTGTCCATGGTCAGGGGTTCACTCCCCTGGTTCAGAAAAATCGGTTTCAAGCAGCTTTCTATAGAGAAGATCGAACAAGTCGGCATATCCCTAGACAATCTCTGGGCAATCTCCAGCCAGTCGTTGAAAAATCTCCAAAGAAGTTTAGAAGATGGCTCCAAGGCCAATCATTTTCGGCTGCGAAACGACGACAGGGGTGTAACGAACTCGACACCAGATTAAGCTACAACACCCCTCCAACATCCTTGCTTGGGCAACAAACCAGGCCAATCGCTCATTGTCAGTCTCTAGACAACGGTTAGGCAGTCGCTAGAAAATTTCCAAAGAAGTTGCGAAGATTGCTTCAAGGCCAGACCTCGATGGTTGCAAGAAGACAACAAGGGTCGTCCGATCTAACTACGACACTCCATAGACCCCCATTCTCTGGGAGCAACCCAAGTCGATCACTCGCTGATTGATCGCTAGATACCCGCCATGCCGCAGCTAGAGAATCACCATCTCGTTTGCCGGTGTCCAGGAGCATCAGGAGAGAAGACGACGATGACAACAACCATTGTCACGAACATGATCCAATCGCTGGAAAAACACAGGTTTCATTCGTATCACTCCCAAAAACCATTGTTTACATTTTGCTTTCCCTTTGCGGTTTCTTACAAAGACATTACTAACTTAAGCATTGGAGGATCATTGGGTAAAACCCGTGATCACCTATTTTTGACTTCTTGATTATGCATTATCCTACCATGCGAAAAGGCAATGGCCAGCCATGGCCCGAATACAGTCCCGAGGCGCTATACGCCAACATTGGCTACAAGACTGAGTCGATCATGACTCACACGCGTTAAAATGCAACCCACCTGAAGAAGTATTACTTCTAAATCGGTTTGTTCTCGTTAAATTTCTAGTCATTCTCTAGCTCTAACTTAGGACTTCTTTGAAACTTCTTTGATTTTTCTTCAATAAGCGACTCCGGGGCGCTAGCTCCAATTGTCGATGCATTGTTTTTTCATAAGTTTAGGAGTTTTCAGTTCTATTTGTGATGTTTTGCGAGAAAACAACTCTCCCACAACTCAACTACCGCTTCAAACGCACCCTATGCGCTATTTTACGTCTCACCGACTAAACAAAGACGCGACAAAAACACACACAAAAAAAAACCACTCTATAAATACATGGTTATACCGTCTAGAAATGGCGATGTCGTCACGTGGGTGAAATAACCCGTACAACGTGGTGAAGTAACCCATAAGTTGGGTACCCCCCATCTAAGTCCAATCAACGTAGTCACATTGGATTAGTACGGGAAGGGGAAAGCTATAGCAACGATAAACTGAGGCCACATTCACGGGACGCCGCGAGAACAGTATATCCTAAGGACTAAACTTATGGATCCAAAGGGCACCTAATCATAAGCAATTATGCACAGACCTTTGCAGTACACAAAGCGCAGAGACCTGAAAACCTTTTCAGTGTCAAACTAATGCGCCATGGGAGAAAGTCACATAACACTTTCCCCGGATGCTGATCTACTAACGCATCCATACACACACAGATGCGTCCTTGGACAATCTCCATGACCATCGCCTCCCTCTAAATTTGCTAACTAACGCAAATAAAAGGGTACTAGCAAAACAACATATATATATATATGCACCATACCGGGGCATTGAAACTCAGTACGAGTAAACAAAATGTCCCCTACCAGTGGGCGACATTTCTCTGGAAATTCTCTAGATATTTCATTAAACTAACGTTATGGCAAAGTTGTTTGATTAAGTGCAGGTTAAAATTAGGAGGTCGTAAGTTCACGCTATACAAGAGCAACAAAGCAAAGTAATCAAGTTTCCGAAGAACGAACATACACCCAATCAGGGGTTCGCTTTCGTTCACTCAACGAAGTTAAGTCAAGTAAGCGACAAGGGAAACAGTAGAGTCACCCTTCAGTGGCTGGGGTCGAAGAAGCTGCCTCGTCGAAAGGCTCCTAGCCATCAAATTCCTTAGTTGCGCAGGCATCATCGTTGGTTAAACATATGTGTAGATTCACCAGAGATGGCTCAGATAAACTCGCTAATCACGCGTCAGTACTTCTTTGGTCATTCTCTGGTTAAATGACAGTTTTATCTAAGTCATGCCTAGCTAATAATCGATCAGCGTACGAAGATTGCACATAGATCCTGCGTTCAAAGAATCATTCTATCATCATGGGGTTAACCAAACCTCATGAATCAGACCCTTGGTGACGAAGGGGGCTGGGGTCTATTACCGCCTAAGCATCAGGTACGCCAATTACCTTATCCTCATCATCTAGAAGATCCACGTCCACCTCAAAAGAAGATCCTATGCTGGGGTGCTAAATGGATAATGCTTGACAAAGGTATCTTACTACGTCATTAAGTCCCGATGGTCGTTCTTCGCATCATAAAAGTCTTGAAGAATCTCCAAGCGAGGGTTCATCAAATACTAAAGCAATCATTCTAACCACCACGATTGACCAAGCACTGGGTCACCTTCACAGCTTCTCACAGCTTCACTTCCCGAGCACAAAATAACTCATCCAGTATTCGCTATCTTACGCGGAGAATCTCCGATGCAGACCTTAAAAACAGTCAAGTGTACTACCTTAAGACTACCTTCGGGACATAGCTTCTGTGGGCGGGCATATTTCCATATCAATTAGTTAGCATTTATTTCTCTATCTTATTTATTTTGCTATCCATATTTATTATGCTTTATCCTTTAATAGGGTAGTTACTCTAGTTAGGATATTATTTATGGAGGAGAATCTTATCCTCGCCTGGGATAGAATATTTGGTTGACTTAGGGAGCAAGGCATCGCCTTAACCCTAGGCGCGCGCCCCCCTCTGTCCCTCTCCTCTATAAATACACATGCATTCCATGTGAAAGGTAAGCTCTAAGTTCTAAGCCATCGCTTTGCCTGACGCCTTTGATCAACATTGCCCTTACTGACTTAAGCATCGGAGGTGGATTAGGGGTCGCTCGCCCCTTGGTCCATTGTTTGCAGGTCATTGAAGGCGAAGAGGCTGGGTGAGGAAGCTTGAAGAAGAAGGTCATTGAAGAAGGAGTTGAAACTTGTACACGACATATTTTGTGTACTAACATTTGGCGCCGTCCGTGGGGAACGAACAGGTTTTCGACCTTCGTAAACCCTACGAGAACCGATCTGACGAGGCTATGGATCGCTTGTCCACAAGCCCGGATCGAGACAGCCGCCGGACGAACCGACGACCTTGGGGCAATCGCGCCAGGCGAATCGCGCGATTCGCTTTCCGCAGCCCTAGAGCCGCGACCGCGGATCGCCACTCGCGACCGCGGATCGCCACTCGCGACCGCGGGTCC